>LPNX010587621.1:253005-278528 GCA_001517045.1 Pseudotsuga menziesii
AATTCCTGAGTCATTCTTGGCCCTATCATGGCCAAAAATGACTCTTAAGCGAATTGCAACAGTTCCCCCAAAATGTAAAGAAGCCCACGGCAAACGCAACCAACCACGTGGGGAAAACCAGTGACCCAATCTGAACAATGAAAACACCAAGGAACTAACACAGTCCAAGGATGGGAAGGAATAACCAAGTTCACAGCTGGGCAGAGGCAAACATATGTACAGGCCACGAATTGGTAAGGAAACATACACATGACTGAAAACACGAATGGCCCTTCACAGGGAAAACCGTGGATCTAAACGCACAACTCCCAACTTGTTGCGTGAACCCCCAAAGCAGAAGAATACCTGTGCGTGAGGATAATGGACAGATTATGGTCCCTGGGTGAGGACGAACCGCTCTTCCTGGCGCGTGGGTGAACAACAACAGAGGGAGGACGCGAATTGGAAGTGCGCTAGCGTTTTAGCACTATCATGGAGAGAGCAAATGTCTGCGTGAGTGAGACCAGGTAAGCCTGTGCATGGATGTGAGCAGACCATGAGGAAGGAAGACAATCGTGGAGGTAATGCGCCGTGGAGGAAGTGCGTGAGTGTTTCTTGCTGGTGGAGTGTGCGTGTGGGTGAGGACTGACAGTCCTGCCACCCCACTACCAAAGGCCATTAACTGCCTCAACCACCAGCAGTCATTCTTCAATGGAGGTGGTTGGGTAAGGTAAAGAAAGAAGACACATGGGTATTTTCCTCCATTGGCCAAGGTTTAACAATTTCCCAACCCACCCTTATCCTTGTGAAAATCATGCCCCTATCTCATTTTAGTTGCCGCGATCGTAGCTGGTCGGGTTCATTTAATTAATTATAGATGCATATTTACATGATGATGAACATAATATATGCCGCATGCCCCGATATACCATCAGTGACAAGTTTAAATCCAGAACATAGCATAACCGATCAATGGTGGGGCCTTGGCCTTTAGCTCCACACCGTGATCATTTACAATATATACATCATGTACATTTAATGCAACGGGGTCAAAACCGGGGTGTTACAAGAGTAGTCATGTGCTTTACAGCTCAGTAAGGGGAGGATGTTGTCACACTAATGTGGGTAATACTAATGTTGATGTGACAACTATAACCCACATCAAAAAAGAATAACATGTCGACTCATAAACTAATAAATAAATAAAACCAGAATGTGGGGATCCAGTTCTTGAGGTGTAAATTTTTTCACATCAAGAAAATAGATTCATTTTGGTGCTTTATAGATCCATATTCAAGATTAACCTTCTATGTAAATTACTCCTCAATAGAAGAAAAAAAATTCCATTAAAGACCTCCTTTGTATATTCTAAGTTTAAAATTTTCAGCTAGAATCCATTTGGATATATTATTCACATCTATATGATACTTGTTTGGGGGTATAATCCATGTGGTGATGCAGGTGCATTCAATATTTCAATGCTTTAGGGTGTTTAATTTTGTCATTTAAGCTCAGGTGGCTCATATGTTTTAGTTCTTTTGGTTGTTTACTTTTGTCATTTTGAACTTTACTACAATTAAGTATTAAGAACATTGAGGGAAATTGTTTATATTGCACATCATCACTACCCTGATTATACAACATTGATGGAAATTGTTATGTCTCCGACAAGGGGATATATATAAATCATGAAGGAGTCTAATAGTTTCTAATATCTATATTTTTAAAATTTGAATTTTTTTTTTGATTGGGCAAAAGTAGCTGACGTCGTCCTCAATATTCCCTTCCCAGGACCCGACGGTGAGGTGATCTCAGCATTGGGTGTGGTGGTAAGGTTTTCCATCGCTTTATCTGATATTGCATTAAAGGAAAAGGAGATAGGGCTTCCTCATCAATGACTACCAAATGTTGTACTAGTTTTTTATTTTTTATTTTTTATATACCTTTGTTTTTGTAAAGTTAAATTATTTATATTATATGTTTTTTATGGTTTTTCTATTTTGTACGCTCCTTATTGGATGGGAGGAACTGACCACACCTATGGAATTCCCTCCTAGGCAGTGAGATAACGAAAGCATAATATTTATTCTATTCATCCATCACATAGGTAGCTGTCATGTTCATTTGCATTGAAATTTTAAAAAATGATACGAGGCTCATCCTAGATCTGTACTCCGTATGATTTAGGTTGACATGAATTATGAACACATTTAATGTTCCTTATTCTCAAGCATCAGAGACGTCGATTCAAACTTGTAATTACTCTTCAACCTTTGCTTACTCAAATACAATGTCGACGGAACAATGTCCTCATTATGCTGGCCCGGGTTTCCATGTTTAGTGGTTGAACATCCATTCAATCAGGGGTTGTTGGTGATATTTGTAAATCAAATCACATCGTCACCCACTTTAATTCTTCCTTTGCTTAATTGCTTAATCTCAGTAATGTAAAGCATTGTCGTTGAAGCCTTGCGAGAATTCTTTGTGGTTTGGCTAAGGTGATGACGTTGCCAGCAGCCTCTGTGAAGCCCGTGGAGGAACGACAGAGATAAAATAGACTGAGTATCTTTGACCATCACAAAATTTTAGTTGTATTAATAGGAGGATATAAATATGATACGGTAAAGGGAAGAGAGGGAGTAATCGGGGGAGTCATAATTTCCAAAGGCATGACATCCTCCATTGATGACACTCCTCCTCATCCAAGCTCAAATTGCTTAATTACATCAAGAGCAAGGCCTAGGCAACCCCCTAATGCATTACTTCGGGGAAGGCCAACATAATTTCAATAAAACCATCATCACCAGTGGAGTGCACAAAAAATCGTGGTGGGTGCAAGAGGAGCACACAAGATTAGGAACAACAGAGGAGGTATGTGTACACGTCCCAAGTTCCCCACATATTATTATTCAATCCCTGAATCCGATCCTCGACCTCAGGTTGAGCTTGGCTCACATTTTCGAAGCCTCCTTGGCATTAAAATCATGATGTTGAATGGGTAAACATCATACCCGAGTGGCCTCTACCTAAACGATAAAATAAGTGAATATAACGAACAAACACCCATTGGAATTGTCGAGCTTGGCCTCCTCTCCGAAGCATCCTTCACATACGATTCATGTATTACTTAGTGAAAATTCCAAGGGCTCTCAATACTGTCATAGTAAATTCCTGGACTTTGTTAGCGTGGGCATTCTCTGATTCACGACAAGGATTTTTGCTTCATGTGCTTCCCAACATCCTATTGGAAACCCTTCACCAATTGCAAGGTTTCTCATGTAGTTTTAGAGTTTAATCCCATGGGAATATACTTTCCTCACATTAGCGTCTAGAGGTTTCAATGATTTCACTGGAAATAGATTTATACTTCATCGATTCACATGGATTAAACTGGGTAGTGGGTACACACTATCCTCAATTAACCCTTCTTGTTATGATTTCTTCTTATTTTACGTCTATAAAAGGTGCTTGGTTTTTTATTTCCACATTGATAATATATATTATATCTCTACGCAGGGTGATAAATCTGACATCCATTTTAGGAAACCATTCTTGAGACCACCTTTCTTGGATTGGTCCTATGAGAAAAACGTTTTTAATATTGGTTGGCTCCAAATTTAGGTTATGGAATGGCACAACTTGCACTGTCCTTGGATTTGTCCTGCCAAAGCATATCTTCCATGCACCTCTGCCCCGTAAGGTTTACGAAGGAGTGGATCAAATATGCTTCCACCATCAAGCTTGAGAAGATATTTTCTGGCCAAACTGTGAGTGTAGAGAAAGTAACTCATCTCCAACTCATATCAAAACTCTACGGAATTATTTGTCCAAAATTGTTTGCTAAATTTGGTGGATTTATTGTGGCAGGGGAGTTTTGGCTTTTGAGGTGGCAAATGAGATATGAAGGTTTAGGGCAGGTGACATCGCCATACTCTTTCCTTTAGACTATAGTGGAAGGAAGATGATCTATCAATATCAAGCCCTACTCACCACCCATACTCTGCGCTTGAGCCATTTTGAAGAGGAAAATTATCTAATTTCAGTGGAGCAAAGGTTGTTTCATCTCTGGTGACCCGGCGAAACCTTCTCACTTCAATTGTTGGTAGATATAGAGTGCAATCTTAATATGGTAAGCATTCTGGATTTTACGATAAGTATTCAATCTTAATATGGAATAGATATGTGGTTTTTAGATGTTTTCAGCTTTCTTGAATATTTTTTAACTGTTATTTATATGGCATGCCAATAAAAAAACCTTCGTGTGTTGGTTTGATGCTCGATGGCCATGGAATCTCTGTGATGATTAGGTATGTAACATTTCATCAGGTTCTCATCTGGTCCTTTTCCATTTCTACGGGGTTTATGGTTCAGGAAATGACCTTTTGATGTAATATATGTTTCTTTCTAGGCTTAAGACCTATGTGATCTTCGCAACCCATATTCAAACTATGGGACGCCAATCTTAAATTTGTTGTAATGTAAATTCATTAAATGATATAAAATTGTTATATTCCTGGATGTAATTAAGGTTTCCAGGCTCTATGCATTGTTTGGACACTATATAAATTTGGATTGTAATTTGACTATTTAATTTAAGTGCTAGTATTAAATTCATTGTGTAAATTCAAAAGAAAGGCATCGGGCTTCCTCCCCTGCGAATCAACCAGAAGGAAGCAAAAAGTCGAGTCGAGCTAGCTCATTTTCTTTATGTGGAACCATTAAAAGCATGGTAAATGGGAATGATGTAGTTGAAATAGGGATAGTGTGACTTTGGGCATAAACACCAACCAAAGGGGAACGAGCGGTAGCTACCACTCAATAATATTGTTATATAACAAACTAATAAGAAAAAATGTGGTGGAAATGGAGACGATGCTCTAAGCATGTTCTATTATTCTTCACACATCTTGGTGCTGCAACCATTGAGGCTTGAAGCATAAGGAAATTGGGTTTTGGTTTTATTCTCTGGATAAAATTAGCAAAATGAATCTTTGGTTCCAGACTTCCAAAGTAGCAAAATCAATCTTTGGTTCCAGATTACCGAAGGAGGGATGTCAAATTTAATGTGAATGTAGTGGTACAGTGTTTTTAACGATTGTTTCATTGATAAATTTTGGTTTTAATGTTTATTTTATGTTAATGTTATATTAAATTTTGTTCTAATTGTAGTTCATATCAGTGGTATCAAAGAAAACTATAATCTATTGGTTTTCTTGTGCATTTTCTCCATGAGGTGAGGATTTAGAAAGTTGTGCCTTGAGCTAACAAATCCTAGTGAAGATCTTCTTCACCGGCCCAAATGGCGACCTGTTTAATGTTTACGAGCTTAGTGTATTGTTTAATAAATTGAAATTTTTTTCATTTTTAATAAATTAAATTTAAGATTGTTGTATGTATAGTTCTCACCCACAAAACTTGTTTTTCTTGTTGTCACACCATAATGGAGAATATTTTGTAAACAAATTAGATTCATGGTAGAAATAAGCACACACTCTCTTCTCCACTTTTACTTTGTAATGTATATCCTTATGCTTTGTGTGTCTCTCATGAATGAGATGGATTGCGCATGAAGACCATATTCATGCAACAAATCTAATCCTTCCTTTGCTTTTGAGGTAACCTTGTAATTGTTTTAAGGAATTTCAATATTCCTTCTTGGACAAAGAAGTGCAGTACAAAATGACCAAAATTCTTTAAACCATTTTAAAGAATATGATAAAATATGGCGTGGCTTAAGTGCCTTCATAGTCCAAAGTGGCAAATCTAACTTTTGGCACCCTCCTTTGCTTCACATTGATTTAATGGAATATGGATCTAAGTAATCAATCATCTTGAACTCAATACCATTTTTCTTTGTGCATGACAGAGCATAAGTGCCTTCATAGTCCAATATGACAACTCTAACTAAACATTAAGAAAAAATCCAACCTTCTCAACTCAACCTTCTCAATATCTAGCATGTAATATAAAAAATCTAGAGAAAGAAAGAGTCAAGTGTTTTATCACAAAGTGATAATAAAAAGTTAAAAAGCATAAGGCTAGCTTTACAAAAAGTAGATTTGACCATGAACTTTTACTTACAATATATGTAAGGTGGTTAATAAATGTTTGTGGTATATAATATTATATTCAAATAGTTTATGGTATATAATATTTTTGTATGATATAAAATGTTAAAAAAAATGAAACTTATGTTAATTGGTTATAAAGTATCGTTTTTGTTAGGTAGTTAAGATATATACTAATTATTTTTTTGGACAGTGCATATATTTGGACTATGTAATATTTGACTCTTAGATTTAAGTTATTGTATTAAAGATACAACATGGTTTTAAATTTTAATGACCGTTGTCATTTTTTTTAATATTCATTCTATAAGTTATGGTTAGAAGCCAATTTATCCCAGTTAACATGAATTATTAATTTATAACATTAACAATAGACTATTGAATCTCATAGTTGGTCGTATTGTGTCACCATTTTTTTATGAGAATTGGCTATACACAGCATGATTATAGGTAGTGTGAATGCTTCCATGGGTCCTTGACCATTTTACCATGTCATCTAAGGATTAGTTGATTAACTTGGGCAATAGCCTTTTTAACTTGGTTAATAACCTTGAGTAACTTGGTTGTTTATCCTTAATTTTAATCAATGGGGAATCCACAAAAGTATTTGTAGCTCTTTATATATTTGAAATATGAATCATTAGCTTGGATAAAATGAATATTTACTTTATTTTTTATTAATGTGTTTGTTAATACAAATTTGTTTCATGTTCTTGATTTAATTGCACGTTTGCAAAAAAATTACATATTTTTCTCTTTTAATAGCTCAAAGACTAAAAAAAAGTCCTAAATCTAAATTTATCAAATGCATTTGCATGAGTATCTATTTAGACTCTTCATTATATAACTTAGATCTTCTTGCTACAACAAATAAATTCGTCGGGGCCATGCCACCTCGTGGCTCTTGCTTATATTGCACATCATCACTTCCAAGAGACGCTTCCATATCTCCTCATCGAAGTCTTGGTAGTGTGTGCTAAATCTAATGTATAGTCAATTTGCCAGGCTAAAAAGGCTTTCTATCGAGCAATATTTCTCCATTCTATCCATGATCTAGACTCAAGGTCGCACAAGGGTCTTTCCACTAGAAAAAAACATTTTCTACTCGATCTTGGAGCTTAAGATATAGGGATTTTAAAGATACAAATATCACCTAGTTTCTAGCTCCAAATCATCCTGTTTGTGAAGTCCTACCCAACTTTGCTACCAGAGCAATTCCATGGAGGAACAAAATTCCTCAATAATCAAATAACCAGTATAAGTAACGTAAGAAAGCCATAAATGGCTAAGGAGAATGTAAAAACGTAATGTATGATAGATAAGTGATTGATATTAAGTTTTAAATGATGGGTCTTATATAATCCCATCGTGCCTTTACTAAGAGGCGTGTCTTTTCATTTAATTAATTAATTAATCATTAGTAGTAATATTGATGATATTATATATATATATATAATATTGCTTGGCAAGTGGGGGATGGAAGAAGGATTATAATAGGTCAGGACCCATGGGTAGGCTTGGGTGATAACTTCAGGCTGCCAGTCACTCTCATCTCACAAGTTTGGAACTCTTATACCAACCAGCTCAGAACAAATTTCATCCACCTAGACGAGGAAAAAGACAAATCAAATTAGACCTGAAATACCAAAGATGGAAAATTCTCTGCAGATATGGGTTATGAAGCAACTTTCCAGTTAGACCAACAAGCAATGTACTGCTGGTGGTGATCAAGAATTTGGAAAATCAGTGCCCCACTTAAAGCAACTATAACACTCTAGTTGGATTTAAACAACAAAATGCTGACCTGGGAAATGCTTCTCAAACGTGGTTTCGAAGGGCCTGGTTATTGCAGTCTATGCAAAGTTAAGAATGAAACAAATTTGGCACCTTTTTTCCATTGCACTTATGTAGGAACAATGTGGAAACAAGTTGTTCACAAATTGGATCCCTCCACAAGAACAGAAGATGAAGAATCGTTGGAGCATAGAGTGAAAAAATGGTGGAGCAATGAAAGGGTATGTCAACATGAATCGTTGTCTGTCCTTTTTGTTTTCACTGTATGGGAAACAAGGAATAGAACAATTTTCAAAAACACATAGACGTCCCCATAAATAATGGTTAACATGCTTATGCAGAAGGATTTAGAACATAAAATGGAACCAAAAAAGAAACCAAGAAGAGTGCTCAAACCGCTGAACATAAAAACAAATACTCCATGGGATTTCTTTGATGGAGCAAGTCAAGGGGATCCCCCCCTGGGAGGAGTGGGAGGTATTCTTTTTCTGGATGCTTCAACAAAGACAGAGATTACCTTTGTACCAGGACAGGGCATAAATAACAAGGCAGAGTTATCATCCCTATGGTCAGTTCTTCGAATAGCTTCGGAAAAGAATGTACAAAACCTTCAAATAATTGGAGACTCCAAATTGACTATTGATTGGGAAAATGGTTAGCTACAAATAAATGCACCACATCTTCAACATTTTTTAAGAGCAATAAGAAGCCAAAAGGAGAATTTTGAGTCAATTTCATTCCAAGATATCTATAGAGAGCTAAATGTTGATGTAGATAAATTGTCCAAAGAAGTGTTATTCCTCCCTCTAGGGATAATGGAGATAAGAGATTATGAAAATAATTTGTTGGTAAATAAATATGTAAGGTTATGACAGCGCTTCAAAATTCATTTCAGAATTCATATGGAAGAAATGTATGACCACTTGATGACCTTTGTGTGCATCACGTGGCAACTTAAGTGAGCCTTTTTTGGCGTAAAAAAGTTTATGTATGCCCCAAAAGGGCAGTCCATGTTTATTCAGTGAGAATAAAGGGATTTTTTTCTAAGGAAAAAAAATATAATATGTTAAATTTTTATTTATATAACATTGCCTTCCCCTTAGAGAAGCTTTATCCTCAAAGCTTAGAGACGACATGGATTACGTTTGATTTTTTTTCTTGAATGTTATCTCTCGATCTTTTGTGTTTATCCATTGCGACATTTGATGAAACAAGGTGATACAAGTTACGAATTCCCCAGAAGAACTATTGCATCGTCTCTGATGTGGTCCATCCCAAATCTATTTTTATCGAAGCTATTTGATCATTTTGTGGGATAGGTATTCTTGTTTGTTGTTTTGTATTTTGAATTGTTGTTATTGCTTGTCTAACATCATCTCTCCTTTGTGTGTGTTCATTTTGACCCTATCCTTGGTCAAAATAATGTTTATAATTGGGGTGTCGATAACGAGTTCTTGTTGTTTTTTCTTCGACTGTATTGAATTCTTTTTTATCTGTGATGATGACTGAATTTACTTCCTCAACTTGACTTTGTTTTTTGGAGAGACCGGATGCTTCTTTCTATATTTGCGCTATTTTGTTCTCTAGTATATTGTTCTTACTTTGAATCTGCTCGAACCTTTCGTCTTGCAACTTTTTGTCCTCTTTTAACTTCTCGATTTGTTTCTCTAGTTCTTGATTAAGATTCTTTAGGCGTTGGTTTTCTTCTTGATTTTCTAGAAGTCTTCCTTTGAGGTCTTCATTGGATTGTTCCTTCTTGCGACTATGTTTCAGTTTTTTAATCTTCGTAATTAATGTTTTGTTATGATTTCGTACTCAAAAAAAGTTATTCGGTATTGCTTGATAACACCTTGTTGATTTTTGTAATTTCCAACTTATGTGTCTTCTTAATGTCATCATATTGTACTGGATTTTTTCCTTCTGTTGTTGATGTTGACATAAATCAAATTCTTGATTTTCTCTCTTTCTCTGGACGTGCTCCAACTCATTATCTTTGTCCATGATAAGTTTGTTCAAAATCTCTATTTCTTCTTCTAATTCTTCATATCGTCTATCAATTGATTCTTCGTCTGTAGTTTGCGATACGGGAACTACCATGGAGAAATCCTATAGTGTTATTTTCTTATTCTCATGCGAAAAAGTGATGCACTTCTTTTTTGCATTGACAGAGAATGTTCCTATTGTTTCCAACTAGTTATAACCCAACATTATGTCGATGATATGGTCATTGATAGTTGCGACAATGAATTGAGCTGCAAAATGATAATCATCAATTTGTAATGGTACTTCTATATGATCTTCGTTTCACTCATTCTTCATTGATTCTTGAACTTGTACGTGATTTGTGACATCAATGTTTATAAAATTTTCCTTGTTGGATGGACAAATAGCGATGGCAATAGGACTTTAATCAAATACCCCATTAACTTTCTGCATCGCCATCGATACTTTTGTCGGAGCATTGAGAAATCTTTTCTCTGTTTTATTAAAATCTGTCTCTTTCATTTTTGCTTTGTCTTCTTTCCTGATTTTGATTTGTTTTCTTTTCCCTTTGTATATAATAATTGTAATTTATTACAGTTATTAAATATTAAAAATTAATATTATTTATTAATAATTGCTTCTTAGTAGCAATTATTATGCACTTTTAGATTTTTTTTCCCTTAAGTTTTGGAAAATGGTGTATATTGGGTGGTGGGGAGGAATGAGTGTTACCTTCCCCACCCAAGTTTAATTCTCGTTTTTTGTTTATTGTTGGAGAATAAACCCAAACCCACTTATTAAGAAACCACACGTGGTTTTAATTATTACCCTTTTTTTGTTTTACGTTTTACCTCTTCCCCCCCTGGTTTTACCTTTACCTCTCTTTTTAGGGTTTTACTTTTACCTCTTTTTTGGGGGGGTTTACTTTTACCTCTTTTTTGGGTTTTACTTTTACCTTTTTTTTCTTAAGGACAAGGTCCTATTTTTTAGGGAAACCCTAGAATAAGGCTACAAGCCAAAAATCAGACAAGGTCTAAGAATTAAGGCCAAAGGCCCAGATCAACCAAGCGAGGCTCTGATACCACTGGAGGAACAAAGTTCCTCAATAATCAAATAACCAATATAAGTAACATAAGAAAGCCATAAATGGCTAAGTAAAATGTAAAAATGTAATGTATGATAGATAAGTTATTGATATTAAATTTACAATGATGGCTCTTATATAATCCCATCGTGCCTTTACTAAGAGGCATGTCTTTTCATTTAATTGATTAATTAATCATTAGTATTAATATTGATGATATTATATGTGTGTGTGTGTGTGTGTGTGTTATATTTGTATTTATATAACATTCCAACTTAAGTTCTTGGTGACCACCCCAACGCACGCTTCCTAAATACTTTCCAAAGTAAAAAACCTCATATTTTAAACATATGCATAAGACATAGACCAAAAGAGCTTCTCGAGGCCATTTTGGCATTCAAAATATGATATATCATATTTTCAAGAAACATGACCAATCCAAACCTTCCAACGAAAAATCTTTCATTGTACAACCTTTGCCAATGTCCTCTGGACCATGGGAATCCAATTCTATGAATTTTGTAAGTGGTTTTCCCATTTCTCATAGGAAACATAGTTTTGATGTTGCTTGTAGATTTTCCAAAATGACAGTTTTTATCTCCTCCACTAAGTCTATTGATTCTCCAAAATCCGTAGATTTGTTCTCTCAGCTTGTTTGGAGTCAATTTCGGATTTTCGTTACCTTAGTCTCACATTGTAACTCCAAATTTTTGAACTACTTTTGGCAGCAGTTGTTGAAGTTATTTGGCTTCCAGTTGAATTTTTTCACTTCCTTCAACCCTCAAACCAATGGGCAGACTGAGGTTGTCAATGGGAACTTAGTCCATGCTCTCTGCATCTACCTTCAACCAAAAAAATAGTGGGATGTTTACTTTCATATTAGCACAGTTATAACAAAGAAACATGTGTCTCAATAGGGCACTCCCTTGCAACTCATGAAAGTATGATTTCTCTTCCTACAACAATCACATCCATTAGCAGAAGTAGCAGGTCAAAACTTCTTCATTTGTGCAAAATGTGGGGAAAAAATCATGCCAAACTAAGTGATATACTCTAGAAAAATCAAGCACAAATCACTTCTGACAAACTTTAGTATCTCCTTAGTGATAGGTTGGCGACAAAGTTTGGCTTCATTCGGACAAACAAGTTTGATAACTAGCAACATCATAAAATTAAACCACTTTGGAATGGGCCATATACTTTTATATCACTTAGAAAGTGGATTCTAATTCATTTGATTAGATCTTCCACAATGGCTTCGTATTCATGATGTTGTCAATGTCAAATGAATTCAAGCTTTAAGAACCTTCATGCTCGGAGGAAGAGGTTCCAGTGTGACAACTAGGTGAATCCATGAATCTGTAACTTTTTGGCAAGCAAGGAGGGTAGAAATTGTCTATGCAAATCCTCAATAAAGGAAAAACCTCTTAAGCAATGTTCCCCAAAGTTTCCAAGATTCGTAAGTGTGGGAGGGGAAAATTCATATTGGGGATGCATGGAAACACCCCACAAATTTTAGGGAAATTCATGGTGGATGGGGGGATGACATCCTTAATATCATAGGGGGGCGTCTCTAAAATGATAACAAAATAAATATCCCAACAATAACAATTGATCGCATGTAAATTCATCATTGTGCAATGTAATACTAAACTCAAATTTGTAAATGATACAAACACAATTCATCAATTATCATTGTTATTATCATATTGCATATTGAATCAAAGATACATGCACATCAAAGTTTCAAATTTATAACTTATAATCAAATAAAATACATTGGTTCAAATTATAAATAATAATAAGTAGTAGAAATCAATACTAAAAGTAGCCGAAAGAAATCAACTTCAAATGAGCATTAAGGAGTCATTAGGAGCATCAATGAAGTGTGTATCACTATCCATGTCAAAATCACTTTCATGAGTAACAAAGGAAAATCACGGCTCACTCTCATCTCAAAGTCAAATGATAAATGACTAGTAAATGTCAAATAAGAAAGATACATAGGTAAGGTAAATTATGTTTGGTAGTTTACTAGATTTTTTGTTTTTTCTAAACATCTTTTATGTTTTTTAAGTTTTTCTTCTTTCTGGAAAAGAAAATTTTGGTCATTTTAGCTAGCCTTAGCTATAAAATCCAACTTGAATGGGATTGTCATTGCATGTACACATGCATCACACATACAGTAGCATCAACGAGTGGGAAGGTCTAATTATCATTGGCAAGGGCATGACAAGCTGTGCATTTTTATCTACATAGCCAATTGCCAATTTCAGCTCTATTAATATTTATGAAGACTATATTTGTTGTGCATTGTTAGGTAATTAGAGGTGGCCATAGTCTGAAAATCAAACTTTAATTACTGAGAAGAACTTACAAATTACTCCAACTAGTCTTACCTATAAGCTCTAGTTAATGGTTTGGATTTCATGTGTTATATTGTGTAAGAAAATCCCACTATAGACTAGTTTATTAAGTTTACGATATTGATGAACTTATGTTGTTGGCACTTGATGTTGCAAAATAAACATGATATACACTCCCAAGACAAGACACGTGATATATGTTTCCAACAGAGTTGTATTATTTAGTCATAAATCAGTCCCACCAACACTATCTTGAATGAGATTGTAGTTTCTACCACAGTAGAATCTAGGTGATTACCTTTGTAAATAGCACAATCAGATTTAAGTTGAATATGCCTTATCCACATCCCACGGGGGTTAGAGAAATTGATAATGAGTAATTGAGATGAGAAGTTGTAAATGGAAAGTCACAAGTTCAAATCCCCCGTAAGTACTTGCTTACAAATAAATAAATATGCCTTGTTCACTCCCCCATTTATGGCTAAATGCATGTAGAATCCAGTCCCAGTGATCATTTTTTGGCTTCAAAACATTAATTTATTTAATTATTCCTTTTGTCTACATACAACATGATTATTACTAAAAACTAAATCCATTGTTATGTCTTGATTGTTTCTACCTTGTGGAACTTCCCCATATTTGAATTATTCCTAATCAACATGACATGTAATGGTACTTATTAAACTAGACTTGGTTTCTTAAAAAAAGAAGTTAATCCATTTACTTATGCATTACTATTATGAATTACTTATGAGATTAAGTTAGTTTCTAGTTACTTACCTTGAAGAGTTGAACCCTTATTCAACGAGATCTTGACTTCCTAATTATTGGGGACAATTTTGTAGATTTTAACCTAGAAATAACAGACTCAACAATCAAAATATGGAGAAAACCCTTAAATGAATGATCTTTGTGCATGAATAATGACAAAGAATGTATAATTGAGATGGATTCTAGTTGGGAAACATGCTTTATGATTAACCCTTCCAAGATGATCACCAATATCAAGTAAACAAGACAATGGACAGAAGTCTACAATTTTAATAGGGAAACCCCTCATAGTGGCCTCTACATCACTCTGCACAAAATATAATGAAATGAAAGGAACAACTGAGTTTGTCATGCTTATTAGGATATTTTTATCGGTCTACATAGTACATCAAAATAAATCATCCATTTCCAAGAGGAACCTTTGGCGAGGCCATTACAAAACGCTACAAAAGGTGAAGAAAAGCTAAATTGTGCTGAGGAGATCCCCTACCTAAGTTTTTATGGTAAGCACTAAAATCATGTGTGGAGATGATACATCCCAGACATTGATTGTTCCATTTCTATGCCTTGTTATATACACATTCAAACATTTAATAACCCATTTGGTTGTAAGAATTCTTCTTTCATTTTTTATATTTATGTAGCCTAGTCACAGAGCACTTGTTTAAGGAGGCAACACAAAATAGGGCTTCCAAAATTTGACATTTTTCAAAGTTAACAAATTCATTAATCATGGGGACCTAGTTAACACTTTGGCTTCAAGAGGTTAAAATGATGAATTGGCCAAAAAAATATTTTATCAACGTCTTAGGTGTTACGCTACATATGTACCCATCGCACCTTCATATGTTCCACAGGGAGAGAGCCATTTTACCGACCATGGGGGGTGTTTTTGAGCAATGGTGTTCATGGTTGGGCATTTTGGTCCTTTTTTTAGGATTACTATGGCTTAATGGCACTGTTGAATGCCCTTTGTTGGGGTTTTCAACCCTGGGGTTGGTGTCCAAGGCTCTTAGGGGTTGACCACTAGGTCACATGACCCCATACCTTGATTGTTTTCTCTAGTGGCCTTTGCTTCAGCTACAAGACATTTGTCTCCCTTCACAGCCACCTAGGACATCCTCCTGGCCCCTTCTCTCCCTTGTCTCTTTCCTTGGAGGAATCTAGCCTCCACGCCAAGCCTTCATGTTGCTTTGAAAAGGTGAGGAATTTTACAACATTCTTGGGGTTAGATGCCATATAACGCCCTCCCTCTAGCACACTCCAGCCTTTCATTCAGAGTGATTCGCTCATTTTGGCAGTTTTTGGCACCTAGGGGAAAATACCCCAAGTAGCCTACCTTGAGCCTACATTAGGCCATTTTTTTATTATTATTTTGTTTTAATTTTAAGTTGACATTTTATAATTTCAAATTGACATTTTAAAGGCATGTCGGCTTGAATATTTTTGTAAAAGTGATTGTGAGATCATATAAATAGATATCCTCACTTCATTTTAACATAAGACAAGTGGGATAAAACATTATGTTACTTTTTTACCCTTCTTAGGGATCTTGGAGTGATCTGCACCTCTTGAGGAGACTTATTTTTTTGGTTGAATGGAAATCTCTTGAAGTATCTTTGGTTCTTGATCTTAGCTAAGGTGATGTTAGAATTGTTAGCTTAACACATGCACAAGGAGGTATCTATGCTCTTGTCTTAATTTCTCTTTGTTAAATGTTGATGGATGATGCTTTCTTATGGTTGAATGGTAGCCATTAGTGGTGCATTTTATCTAAAATAGGTTGTTTTCATCCTTTTTTCACCATAGTATTGTGAAGGACGTCTTCAAGAAGTCCTTGGAAGCTTGGGCCTTAGGTCTCTAAGTTTTTCCCTTGTGGCTGTTGGAGAAGGCCCTCGCTTGCCAAACTTTGGAAAGACCTCTCAAGAGGAAGGTTGGTCACCTTCCTTGATTCCCTAGGGTTACGGTAAAACCTCAAGACTATTGGATTTATTTTCATACAATTTTCCCTCAATTTAATTGCATTTTCATATTTTTATATTTGCATTTTGCATGGTAGATTAGGGTAATTTTAGCTCTACAATTTTATGTTAAAAACGCTAAAAATAAAAATAAAATAAAAAATCTCCACTTTTGGGCCTCCCAAAAAAAAATTCTACCTTCCCTATAAATTCTCCCTAGCCTCCAAAGCCCTAAAAATCCTAAGGAAGAATTATAGGGAACCCTAAAAATACAGAAATTTCAAAAATCTCAAAATATGCCGTAAAAAATCCCTAAAACAATCCTAAAATCAGACCTAACTACCCTAACAGCCTCCTCTTCCTTTCTCCCTAGACCTCCACTCCTCCTTTCCTACCCCTTGGTCTCCCCTAAACAGACCTTAGCTACCCTTTTGGACAGTTCTTTGTCGACTGTGGCAACCCTTTGTGACTGTTTCGTAAGTCTGCAATTTTATTGCAAACTGTCCAATAGTGGACAACCCTCAAACACTTACCTTTTTGCAGTCCATTGTGGACTGTGGGTTACCTTTAGGGAAATTTCGTTGGCCTCTTCAAAGGATGCATTAAAGTGTAGCCTATTTATACCTAAAACCATCACATCCCTAGGTCTGTATAGTGCATTAGACTACTTGCAAACAATCTTCATATTGTTTACATAAAGGCTCTTCATTCCTTTGGATGAACTATTCGATAACTTCTCTCAATAGTGATTGATATTCACAGTATTTGGGTAATTGATACTGGTGATGCTTATGTTTTGATGACATTTATGTATGGTTAGCAAATTATAAATGATTATGGTAAATACTATTAAATGGATGCATGAATGCTAGTGTTGTCATTATCATTGTTAATGTTGTCATAACACCTTTTTTATATCTCACTGTTCAATTTAGATATTGCTGTAACAAGTCATTATACTTGTGTTTGAAGTGGTAAATAATAGTCAACAATTACTTTGCTAATGGTCTTTATTTTCACTTGGCTAGTGAAATTTACAAGTTTCTAAATACATGGATGTATTAACGAATGAAATTGATATACTTATTTGTGTTTACAAGATTTATATATACAGTATGATTTCTTCATTCTTATGTTGACTCCAATAAGGAACTGATCATTAACGTCCTCCAAAGAAGATACCTTCTAGTGTTTAGTGTCCTTCCATAATTACAATAGGTCTCTCCCCTAGGAGGTTTCGACTTCTAGAGGAGTTAGGAGAAATAACTAAGGTGACAATGGTCACTTTCTCCACATGTGCTTACCAGTGGATTGGACTACCATTTCATCCCATAACATTTTGGCACCATTGTTGGGGAATCTCAAGTTGTTGAGGTGACTTATCTGGGAAAAAAACGACATTTATCGGTAAGTTCTGAGGTAAGCCTCTCTTTATTGCATATATTTGTGGACTAACCTTGCATGGTTATCTGGTGACTCCACCAAGAACTGAGTCATCATTATCTCAGGTATGCCCTTGAATTGTTTTGTACTTTGGTGAGATTTATTTTGTTTAGCTAACTTGGTAGGTCTCTTCTGGCGACTCCAATTGAATAAAAACAAAAGAAGTGCTCTATAAAGACAAGGAAGTTTGACGATATGGCATCCAATTACGAATTGTGGATGAATATATTGGATTTTTCATACATTCCGAGATATCCACACCAATATGGCATTGATGATGATGGGAAAGCAATTTTCCATTATTGCAACAATATAAGTATCATGCAGCTACGCATGTTTGGGAATTCTTGCAATTTCTTCAAGCAAGTAATAGTGTACATGAATACCTTGGAATGAAGTTCTTCTTGCTATCTCTCCACTTAGAGGGAAACTTAACCGTCAGGAATTGGTATGAAGGATTTCCTTGCAAAACATTTTCATTCACTTGGGCAGTTGATCAATGCATTCAGTATGGATTGGGATTATGATATTGAAGAACATGAAAAAATGCCATGATTGACCATATGTGGGAAGAAACACTAGGAAATAGTCAGACACAAGATGGTTCTAGAAAAGGGATCGAATATGATATTCCATTTAATTTTAAAGATCCTAATAAACCAATCGTTACAAAAATGGAAATATATTTCACTCTGCTTGATCTATTCAAGTTTCCAGGTTACTCAGATGGACTACCACATGAACTATGAAATCCTTTCAATGATCAAAATGAGAATTATGTTGAAGATCTGGTCGCAAATTTTTTGTTGTTATTCCCAGAAGAAGTTGTGTTGGAAGGAGTGTACATGAGGTTGTTCGCTCTTCACCTAAAAGGAAAGGCCCGCGTTTGGTTCATGAAGTTTCCAAAATCTAAGATATCTTCTCTTCTAGAATTGATTGAACTATTCTATAGACATTGGTGCCCTAAGAAACAACATAGATGGATACCTCATGTTGATTATGCAAGGAACTTATTCAACAAAGAGATCCACAACGGAAATGTGATTGAAGAAGCTAATGATCTCTCTAGAACGGTAGATGAAGCTCCTCATGCAGACAAATATGATTGTGGTCCTACATATGAAGATCCAGAAGTCTTAGTTGAAGAGCAGAAGGAAAGGGTGAGATCTCCTTTCTGACACACAACAATTTCTTATGACATCTTAGATTTCTTGGAACATAATGACAGAAATTTTGAGGATGATGGTTATTGGACATTTATGGGTCCTCCTCTCTATGATTCTTCGAGACCGGGTAGAACTGTTTCCAAACATTGTAGTGACAAATAAAAACTCATGAAGTTAATCAAATTGAATTATATTTTGACACTATTTAGGATGAATAACTTTCAATCACCTCAAGTATGGATATTGAATACATGATCTATGAAGACCCTATTGAACAAGATACGATTATTCATCATGATGCTAACGATGAAGAATGGCTCAATCATTTTTTTCGATATAGTAGAAGCATCGCCAGACATTACAAATGGTTTCCATATGCATATGGTTTATTATGATGAACAATTTGAAAATTTTGGTACCCATATCTCTGGTGATATCTCCATGATTTCTCCGTCATACTTATCCAAGATAAGGGAAGCATGCTATATAGAGTATTCTCTTGCAAAAATCCAGCTTATGGTGAACCCAGATTATTATTCTCAGTTGTGTTCCTCAAGAAGCATTCAAGAAGTTGTTCAGC
This sequence comes from Pseudotsuga menziesii, assembly GCA_001517045.1. Classification (NCBI taxonomy): domain Eukaryota; kingdom Viridiplantae; phylum Streptophyta; class Pinopsida; order Pinales; family Pinaceae; genus Pseudotsuga; species Pseudotsuga menziesii. The sequence goes on from LPNX010587621.1 coordinate 272,201, forward strand.
CTGCCCTATCCTATATTGGTAAGTCCTTAATGATGCATTTCAACAAGACCGAGGCGGGTAGGTAGACAAGTATGATTTTCATTCCTCAGTTTCATGGTATTTCTTGTTTATCATTTATCTTTTCGGTTGAAGAATAAAGGCATGAATTAAATAGCTGACAATTTCAAAATTTCAAGGATTATTTGTACTAACATGATTATGGCAAAGAAAATCAATACACTTGTATACCCAAAGAAGTGCTTAAGTAAATGCAAGGACAGGTTGCGATTGACATACAAATATTTGTGAGGTACTGCTTTACGAATAGCCTCCCAAGTTCAGGATTCGTGGACAAGTTTCAAGAAAAACTTTTCTTGATGTTGATGTATGATGGAGGAGTCCCATAGAAGCATGGATCAACAAAGCTTGTCAAAGAGATGCTTCTCTGTGGCACCAATTTCAAGTCCTCCAAGTTCTTAGGAAGGTCCAGTTTCCTTTCCTCATCCAGATAAATATCCTGGTATGTACTCGACATACCATCAATGAGGTATGATCATGGATTACATTGAAAACAAAAGGTAAGATCTCAAGTATGAATTACTTACTCAAATGTTTTCATTGGTGGTATGATTTCACATAGCTTATTTTGATTCCTATGTTTAGGATAGGTATGGTTAGCTGCATTTTAGCTAGGCATATTATTGTTACATTTTCATTGCATCTGATGTCCTTTCACGATTTAGTTAGTCTACATTCTTCTTAGTTTGTTTCCTTTATTTTGCAAACAGGACAGGACCGAAGTGTCTGCCTCTAGATTCTTTTAATCCCTTTAGGTATTTGCTGTGTGCATATGTCTACACGTACCAGAAGATTCACAGGTTCTCAAGCACTCATGCGAAGATCACTCATCAGGTAGTTGGAGCCAGCGTTACACTGCATATGTAACCAGCGCACCTTCAAATGTGCCCCAGGGACAAAGAGCCATTTTTTCAACCAGGAGGGGTGTTATTGAGCAATGGTGGTCATGGTTGGTCCCTTTGGTCCTTCGTTTAGGAGTACTATGGATTAATGGCACTGTTCACTGCCCTTTGTTTGGGTTTTTAACCCTGGGGTTGGTGTCTGGGGATCCTCTGGGTTGACCACTCAGTCACATGGCCACATACCTTGTTTTCTTGCTCTGGTGGTCTTTGATTCGGCTACGATACATTCATCCCCCTTCACAGCCACTTAGGACATCCTCTTGGCCCCTTCTGCACAGTGTCGCCTTCTCTCCCTGGTCTCTTTCCTCAGAGGAATATATCCACCATGTCAGGCCTTCCTGTTCCTCTGAAAAGGGCATTGAGGGATTTTACAGCATTCTTGGGGTTATATGGGGTATAATTCCCTCCCTCCAGCTCACTCCAACCTTTCGTTTCAAGTGATTCATCATTTTTGCAGTTTTTGGAGCCTAGGGGAAAAATACCCCGGGTAGCCTACCTTTAGCCTACATTAGTCCATTTTTTTATTATTGTTTCGTTTTAATTTGAAGTTGACATTTTATCATTTCAAATTAACGTTCTAAAGGAATGTCGACTTAGATATTTTTGTAAAAGTGAGTGTGATATCATATAAATAGATCTCCTCGCTTCATTCTAACTTAAGGCGAGTGGGATAAAACATTATGTTACTCTTTTACCCTTCTCAGGGCTCTTGGAGTGATGCACACCTCTTGAAGAGACTTATTTTTTTGGTTTAATGGCAATCTCTTGAAGTATATTTGGTTCTTGCTCTTTGCTAAGGTGATGCTAGAATTGTTAGCTTAACACATGCACAAGGAGGTATCCATGCTCTTGTCTTGATTTCTCTTTGTTAAATGTTGAAGGATGATGCTTGTTTATGGTTGAATGGTAGCCATTAGTGTTGCAGTTTGTCTAAAATAGGTCATTTTCAACCTTTTGTCACCATAGTATTGTGAAGGACGCCCTCTAAAAGGACTCCTTAGAATCTTGGGCCTTAGGTCTCTAAGTTTTTTCCTAGCTATGCTTCCTTTAAGGAGCCCTTGTGGTTGTTGAAGAAGGCCCTAGCTTTTCGAAATTTGGAAAGACCTCTCAAGAGGAAGGTTGGTCCACTTGCTTAATACCTTAGGGTTAGGGTAAAACCTTAAGACCCTTGGTTTTAATTTCATACAATATTCCCTCGATTTAATTGCATTTTCATATGTTTGTATTTGCATTTTACATGGTAGATTAGAGTAATTTTAGGTCTGCAATTTTATGTTGAAAACCCTAAAAATAAAAAATAAAATTAATTTTTTTCACTTTCGGGCCTCCCTAAAATATCGGCCACCTTCCCTATAAATTTACCATGGCCTCTAAATCCCTAAAAAACCCTAAATCGTAATTATAGGGAACCCTAAAAATACAAAATTGAAAAAATCTCAAAATATACCCTAAATAAGCCCTAAAACAGTCCTAAAATCATACGTAACTACCCTACTTGTCTCCTCTTCCTTTCTCCCTAGACCTCCACTCCTCCTTTCCTACCCTTTGGCCTCCCCTAGATAGACCTTGGTTGCCCTTTTGGGATAGCCCTTTGTGGACTGTGTCAACCCTTTGTGACTGCTCCTTAAGTCTGCAATTTTATTACAGACTGTCCACTAGTGGACAACCCTCAAACACTTACCTTTTTGTAGTCCATTGTGGACTATGGGTTACCTTTAAGGCAATTTCAGTTGCCTCTTCAAAGGCTGCAATAAATTGCATCATGTTTGGACCTAAAACCATCACATTCCTAGGTCTGTATAGTGCATTAAACTACTTGCAAACAGTATTCTTATTGCTTACATAAAGGGTCTTCATTTATTTGGACGAACTATTCGATAACTATTCTCAATAGTGATTGATATTCACAGTATTTGGGTAGTTTGTATTGTTGATGTTTATGTTTAGATGACAGTTATGTATGGTTATCAAATGATAAATTCTTGTGGCAAATACTATTAAATGGATGCATGAATGTTAGTGTTTTCATTAACATTGTTACTGTTGTCATAACACCTTTTTTACATCTCACTGTTCAATTTATATCTTGCTGCAACAAGTGATCATACTTGCGTTTGAAGTGGTAAATACTAGTCAACAATTACATTTCTAATGGTCTTTATTTTCACTTGGCTAGTGAACATTACAAATTGTTAAATACATGGATGTATTAACTAATGAAATCGATTAAATAATCTATGTTTACAAGATTTATATATATAGTATGTTTTCTTCATTCTTATGTTGACTCCAATATGGAATTGGTCACTAACGTCCTTCAAAGAAGGTATCGTATAGTGTTTAGTGTCCTTGCAGAGTTACAATAGGGCTCTCCCCTAGGAGGTTTCAACTTCCGAATGAGTTAGGAGAAGTGACTAAGGTGACAATGGTCACTTTCTCCACATGTGCTTACCGATGGCTTGGATTTCCATTTCATCCGGTAACACTCAAGAACTAAGGAATCTTTTGAAATCACCTTGTTATGGTATGCATGACTAACGTTTTGGAAAACCATAAGCGAGGATATTGAAGAGGAATTCATCATCCATTATAGGATGGAATTTCAATCTCTATGTTTCACCAAGGATTGCAGGGTGTCCATACATAATTGGCTTGACATGGTCTATGTTTTATTTAATTCTATATATGTTTTTATAGCCATCATAGATCTAGATTATACTATGTAGCCATCATAGAATCAACACCTGCAACTTATGCAAAACTATAAGCATTTCTAAGAAACTTATTAGTGTTTTGTAACAATTTGTTAGTACTACATAAAATAAATAAGCATGATAATAGTCTACATGAATAAACAAATGCAACTTGTGCAAATCTATAAGCATTTCTAAGAAACTATTGATAGCCTACCATTTTCCCAAAATAACACTTTCATATCAAATTGTTAGCACTACATAAAATAAATAAGAATAATTGTTTACAAACAAGATAATAGTCTATATCATTTTCCCAAAATAACACTTTAGTATCAAATTGTTAGCACTACATAAAATAAATAAGAATAATTGTTTACAAACAAGATAATAGTCTATAGGTTAAGAAAAAAACATGTTTCAAAATAATTATGAATATTTTAAAGTACAACTATTCACAACATGTAAGAAAATTTTCCCTCAAAATGGATAACAATGGCCTTTTTTTTTATAATGGGAAGAAAAAAATATTTCATCATCAGTCATAATATCTATACAAAATTAAATATCGTTATACCCTTGGAGAGATAATTCCAAAAAGATTTTGCCCAGCAAAATCTACAAGTCCTTCTACCCCTTCTACCCTGTTCTCTACATTATTCTCTTTCTTCAATAATTATGACTTATTTTGCTTTTAATTACATAATTGCAACGCTCTATTAGATGATATCTCAACAATAGAACCAAACCTTGGAACAACATACAAACTATAAAGGAGCATATCACTTTTGAAGATATCAAATCCCTCCATAGGCCATTTTACTTGTAATCAATGGGATGCCAATATTTTGTTACTAAGAGAATGACATAATAAAATTTTGTTTGTCAAAGAATGTTCCAACCAAGAAAGAGTTTTTTTGTTTGTCAAAGAATGTGATTAGTCCTGGCAGTAATAATATGGAGAGTTTAGTCTCGATCTAACAATAACAAGCTAAATGCCAATGATCTTCAGGTTTCTGTAATCTTCGACTGAAGGAAGATCTGTTTCCACCTCCACCAGGACTCCACAAGAGAGCCTTCACTACATATATCACTCAATCGCAGCAGGTTTCAGTAGGGACAAGTTTTTGAAAACATTTGGAAAATGTGTACACAAACAAAGGTACTTATCTATGCTATTGCAGATTTACCCCATTCTAAAGATCTAGTAGAAGGCACCAAAAGAACCGATAGATCTCTCTATGTTTCAATTTTTATTTTTATTTTTATTTTGGCATCTAAGGGGAATATAAAAAGACACGAAATGCCACCAAAGAAAACTCTTTTTCCATGCAGTCGGTGCTTGAAACAGACTCTCAGATTTTGAAAACCAATTCAACAATAAATAAATAAAAACCAAAAGAAAAACCATCGTTTTCAATGGTAACTGTTTCGACAAACCAACACGGGTATCAAAGAGGTAACTATGACGTAACATGTATACATGACATATGTAATATACACATGATGTAATCAATCCATATAATCACAGGTTACTCTACTTTGGTTACAAAGGTTCTTGTCAAAATCCATATAATAAATCCCCAACTTCTTCACACCATGAAAACAATCTTTGCAAGCATATAACCATCCATTTATATTTGAGAAACCAGAGATCGATAGGTTGGGTGGATTACCAGAGATGTTTAGAAATCACTTCTTGGGGCTCCTTAAATGGCTTGTGCAACTATCTCTATATCAGAATGATATAAAGCAAAAGCAAAATTTCCTCAATCATATCCAAATGCAAGTTCCAATATAAAATGGAGATTACAATACTCAATATCACACATAAGCTATCACCTACTTTATGTTCATGTCCAGTTTTGGTCACAATGAAATTCAGAGGAAAATCACCAGTACAAAACATTTGCCATTAAGTTCAGCAAAGAGAATTCATCAAATTTCTTTGAACATTCCTAAAAACATGCTAAAACCTCATATTAATATGTTGTTCAAATACACGTCACAAAAAATAAATAGCTAAAAACTCCTAAAAATATCTCAATATATTGTTCTAGAACATCTCAACGTATGAGTGTTTTTTTAACGTGTTCAGTTGTGGTTTAAGCACATGTTTGAGCAATCATTGTAAAGATGAACCAGTTCAAATCCCATCTTTGTTGTTAGATTCGCCATTGCTCAAGATTCAGAAAATTTCAAATGTTTACAAAACCAAATTGCCCTATACATTGGCTATGTGCATAAGTAGATAGGAAAAACAAATAATTCAACGTGCATTGGAAGTCGTGTCCATGAATAAAAGACTTCAAATGTTTACTATAAATTGTAACTTGCAAATCGGTCGACTTTTTTATCGCTGCATGCTGGAACTGATCGCTTCCTGCACGCCTAGAGGCGTTACCCATGCTGAACGATAGATCGCTGGGCTGGATCCCTCATCGATTGCTGAGACCGAGCTGGTTAGCCTGGATCGAAGTATTCTTGCAGGGATCGAGGAGGAGCTGGATCGAGAGCTTGCCTGTCACCTGGGGTGTGAGATTCGTAGGGCCCAGAGGGCTGTCTACGGGGTNGGTGAGTTTTGGCTTTTGAGGTGGCAAATGAGATATGAAGGTTTAGGGCAGGTGACATCGCCATACTCTTTCCTTTAGACTATAGTGGAAGGAAGATGATCTA
>LPNX010587621.1:299900-398087 GCA_001517045.1 Pseudotsuga menziesii
GATTGCCAATGACTTGAGGGCCTACCTGATGACTGGGATGGGAGGTGTGCCTCCAGACCCGAGATCTGAGGCATTTGATAATCTAATCCGGCCTCAGAACAGGAGATCGGGCGCTATAAATCCACTGAAGTTTGTTAAGAGAATAGAGGATGTGCCAGAAGTAGCCCTGCCACCCGAAGAAACTATGAGGGTTGCTCTCTCCCTCGCAGACCGAGCCCTGGTCGGGCAATTCACGGGGCTCTGGCCTTCGCCAAAGACAACTGATAACTGGGTCCAAAGAAACTGGAGACCCCTTATCTCCAAAAATGTTGCATCCTACTCTGTCGGAAGGGGATTTTTCCTCTTTGACTTCGAAACCAAAGAAGACAAAGAACTAATCTTCAGGAATGAGCCCTACTTCATGGGTCCGCAAGGTCTCTACCTCAATGGGTGGACCCCGGATTTCGATCCCGAGGCTGACATCCCCAAGGCCGTGCTAGTCTGGGTCAGACTTCCTAATCTTCCCATGCATTGCTGGAACTCCAAATCTCTCCACGCGATCAGGACTGTACTAGGGAAGTATATTGATATGGCTAGTCCAAAGGATCACTACACCTACGCCCGGATCTGCGTGGAGGTGGACCTAGAAGCAGGTCTCCCAGAAGCTATTAAACTAACTGTGGGGAACTGGACTCATTATCAAAGGCTCTACTACGAACAGCTCCCCTTCAAGTGCCGGGGCTGCCATGAATATGGGCACTTCATCCGCAATTGCCCGAAAAAGCCCGAGATTCATCATCACAAGGGGGAGGGTTGGCAAAAGGTAAACAGATCCAAACCCAAAAAACATCCAGATTCAAAGACGGATGAAGGGAACAAAGAAGGGAATAAAGAACCTAAGATCATCCTCCTCGAAGAGTCCCCTGAAACCTCCAAGGCTAAAGAAACTAGTGAAGAAAGGGAGGATCCTGTAGTAGAGGAAGAGAAATCCAGTAACGAACATGGTAAGGAATATGAAGCAGATCTAATAGCCCATCAAATGCAGGACCAGGAGGACAGCATGACAGAGATCCAAGTAGGAAGAAATCAAGGAAGATCAGAGGAAGACTCTGAATCGGAAGAAGAAGAAGAGGAGGAGGGGGAAATAGAAATGACTACTCCAAGGCAATTGAAAACCAAAGGAAGGAAATCTAAGAGAGAAGTAAGGGAGAAAGCTACCTATAAGGATAAGCTCCAAGGCTCCCAGCCAACCCTAGAAAAGCTGCTGAAAAACACTAGAAATACTCGCCAGCAGGGGCATGCCCAGAAAGGGATGTCGTCAAACACCAAAAGTAAGTAATGAAGGTCCTCTCCTGGAACTGCAGAGGTCTCGGTAGCACACGCAAGGAAGAAGCAATGACAGATCTTGTATCATTACATCAACCGAACATCCTTCTGATCCAGGAGACCAAGATGGAGGAAGAAGCATTCCTCCAAGTAACTACAAAATTTTGGAAAAAAAGAGGCAAAGCTGCAATTAGCTCTAGAGGCGCATCCGGAGGCATTGGGACGTTGTGGGACGAAAAGAAATTCAAGGCTGTTGACATCAAGTACAGCTCTTGTTGGATCCTCACCTTGCTGAGGCAAAAGGACACGAACACCCTGGTAAGAATTTTCAATATCTATGCACCCAATTCCTATGCTGAAAAAAAGGTTTGTTGGAGGCTTATTCGAAAGGAAAAGAGCAATCTCCAAGGAAATGTGATCCTCGCAGGGGACCTCAATGTCACCCTCAGCCAAGAGGAAAAAAGAGGGGGATCCTTGGTCAGAGATCCCATTCGAGAAACTATTGATGAAATCATTCTGGATTGGGATCTCATGGATGTAAAACCTCTCTCTGGAAAGTATACCTGGAATAATAAAAGAATCGGGCCTGGGCATATTGCTGCCAGACTCGACCGGTTTCTGCTCCAGGACACTTTCCTCTTGCTCGGACTGAATTTAACATCCAAAATCCTACCATTTGGAGGATCGGATCACAAGCCCATTATACTTGAGATGGCTATCAATAGGAACCTGGGGCCCATACCGTTCAGGTTCAACTCGCTGTGGGCCAGACAACCGGAATTTCATAAGATTGTTGCTGATACTTGGTCCTTCCCGGTCACTGGATCGCCCTCCTTCATATGGGAGGAGAGACTCAGAAGGACCAAAAGAGCACTTAAGTCTTGGGCAAAATCGATTCCATATCCCTCACTTAAAAAATCCCACGCTGCCAATGCGCTGGAGAAACACCAATCAAGCATGGAGGAAAGCAACGTGACACAAAAAGACATTGAAACTGAAGCCAATCTGCAGTCAAACCTTCACGCGGCCTGTAGACTCGAAGCTGACTGGTGGAAAATTAAATCCAAATGCAAATGGTTGAAAGATGCTGATAAGAACATAAAAATTTTCCACAAACATGCAAAAGCAAGGGAAAATCTAAATTCTGTGCAAGAAATCCAAGCACAGGGAACTCTCCTCATCAATTTTGAAGATGTTAAGGCTGAAGCCACGAGGCACTTCAGCGATTTGTTTAAAGATCAGCCAACTGAGGATGACAGCGATCTCATCAATTTGATTCCCCATGCTATTAATAACAATCAGAATGATGAACTAAACCAGAAGGTAACGCTGGAGGAAATCAAGCAGGCCATCGATGGTATGGAGGATGATAGATCTCCGGGGCCTGATGGCTTCAATGCTACCTTCATCAAGCTATGCTGGGATATTATAAAAATTGATCTGTTCAAAATGGTCAGCAACTCTCAAAGATGCAGCAAAGTCGGGGGCAGCACAAACTCTGCCTTTCTGGCACTCATCCCGAAAGAAAAGGAGGCCAAGACCTTTGATAGGTTCAGGCCCATTTCTTTATGCAACATTGGTTACAAAGTTATAACTAAGATAATAGCCAGCAGATTGAAGCATATATTGCCGAGAATCATCCTGGAGAATCAAGGCGGGTTTGTCAAAGGCAAGAAGATCTGGGAAAATATTATATTAACTCAAGAGGCCATTCACTCGAATCTGAAGAATGGTGATCAAGGAATGGTGATTAAGATCGACCTAGCCAACGCCTTTGATAGAGTCAGCCATCCCTTTCTCCTGCAGGTTATGCAGAAATTTGGATTCAGCTCAAAGTTTATCTCTTGGATCAAGGCTTGTATCAGTAAGCCGTGGATCGCCCCCTTAGTCAACGGCAGAGCAACTCCATTCTTCCAGGCCTCGAGAGGCCTGAGGCAAGGCTGTCCGTTATCCCTGCTGCTCTATGCCATACAGGCTTTGGTACTTAGCTATCAGCTGGAAAATGCCAGACTTGAGCAGGATCTCCCCGGAATTAAGATGGCCAGAGGAACAAAAGATATCAATCATGCGCAATTCGCGGATGACACTATATTGATGGGGGGAGCCAGTCAAATCATAGCCTGCCGTTTCAAAACTGAACTGGATCGTTATTGTCATGCCTCCGGAAGTGAGATCAGTTTTAGGAAAAGCAAGATATATGGCTGGAATATTAATCCTAGAGAAATGCTTGATATCTCAAGGACTCTCAAAATGGATGGTGTAGTCGACTGGGAATCCTTCAACTACCTAGGGATTCCCATCTTCAAAGCCAAATCCAAGAGCTCAGCCTGGACTCCAATTATAGAGAAAATCAAAAGGAAAATCCAGGGTTGGGGGTCTATCTGGTTAAATTTGGCTGGGAAAGTGGTCTTAATAAAGTCAGTCTTGAACAGCTACCTTCTCTACCAGAGTTCTCTTCTCCTAGCTCTGGCCAAAGTAATATCTCAGATAGATGGGTTGATCAGATCCTTTCTCTGGCAGAAAGGCAATGCTGGGGGTGGTAAAAAATTTGCTCTGGTCAGCTGGAAAATAATTAAATTGCCCAGGCCAGAGGGTGGACTTAACATCAGAGATATCAGAAGTCAAAACTTGGCTATGGGAGCCAAGCTGCTATGGAATTTGATCGCCCCCAAGCCTTCTTGGTGCAGTCAGGTGTTGAAGGCCAAATACTTCAGAGGATGGAGGCTCAGGTGCCTTGATGGAGAGCACGTGAACCAGAAGGGATCTTCGATCTACAATATCTGCTTCAAAGCTCTCCCCACGTTCAAATATGAACTGTATTGGGTTCCTGGCAATGGGAAGTCAATTAATATATGGCAAGACAGAATTCTAGATAAAGAACCGCCCCAAATTCCACGCCTGCAAGAGAGATTGACAGAGCAAGGAATGAATACGTTGTGGGATTTTTCCAAGTGGGAGACTGAGTGGCCAAATCGATGGGCCGGCTGGAACATGCCGAACTGCCCTCCAGAACTCAACGCAGAGCTTAAAATTCTCACTACACATCTCGCTGGGTTGGCGCCAGATACAAAGGTAAAGAGGGATCGAAGGGGTTGGGGGAAGAAAACTGGAGTCTACACAACGGCAGAAGGATATCACTTATTCGCTGCAAGCTATAACGTGCCAGCAAACCCAAGGATATGGACGAATCTCTGGAAATGCAGCACTCTACCTAAAATTGATATATTTGCTTGGACTCTAACGCATGAGAGAATTCCCAGTGATGAGAATCTGCAGAAAAGAGGTATTCTCGGCCCATTTCGATGCCCATTATGCACTGTAGACGTTGAAAATATCAGTCACCTGTTCTTAAAGTGTCCCTATACAATTTCGGTCTGGGAGGAAGTGTTGAAGCTGTTGGGAGGTGGAGTACGCCTGCCAGACACTATTCAGGACTAGTGTACAAGTTGGGACAAGCTGTATAATGGTGACCTGCACAAAAAAAATGGAATCAAAGACTGCTGGTTGAAGTTACCCAAGCTAATATGCTGGGGCATATGGAATGAAAGAAATCAAAGAATCTTCCAAGAGAAAGCCCAGCCAGCTTGGAAGATAGCTAGTAAGGTAAATGTCCAGCTAGGAGAGATTGTCAGTATATCTAAGCCTTCAACTAATAAAGAAATCCTAACTGAGAAGGAGGGAAATTGGATGAAAAGCCTTAATATCATGGTGGAAAATGAAGCAACTCCAATAAAGCTGGAAGAATGGGACATTAGGATGGATTGTGATCAGTTTGCGAGCTGGCTCAAATAGAAGAAGACATTTAAATTATTCTTTGATGGGGCTTCCAAAGGGAATCCGGGGAAAGCTGGGGGCGGAGGAGTCATAATTGATCCGGACGGGAAGGTCGAGATTGAATTCAGCTGGAACATTGGTAATGACTCGAACAATATGGATGAGGCGTACAGGCTCTGGCAAGGTCTCAAGCAGCTGCAAGGAAAAGGTGTGGAGGAGGTCTTGGTCTTTGGGGACTCCAGGGTTATTATACAGGCGCTGAACGGGGGTAGAAGGGACAAGAATGGAAGAATAGCGAGGCTGATTAACAGAATTAGATCCAAAGTTAAAAAATTCAAGAAAATAAAATTTTATCATATCCTTAGGGGCCTAAATGTTTTGGCGGACCAGGCAGCCAATAACTCTATAGCAGCTGGTCTCCATGATCTCATTGTTAATTCGGTTGCTAGTGTAGATATCCCTCCTTAGCTCTTCTAATCCGTAGGAGGAAGAAGAAGTCGGGAAGATTGATGTAATAGGTCTCTGAACCAGGGGACTATTGCTGATTCCTTAATATATCATAACCGTTTTTGTTAAAAAAAAACTTGTAACTTGCAAATCAATATCAAGACAAGGATGCAGAGTTCTTATTGTCAGGTGGCTAGCTAATTCACTAATATGGAGTGGCAATGATGAGTTAGAAAAGGTGCATTGTTCAAGTTATATTAGCATTGTTAACTAAATCCTTCGGCTCATTTAGTTTAATAAAACCGATTCTAGTAACCATTCCAGTGTGCAACTGTTTTGTCCTGTTTGTATATATATGTATCAAGTCTTTGTGATTAATTAATAAAATAAATCGTGAATTTCTATTTCGTTTCATTATTCCGTTCTTCAGTGGTATCATAGCCATGTTGAAGAAATCCCTCTATGCAAGAAATCTCTCTGCAGGAAACTCCATATCCTGAAGATTGCTGTGTTGCTCACGGAGAAGTGCAGCCAGGAGTGCAGAAGCCCAGCCGTCGAAAATATGAACCTGCATGAATGCCAACAGTAGGTTGATTGTAGAATCTGAAGCAGAAACGCAGCTATTGAGAATTTGAACCTGCGGGAATGCCAAAAACAGTCAAAGAACTGACTGTAGAATATGAACCTGTGTGTGAATGAAGACAGTTTCTGAATATAACCTGTCTGAATAGAAATTCTGAGAATCTGAACCAGAAATTCTAGTAAGACTGAAACTACAAACAATTTTTTAATAGAAGTGAAAAACTAAAATGCATTCTTTAATCTCAATTGTTGGAGTAGTGCTTTCTAGAAAAGAAGATTACCAGGAATGGTTTCGGAAAATAAAGAATACTCTTATTTTTAATGATTTATGGGAGGAAGTTTGTGAAGGCAAGGATGATAAAGACCCAGAAGATGACAAACAACTTGCAATTTGGAAGAGTAAAGATAAAAAGGCGTATGCTTTAATTTCTGCTTCTGTAACTGAAGAGGTAAGTCGACATATTATTTCCGACACCACAGCATTTAAAGCGTTAAAGAAATAAAAAAATATTTATGACTCCCATTCACAGCTAGAAATTATACAATTGTTGATGAAGTTATTTAATTTGGAACTGCAAGATAATGATCCCATGAAGTTAGCTTCCGAAATTAAAGCACTTTTTCATGATATTGAAGCAACCGGTGTCAAAGTTGATTTGCAACTTATTGCATTTATTAAAGCCCTATATCCTACATATTCGCACTACTTAGAGTCTCTACAAGCTAGTGGACAGATGAAAGCTATAAATTTTGACACTCTTGTAGACAAAATTTCTTAAAGAGAGAAAGCCTTTGGGAAGAAGGAATCCCTTTCCAATTCCACAGTTGAGACTTTGTGTCTTGCACAGAAAGAGCAGAAACCTAAAGGAGAGTCTGCTAGATTTGAACATAGTAACCGAGGTCGTGGTAGGAGACCATTTAGAGGCAGGGGGGCATTATCATCAAGGAGATAGACAACAAGATGATAAACAGCAAAAACATTTTTAGAATGATAAACAATATGTTAAGTGCTATAGGTGTGGCAAACTGGGTCATACCTCTTCTCATTGTCACATTCCTTGGGAAAGGATTAGTGAGAAGAAAGAGCAACAACCTCCTCACAAAGGAAAACCACCTGAATCTGCCCATTATATTGTTGCACATTGTAATCTTAGTACCAATGAAGTTTTTGACACTTCTTTTGCTTCTTGGGAAGACACTCGGATTTTAGATACGGGAGCCACATGTCATATGACCTTCAGAAGAGATTGTTTTGAGACATTTAGTGATCATATTGATGGTATAATTTATTTTGCTGATAAGTCACAGTTGAAGCCCTTAGAATTGGATCTATTCGACTTAAGTTACCCGGATTTGTTGATTATATTTTGCATGATGTTCTTTATATTCCTCACTTAAAAAGAAATTTAATGTCTCTCATACAAGTTAGGCAGCAAGGGCACTCTATACATGTGTTCGATGGTATAGTTGAAATACGAAGAACATCTGATGATGTGATTTTTATGACTGGTGTTGAAGAAGACAAACTTTTAAAACTAAAAGGGACATCATCTTTTTTATCCAACTCAGTTTTTTTGGCTCAGCATAGTGATACTCTGTCTTCCAACTTACTATGATACTCTGTCTTCCAGCTTACTATGGCATGCTCGTTTTGATCATATTAATTATGATGGTATTAGAATTATGAAGCAACAAGGTATACAAGGGCTTCCTACTATTCCAAGAAAATTGTCTCCATGTAATGCTTGTATTTTAGGCAAGCATTGTAAGCAGCCTTTTTATCGGTCTGCTTCCAAAGCTTCCATGAAGTTAGGACTTATACATTCAGATTTATGTGGGCCCGTGCTTGTTCTATCCGCAAATGGTAATAAATATCTACTGACTTTTATTGATGACCACACCCGGATGTGTTGGGTTTACTTGTTGAAAGATAAATCTCAAGTTTTTGCAACTTTTAAGAATTTTCATATATGGATCACAAATGAAACTCAACTTAATATTGGCACTCTTCGCTCAAATAATGGTGGTGAATACACATCTAAAGATTTTGAAACATTCTTACAAGATAATGGTATTAAACATCAAACCATCGTTCCTTATTCTCCACAACAAAATGGTGTGGCAGAACGCATGAACAGAACTTTGCTTAATATGGTGAGGTCAATGATGTTTTTTCAAAATGTAAAGTTGATGTTTTGGGGAGAAGCAGTACTTTGTGTACTCTATATTCGTAATCGATGTCCTTCTGCTGCCATCAATAATAAGTCTCCTTATGAAATGTGGTATAATCGACTTCATGTTATTCAACATTTTATAGTTTTTGGTTCTCCTTGCTTTGCCTTGATTCCTACACAACAACGTAACAAATTGGGTGCCAGGAGTCGAAAATGTCTTTTTTTGGGATATTCTAACACTTCCAGAGCTTACAGGTTGTATGATGAGGAGAACAAGAAATTTGTTATTTCAAGAGATGTAGTTTTTCTTGAATTTGATAAAGATGCTTCTACTGTTGATATACAACTCAGTCATTTGGATAAATTCCCTTCCAAGAAGTTTTATTATGAATGGCATTATGACCTTCCACATCTTGAATTTGGGATTCAGATACTAGATCAGTCTGTGTATTTCCCTTCAATTAATTTTCCTTATGTATCAACACCTGAGAGTGAAGGAAAATTAGTTGATAATAATGATTCTATAGAAGAAAAAATAGATGGCAATAATGCAGAATCAGAAATTGAAGAAGTTATTCAGACATCAGAAGAAGTTATTCAGCCATCACCGTAGCAATCAGTTCGTAGATCAACACAAACAAAGACAATTCCAAAAGGTTTGATGAATTTAATTTAAATGTTTCTATTGTTGTTAATGAACCTGCTTCTTTTGAAGAAGTTGTTAGTTGTAATGAATGGAAAGATGCAATGCAGAATGAATATGACGCTATTATTAAAAATGGCACTTGGAGGTTGGTGGATCCTCCTATTGGCATCAAACCGATTGGCTCTAAGTGGGTTTATAAAACTAAATATAAGGCCAATGGCTCACTTGACAAGTACAAGGCAAGACTTGTAGCAAAGGGGTATGCTCAAAAAGAAGGTGTTGATTACACATAAACATTTGCTCCTACTGCAAAATAGGGCACTATTAGAACTTTGTTTTCTCTTGCAGCTCAAAATGGATGGAAAATACATCATATGGATGTAAAAACTATTTTTTTAAATGGAGATCTAAAAGAAGATGTCTATATGTTTTAGCCGGAAGGTTTTTCTGTTAAAGGAAAAGAACATAAGGTATGTAAACTAGTGAAATCTTTATATGGTTTGAAACAAGCACCCCGAACATGGTATGAGAAGTTAACTGAGCATCTTCTCAAATTGAATTATAAGCATTTCAATCTAGATGATGCAACTTTATTTGTTAATAAAGTTGGGCGATCAATTGTGTATCTAGTTGTCTATGTTGATGATTTGCTTATCACAGGGAATAATGATGACTATATAGTCTTTATTAAAAAGGAGCTGCAAAAGGTTTTTGACATGACAAATTTGGGAATACTCCATTACTATTTGGGAATTGAAGTAGATCAAAAACCAAAGTACATATTTATTTCTCAAAAGAAGTATATTGGGGATCTATTGAGTAAATTTGGGATGTTGGATAGTAATTATGTTTCTACTCCAATGGAACAGAACCTAAAGCTTACTTCAAATGAAGGCAGTGCATTTGAAGATCCAACAAAGTACATGCAACTTGTTGGAAGCTTGATTATCTTACTACTACTCGTCCTGACATAACTTTTAATGTAGGAATGCTTTCCAGGTTTATGCATCAACCTTGTGAAGGTCATTGGATCGCAGCAAAATGAGTGCTCAAATATTTAAAAGGTACTCATTCGTTTGGCATCAAATACTCTAAAGTTTCAGACTTCCATCTTACTGGTTATCCAGATTCAGATTTTGATGGAGATAAAGAACATGGGGTGTCTACTTCAGGTTATTTGATGAATCTTGGATCGGCAACCATCACTTGGAGATCACGAAAGCAATCAGTTCCTGTTGATTCTACAACTGAAGCCGAATACGTTGCAGCAGCTCAAGCCACAAAAGAAATCATTTGGCTTCGGAAAATTCTTGAAGATTTCCAGGAGAAACAGAAGACTTCAACGCCTCTCTTTGTTGACAATACTTCTGCAATTCAATTATCCAAGAATCCTAAATTCCATGATCGAACCAAACATATTAACACCAAATATCATTTGATTCGACATCATGTTGAGGCTAAAACCATTCATTTGACTCTTTGTCCTACTTCAGAGAAAATCGCTGATATATTTACCAAAGCATTGGGACGTGAAAAGTTTAAAAAATTCAGAATGTTACTAGGCATGTCAGATGACCCTTCAGATTAAGGGGGGAATGTTAACTAAATCCTTCGTCTAGTTTAGTTTAATAAAACCGGTTCTAGTAATCGTTCCGGTGTGCAATTGTTTTTCCCTATTTGTATGTATAGATGTATCAAGTCTTTGTGATTAATTAATAAAATAAATCGTGGAGTTCTATTTCGTTTCATTATTCTGTTCTTCAAGCATACCATTCTTATTTGTGCATATCTACACTACTGAAACAATCAATTCCAAAATTTTTAGAGAAAAAATCAAGTTCTTAAAAGCGATCTGACAAATTGATCATCAGCACCAATCATTATGGGAGTTTTGAGGTAAAAAATAGACCTCGAAACAAAAATTGTACCATTAAAATCCACTTTATAAGAACCAATAAGATTAAAGATGATGATGCCAACCATAAGGGTAAAATTTGTAAAAAAAAATTGAAGGGAAAAAGAAAAAACTACTTTTTCTTAAAGTATTTTTAGCATATCTCTTGATGGGTTCATCCAAATTTTGAGTTAGGGGACTTGTTGGATGCGTAATTTCATTTTGCATCCAACCCATACTGACACTGCATACTTCTAAGCTACCCAAGGCACCAAAAAATGAATATTTCAATAAAAAAACGTATTTTAATATTTCATTTTTTGGTGTCTTGGGTACCTCAGAAGTATGCAATGTGAGTATGGGTTGGATGGATGCGGAATTTAAATTATGTATCCAACAAGTCCCCAAACTCGAAATTTGAGTGAATCGTTAAGGAGATATGTCAAAAATACAATAACAAAAAGTAGTTTTTTCTCCCCTCCAAAATATAGAACTTTTATTTTATTATTATAACTCTTATTTTATTATTTCCTTTATGAGGTCCATTTTAGACCTCAAAACTCCCCTAATGAATGTACAATCAACATAAATTCCTTACTAACGTTCGACATAATGAGTCCGAACTAAGTTTACAGGGTTGAATGACAGTCAATAGCATGTTTATGCAATTCAGCGTGAAGCTGAAGCCATTAACAAATTTATAGTTAAAAACACTACTCAAGAATATGATTTGAGCCGTTAACAACCTCTAACTCAAGCTCAAAATTAGTTCAATAAATCCAAAGAGAAGAAATGGTCAAAATATGATCACAAGGAGAGCCCATAATGTTTTTGCAAATCGGGGCAATATCCATTTTAGACTGAGATAAACAAACAAAATTGAGCTACAATTTTAAAACATTTATAAGGAAAATCCCAAAACCCTGGGGTAAAATGTACTTAAATTTCTAAAACATACCTATTTTGTTCTCAAAACAAACCCTAACAAAAATACCAGAGAAGTTTTTTAGCAGCAAGACTTCTAGAAATGAGCACAGGCACCGCGACCTCCAAATTTCTTGGACTTGCAGCACGTGGGATCAGCCGCGAGCAAGGTCCTGTTAAGTTGTGTTTGAAAGCCCTCTTAAGCTACAAAATAATTCTTCTTAGAAGCAAATTACCAACTTCTGGAAATTTTGTATTCACCACAACAACCAAGGCAACAAAAACATCAGCAAATCTAGGTGATGCCATTTGGGAATTCATACATGACCTACAAAATAGACCTCTTCCCTAGATAAGGTTCTCTGCAAAGAGCTATGGAATAATGCTTTTAATGTTTGATGCATTCAATCTGTTTACAAGCCCACTAATACTCTTACAAAGAACATCCCAAGACATACACTGATATTCCAAGTTGCTCTTATCTTGCAAATCTTTCATCATTTGGGCCAACTTGAAAGGAGGAACATACACACCACCACTTCTTCCAAGTGCCTTGTCAATATTTGCAATTCCCTCTTTTCTAGTTGAAACAATGCTGGTGTTCGCTTTTGGAAATTCTACAGTAGGGTTTCCTTCTATTGCTCCTATTTTTCCATTTCTAGGAGTTTCATCATCCCTCCTCTGTTCATGGTTACCTCTATCAACCCTCACAGTTGGGTCTTTGTGTGAAAGGTTTGACCTTGATCTCTTGCAATCATCTTCTGATTTTCCACTGCTTTGGTTCAACTTGTGTTCAACATTATCCCTATATTTCTTGTCATCAACATGAAGACTTGGGTGGCATTATCTGCGATGTGTGTCCTCCTCCTTTCACCCCAATTCTCATATCCACACTAGGGAAGCGTTGACAACCCAACAGAAGAATGGGTTAAATGTTTCCATAGAAATGGAGGTGGTGTCAAGAGACACCATAAATGAGAGAGTAGTGAATGTATAACACTGAGAGGGAAGCTTTTCACCCCCTAGAAAGTTTGGCCATGCCTCTTAAGAGTATACGACATCCATGGTTGTTAGGGTCTTTCTCCTGGACAACATCATTGATAACATTTCCCAAGAAGATATTGAGAACACCTCTTTTCTCTTCATAGATGAGTCCATCAATGCGCTTGAATCCTCCTATCCTAGCGAGATGCCTTATGGAGGGATTGGTAATGCCCTTAACTGTTGGCACCTCCCTTCCCCAAGCCCTTCCCTCCCTTCCCAAGCCCGAACATCCTTCCTTTATCTGCACTAAACCAAAATGATAAACATATAATCAAGACATATATATATACACTTCCTCTCATCAAAATAATAAATATATAAGCGAATATATATATATATATATATATATATATATATATATATATATTCGCCTGCTTCAATTCAAATGCCTCTCGTCAAAATAGGCNATGCCTCTCGTCAAAATAGGCACTTTAGCATGGAGGGTGATTTGGACAACAAGTACTCAATCGATGAAGATGATTACTCTCAGTCTAGCGAGTGAGCAAAGATGGGATTTGTCAGTCTGCAACTTGGGCTAACCAATACAAGCTCAGCCGACGTTAATGCCCAAGTAACTAAACCCCAATAGCCCAGTGGTGCATATGCCTACACTGACGAATGCCTGAACATGTGTTTACGAACTTGCATTGGATAACCTTGGTGATATTTTCGAGGATATCTTGTAACAATTATGTACAAATCTTCATAACGTTGGTAAAAATCTCCATACCCACTTGTACCTGCGGTAAGATCAAATTCTAACAAAATCTTTTTTTTCAGAAGAAAAAATCATGTCCTTGGTATTCAATGAGAATCAAAGGGCATATTACATTATTGGTTTGAGACCAAGATCGACATCAACTAATGATGTAATATAGTTCCGAACCGACAGAAAGGACCAGCCAAACCATAAAGGTCTAATACTCAGTATGACAAAGGTGAGAGCGGTGAGGTTCTCCAAATAGACAAACAGACACCCATCCAGAGAGCACAAAGAGAGACCGGACCACTTCACCAGAGAGCACCACTATCCATGATCGAAAAATGTATCCCAAGGATCTGATCCAAACACCATGCCCAAAAAAAAGGGAGACCAAGCTCTGGCACAAAAAACTCAAAAGAGTTTGAATTCCCCAGACTGAATAACAGAATCATCATAGAACTCAGAGATAAGACAAAAGCCTGTGTCCAAAATCAGGGCCTCTTTGGAGAATCCATCTACACTCTAATTGTGCTCTCTGTATACATATTGCAAGTCTAGGCTGAGAAAGTTTTGCATCATTTGTCTAATGGCCTCGCACCAATTATCTAAAGCCAGACAAGCCAAGGCTACCTTGCCATTTTCCTAGTTGATGATCACTGATGAATCTCCAAAAATATTCAGAGAGGGGAGACCCAGAATTTTTTCCCAATACAAGAGACCATAGGGCCAGAAGTTCATCCCTCGTGTTTGTACTCAGATCACACCCCAGCTTGATGTGAAAGGAGTGAACATGGCTGATTGTTAGATATACTCCAACCCCTCCCATTTCATTTGCTGCAACACCATTGAAAAAACCGACCGGATATGCTAATACTAGGGCAGGCCCAATAATCCAGATTTTATTTCTTCTTTCCAGGACAGGGAATCTGAGGATAAGCTAACTTACCTTATTGGTAAGTACACCAGGAGATATTCTTTTTTCTTCAAATATGACCTTATTACGTGCATTCCAAACGCACCAGAAAACAAAGAAAGGAGTATAATGGTGATGGGAATTGAGACTTGCCCAAGACACCAGAAAATCCGCTAAGGAAGCATTCGAAACAGGTTTCTTACAATGGCGTAAGTTCCCCATAGCTGCAAAAATACACTTGGTGACAGCACACCACAAATATGTGCTAAACTGAATCCTCTCCCGAGAGACACAACACACATCTCCCAGGACCATGCCAACCTCTGCCCACCAGGTTATCCCAGGTCAGGATTCGATTTTTTAATGCTAGCCAGACAAAGCATTTTATCTTTAGAGGGAAGCACAGATCCCACAACTCAGTCATTAATTTATCCTCACATGGGGTCAGATGAGAGTTTGTGATCAAATCATAAACAAGGGCTGCAGTCGCCCTCCCAGTCTTTTTGTTATAGGACCAAATCAAAGAGTCTGGTTCCTAAACCAAACGGATAACATCGTTCTCCAACCCCGCAATATAAGTCTCCCATGCTGATCTCCATTCACCTCCCAGCTCCATATCATCAGCAAATAACCAATAGGACTGAGCATCCACAAAAGGATTTCGAGCATGCTAAAGAGTCAGGATACCATAGTCACGAAGGTAGCTCCTGAAATCTTGGTCAAAAAAGAGGTAGGACGAGGAACCAATGACAGGGTCAGAACCAATAACAATATCCTGTCCATTTCCCACCTTCCAGCTTAATCATTTACCCAGCCAAGGGATGGTCTTAATAAAACCATTTCAGAAAATAGAAGCTCCTCTGAGCAAGAAATTCTTTTTTCTAAGCCACACATCCAGAGGCTGATCCTTCAGGTACTTTGTCGAGATGACTTGATGCCAAATACCATAACCTTTAAGAGACTTCCAAAGACTACTGAGTCTTAATGAAATGTTGAACCAAGACAGGTTTTTTATGCCCTAGCCCCCAAAAACAAGAGGCCTGGCCAGGGTCTGCCAATCTACCAGATGGAAACGAGTTTTGTTCTTACTAGAGCCCCACAAAAAAGAGAAGATCCTATGCCTCATCTGATTGAGAATAGAAACCGGGATCGGAGCCAAGGCAAACCAGTACACTGGCAACCTTGATAGAACAACACGAATGAGGACAAGTGTTCCTCCAAGAGAAAGAAGTTTAAATGCCCAGTTTCCAATTCTTTTTTCAATCTCCTCAATAGCCAGAGCCAGTTCTTCACCCCATAGCCTAAAGGTTTGATAAAGTACCCTAGGTACTTAAAACCCATATGAATGGGATCTGCATTATAAGGTAGGAAAAGACGAATGCTATTGAGTACACCCTCTTCCACTTTATTGAAAAGAAAACCAGACTTATCCATGCTTATGCTCATGCCAGAAGCAGAATAGAAAGTCTCAAGAATCACCTCAAAGGCTATCCACTCCTCCAGAATTCCAAGACCAAAAAGTACAACATCATCGACAAATAGAAGGTGAGTAAGGGCAAGTGATGTAGAAATTTTTATGCCCCTAATTTTACCACCTGCCTTTGCATCTTTTAATAACAAACCAAGGCCTTCAATGACCAGAATACACAGCAATGGAGACAGAGGCAAACCCTGCCTGATACCTCTCGAAGCAGTGAAGAAACTTGTAGGCGATCCATTGATGAGTAGAGCAAAGTTTGCTGAAGTGATACATCCCATTATCCAGTTAACCCCCATCAGAGGAATACCAGTATGAAGCATGATGAGTCTCAAGTCGGTCCAATTAACCTGATCAAATGCTTTTACCAGATCAAGCTTTAGAACCAGAGCACATTTTTTTTTGTCTTGATAGAATGCAAAGCTTCCTAAGTGATTCCCACTGGTTCAATAATCTGCCTATTTTTTAGGAAACCAAACTGTTCAGGGGAGATGAATTTATCCAAGAAGGGTTTAAGCCTGAGAGCAATGATTTTTGTTATCAGCTTGTAGGTCATATTGCAGAGGGAGATGGGTCTAAAGTCAGCAAAGGTGACAGGCTTTTCTTTTTTAGGGATTAAAGAGATAAAGGTTGAGTTCATAGAAGAGGTCACCATCCTAGAGGACCGAGAGGATTCCACAGCAGCCAAGAGGTCCCCACCTAGCAAGTAAAAAAAGCCCAAGAAGAATTCCACTGGCCAGCCATCTGGGTCGGGGATTTTGTCCTTTTGAAAGGATTTTAGGACCCCCTCCACCTCCCCTAGAGAGACCTCCGACACAAATATGTCAACTTCTTCACTTGAAAGGAAGGCAGGAAAAAGTTTGACCACCTTTAACTGATCCACAATGCTAGTCTTGTTATCATCCTTGAAGATATCATAGAAATGCTTAACACACATCAATTTAAGCTGATCTTCATAATCTATCGAATCCAACTTTTCATTCTGAAGAGCCCAGATGGAGTTGTAGTTTCTACGGGTCGAGGCAATAAAGTGAAAAAGCTTAGTGTTGGCATCCCCCAAAGCATCCCACTGAGCTCTACTCTTTAGCTGCCAGGTTAGCAGCTCATGTGCAAGAATGCTTTTCTTCCTGACTTTGAGGGATTTAATTAAACTGGAGTCTTCTATCGAGAGAATGCTAGAAGTACAAGATGCAAGGAGTTCGCATATTTTTTTCTCAATCCCCAAAGACTCTAATTTCATAAGCCGAGATCTTTCCTTTGTCCAGTTTTTTACCTTTGCTTTTAAATGCCTTAGCCTGAGAGCTAAGTTGTCCATACCCCCTGGGCCCGTGGGCAGTTTGAGGAGGACCAACAATCTGATACTAACTTAGAGAATCCCTCCTCCAAGAGCCATGCCCAATTGAACTTGAAAGGGTAAGAGTGTGCAGCAGTTAGGACATTCCATTCAAGACAGATGTGATAATGGTATGAAACATCAGCAATAGACGACCAGACTCTATACCGATGAAGAGAGGGCACCAGGTCTGCAGAGAACAAGAATCTGTCAAGCCTCTTACTAATACCATCATTCCCAACCCTACCATTTTTCCAAGTGGGGCTTGCACAAGGAGGAGCTAGGTCCACCAGCTGATGGTCTGAGAGAAGACGAGTAAAAAAGGGGGCAAGAGGATCCAGACGGAAAAATTCCCCCAAATCTCACCCACATTAAGAGTAAAATTTAAATCACCTACTAAAATAAGACTAGGAAGAGTCAGAAGGCCCCCTGCCTTAGCCCTACTCCAGAAAGCTTCAAGATTAGAGTAAGGTTCATAACAATTCATAATAGAGACAATAGTAGGGTATCCTCGAAACCTAGCATTTACCAAGATCCCAGCAATAGTCTCAAAAGCCTTACAGTGCATAGAGTGGGGGTTCCAACCATTCAGTAACCCTCCCAAAAGGCCAACAACATCGATCGCACAAAACTCCTAGCCTGATAGGAGCTTGGGAAAAGCAAGAAGTGCAAGAAAGTGAGTGCACATAGTTTGTTGGATCAATATCACATCTGGAGCTAGAGAAAGGAAAAGAGCACGAAAGATTTTTTATTTAGCTAACCCCCCAAAGCCACGAATATTGAGAGAGATGATCTTCATCACCCACCACCTTGGGAGGGTGAGGATGCTCTAGGAACCCTTGGGAGAGAACCTGCTCTTCCTCTAGCAGCATCTTTTATTCTAACCGACAGTGGAGTGTAGGAGGGTGCTTCAAAGTCCAGGCTAGAGTCTGAAGGAGGCCTTTTTCGAGGCTTGCGAATCGTAACATTTTCAAAGCGAATGGAGTCAAGTGGGAGGGTAGAAGGTGAGAGAGGAGACTTAGTAGAAAAAATGGAGAGAGACTTCATGAGGGCGGGATCCGACAAAGCTGGGGAGGAGCAAGGGCTATCAGGAGGACGCAAAGGAGAAGGCACAGGCCCCGCCCCTACCAAAGGTGGGAAATCCTCTGAAGTGAAAAGGGGGGCTTTGTTCCCCCATAGGCATCTCTCAAGAGGAGAAGAAGAGGGTGTTGTCGGCTCCATAGATGGGAGAGAGGGAGCCTGTCCGGGTGGGGAACCAGAAGGGAAGGCCACCAAAGGCTTAGCAACAGAAAGTTTTGAAGTCGAGGCACAAGTCTCAACATCCTGAATGAACAACAATTCACCCTTTGTAATGTCATCAAAAATCGAGTGGGAATGTGAATTATACAGACCATCCGGGGTGGTCACCAGGATATCAGGTGCAGGAGGAGGAGAGTCCATTGAGGACGGATTGTCACAGCTCGGAGACCTTGACTCATCAGAATAGGCCGAGGAGCTAGTACCATGAAGGAGGACCGGGCAGGAACGTTTGAGATGGCTGACAACATGACAGCAGTTGCACCTAAAGGGGACATGGAGGTAGTCCAACGTTTGACAGATGGTTGTTTCATTGCAAAGGGTGTCAATATCGGCCGGAAGAACTCTAGAGATGTCCATCTCAACCATTACCCGCACCATGCGCTTATCAAAAATCAACTGAAATTCGTCATCAACCGCGACAAAGCGTCCAATGGTGTTCGCCAGGCCTTCAAGAAAATCCTTACTCCAAAGAGGGAAGGGCAAAGCAGGCAGCAACACCCAAAGGTGTCTTTTGACAACCCTTTCCCGCAGAGGATCGAAGGTCGAGTGCCATTGGTTCAGTACAAGGGAGCCCTTCCCCACCTTCCAAAGGGAGTTTAAGATCAAGGTGGCATGCACGTCTTCTAAGAAGACAAACACTAGCCATCCTTTCGCCAGGAGGCTGATAGTCGGGAGATAAGTCAAGATGGGCTTCCAGTGGGTCGTCGCCCAATCTACCCAATCTTTCTTCCCTAAGCTGCAGTATTCCAATCTGCCGATCCAAGCCCTGCTACACAAAGAACCGACCCTATCCATATACACATCACGACCCAGGACATAACGAAGCTTTCCCTCTTGGGCTTTAACAGTCTTCCCATGACGCTTAGACCGAGCATGAGAGAGACCCTCCATGGGCCCACGACCCTACAATACACCGAAGAAAAATCACCGACCAACACAGCAAGTGTCAGGCCCACCGAGCCCCTGACTCACACGACCCAAACCGGCCAGGCACAAAGCAACAGAAAGGACTCAAAACCATTTCCAACCACAAGTCAACCAACAAACCCCCCGTAGGTCCGCTAAAAACAAAGAACCACAATCCTTAACAGAGGTATGTGACAAAACCAGAAACAAACCCTACCTCAGTTCGATGACCTAACCCAACTGATGCCCAAAACCACAGAGCGAATACGACCAACTTAATCCTAACCCACCATCGGGTTCCAAAGTCAAGTCAGAAACCTAGATCGAGACAGAGAAGCCAAAAAAAACAAGTCATCATGGCCCCGATATCAAAGAAAGACTAGACATCGTAAAATCCCCATGCAACTCATAGCTAACCAAAACAGAAGAAAACCGACCAAACCCTATCACCATAAACCAACATATTCCCACTTTTTTATTACGTGGTTGGTACTAGTCCCCTAACAAAGGGGAGGGACTCCATGTGTAGACCGACGAAAACAAAAGACCACCCCCTAAGAAATACAAAAACAAGACCACAAAGGGCCACAAGAGCTTACTTGGGAGCGCATTCGCAGTCAGATCAACATTCCATAAGGAAGCTCCATTGGCGCCAAAGGGCCTGGCTCCAGAAACCTGCATCACCCGGTGAGTCGAGGTTCGAAAGTCACGGGCGTTTGCAAATAGGAGACTCGACAACGAAATCAAAGATGCGACCCACCACTAATTGTCAGCGACCGCAAAACATGGGTAAAGGGCATCACCGTGACCTCCCCATGCAAAAGCTAGAAACAACGTAAAAGGTGACAAACCCCTAAAAATCAGCCGCAAATGCAAGGTCAACCAAACCCAAGGACATGTTGCCAGAACTGGAGGGAAATAAGCACCGCATAAGCTTAGCAGAGAGACAAGAGGCTCCAAGCCAACCGACAGCCAAGAACCATGAAGGCATCGACGACCCTCTGTAAGAACCCCGCCTCTGCCCAAGCTCCGCAACACTGTAGCCCTAGCCTGCCATGAAACCACGCCGCAAAAACCCTAAGCTCGAGCCAAAGAGATGAAAACACTGCAAGTGATGAAATTCTAACAAAATCTTGCCAAACAAAAGATTCAACGATCAGTGCCAAAGAAGGATAGACCATAAACATATATATAAGAAACATGCCTTAATCCCATTCGTCAAACCGATGAAGAATATCAACTACTATGCGTATCAACAGTCTCCATTGTTTCAACGCCTTCAACATAATTGCTTATATCACCCTTCATCCTTGAAAGACTCCAAGAATAAATACCCTTCCAAGACTCACCCTTGAAATTTGATCACTAGCCCCACAAGAGGAGACTAGAGTTATTCCTTTGAATTCTAATCCATGGAAACGCTGCCACTTGCAGATATTTTGGGTTGGGTGCGTACTAGGCAGATAATTGTAGTTCCATTTGACAAATATCTGCGTGTGGGCCCGCCAGAAGGACAGATATTTTCCATCAGCCGTACGTGACGTGGAAAAAGTGCCATGACGCTGCCCCACCTCATTAACGAAAAAGTGCCACGACGCTGCCCCCACCTCATTATCGTTATTCAGCGGAAGGAGGCGGTGCCCTATTTCAATTCGATGTCAACCTCATCTCCTTCCTTCTGCTTTCGCCGCTGAACAAGTGGAGGCTATTCTTGTGTTTCTCTGTGGGCATTCCAATGAAGTGAGGATTATTTCCATACAGCCAATTTCCAATTGATCGAAGCGAATCTGCAGGTCTGATTTCACAGTCTTGTGGGATTTCAGGTTCTGTGAATTCCATGGATTTCAAGCCAAATTCGTTCGTTGGTTCTTGATTTTCACTTGGTGATTCTGTGCATCAAGGAATTTTCCATATTGAATGGGTGTTGTTTATGAATAGCTTCCCTACAGTTTGAATCCTAGTTCTATCGGTTTTGATAATGGCTTCGGCCCATGGAGATTGCAGTGACAGAGATTTTAAATCTGAGGCTGCGGCAAAAGAAGAACCCCTGGATTCTGAAGACAGTACAGAGGACAATAGGCCTTCTGCGGTTAGTTCTCCGTTATATTATCCATATTCTGAAGATGATGGGGATTCGGGTAGTTTCGTAAAGGCCGAAGGACTGGATAGCCCCAAAACCCACAGGCTGTTTGCATCGCCTTCAGCTTCCAGAGGAGCTGGGGGAGGGGTTTTATCGAAGATGAATGGACAAGATTCTACGAGCAATTCGGTACGTTTTCATTTTCCTAGAACTTGTCTGTGTATTAGTTACATTTGTTTGTTTTTCTTCTAGTATAAAACCACCATGATTGAATGGCCATTTTTGTGTTTTTGGTTCTAAAAACGCCATTACTGGAAGGTCATTCTAGTTTTGGAATATAGGAATTTTGGCCACACAAGAATTAAGAGCCAGATTTTGAAATCAGGAAGGGCAACCCACTTGCATGACTGCAATAGGATGGCAGGTGGTTTATATGGGTGCTCTGGGACTGACATTTTGACCACTCGTCGTTTTCCAACATAATCAACACAACGACCCATTATTTCCATTTTGGCACCTATTTTCTTAAAAAATAAAATAAATAAAAAAGGATGCCATTGAAATTACCTTCATAACAGAGTAGCATAGTTACTTACTTGTGTACCCATAGATACGCCACAAATTAAGTACCACTAACTGTCACGTATCTGTGTTTTACTTACCAGTTATCACATGTAAACTGATGAGATATGGGATCTTTACTTTCCACTCTAAATTATACTAACAGAACCACTTAACTTGTGGTCGGTGAATCCCATAGGCCGCAAGGTAAATGCCACAAATAAGTTATCTTTTACTTGTTCTCCATGCCTAGTTGTAATCACCTGTTGTATATGCCTCAACTACATGTTATCACTCCCTGTCTCCTAGTTATACATATGGTGGCTCCTAGTTATACAAATGCCACAAATAAGTTATCTTTTACTTGTTCTCCATGCGAAGTTGTAATCACCTGTTGTATATGCCTCAACTACATGTTATCACTCCCCATCTCCTAGTTATACATATGGTGTCTCCTAGTTATACAAATGCCACAAATAAGTTATCTTTTACTTGTTCTCCATGCGTAGTTGTAATCACCTGTTGTATATGCCTCAACTACATGTTATCACTCCCCGTCTCCTAGTTATACATATGGTGTCTCCTAGTTATACATATGGTCCATGCATCAGTCGCAAAGTTATCCATGCATCAACTACCAATTATTTTTTATTTATTTATAATTGTTTATTTCAAATTTGGAAAGAGTGCCATAAAATCAATCTAGACATTGCACTTGTCTAATTCTCGTGTAATCTAGGAAAAGCATAGGTGCTAGTCCACCCCAAATTTTAAGATATAAACATCAATCGGTGTAAAATCAATCTAAACAATGCACTTGTTTCATCCTCGTGTAATCTAGGAAAAGCATAGGTGCTAGTCCATCCCAAATTCTAAGAACCTATCAGTGTAAAAATATGAATGCCTATCAAAATAACAACAAATTTTTATCACTTATTTTTTATAAAAGATAGTCCAAGAAATTAACTGCTTACAAACAACCTTTCGCCCAACTACATTATGCTCTGATGGACTGCAATGGGACGTGAGTGACATTTTTTCATCTCATATTTATTTTCCAACATAATCGACACTCTAAGTTTGCCCATTGTTTTCATTTGGCAATCATTTCTTAAAATAAGTGGATGACAATAACATTACCTCCACAACATAAAATAGAAATAATTACGCACAAGTAATTTTCCACCCAATCGTAAGCATCCAACGCAGATGCCATCCCCAAGAAAAGTTATGAAGCCACCAGCATGAACAATTACGATTTCTACCTCACTCAATCCAACCCATTTACTCTCATGCTAAGCGAATTTGCTCATTATAGAGCATTCGGGGCATCTCACCCAACTATGAAACAACGATGGAACTATCTTTCACTACCCCACACGACACAATGAAGATCTTACATTTCTCTACTTGATAGTCCCTTGGGGATATTTTTCCCTTCTAGTGCTCTTCAAGGTAGACAAAAAGAGCCCAATTTATGAAATGCTTTATGAGAATAGCCCTCCAAAAATACACTTAACTCTCAAGTGTCCAATGAGCAACATATACTCAATAGGGAAATGATCCTTATCTTTCCCAACCTTGATACTCACCTACAACCATCTATCTCTCATCCAAGGTTTACAATTTCCTCTTCATAATGTTGATTTGGCCCATTTCCAAGTTGATTGATGATTAACAATATAGAACACCACATTAACAACGTTGAGCATGAACACGAGAATGATAGTGTGAATGGAATGAATGGAAATGAGAGAGTTGAGGGAAATTATTGTTGACATTCATTTTGACATAAGGGACAAAGTATCCTTACACTTCCTCGTGATGATGTTGCTCAGTGCACACTTCAATAATTACATGAGAAGACTTCCCCACCAACCCTTTACAAGCATACTATATATATATGAATATGAGCATGTGATTTTGATATATGAATGTATTGGGGCATTTGAAGGAGTTTCTCCTATTGTATTAAGAGTTATTATGTAACTAATATATTTTTATCTCTTTTGGAATTATGTCTCATGTTCACATCTTGTGTACTCTTGTTTCTTATGATATTTTATGGATTTGGAACATAACATATGACATCGTACACATACATTGTGTGTACTTTGATTTCTTATGATATTTTCGAGGTAATTTTAAGGGGCAAAATTTTGCCAATTGGCTATTTTTTGGCCTTTTTTACAAAAAATAAATTTGTTATTTGGTCATTTTTTGTATCTAATATCGCCTATACTTAACAAAAAAATTCATAATATTCGCCAAATTTTACAATTTTGAGTAGTAAATTGTATGTTCATATCTTATTTTCCTACCTATCTATATATATGTTTTTTCGATCCAAAATAATATCATAGAGTACTAAACTTAAGTATACTATTAGAATCCTTAAAAAATACCATGGATATTTTAAAGATTTGGAATATAACGTTTGGTACCATATTTTAAGGTGCACAAGATATGAGCGTGGAGAACAACTCCAAAAGAGATAAAATAAATGAGTTATATAATAACTCCTTAACAAATAGGGGAAACTTCAAATGCCCCAATACATTCATATATCCAAATCACATGTTCATATGTTCATAATAAATGTATATTAACCTCTCTCTATATCTATTTTTATGGTGCCAGTCAAGGTGCACCTTCTCTTGGAGGTGTTGGAGGAGTTCTTTTCTTGACAAAATATTCCAAGCTTGTCATAAAATATGCTCCAGGATGATGCACCCATAGTAAGGTTGAGCTTGTGGCAGTCTGGGCCATCCTCAAGATGGGTCGCATCAAAGGTGTAAACAAATTGCAGTTTTTTGGAGATTCAAAGATGGTAGAGGACTGGGAAAGGAAGCAAATATAGATTGTGTCTCCTCATCTTTAACATCTCATATCATCAATCTACGAATTGCAAAATGCTTTTGAGAATGTCTCTTTTTCTCATATTTACAAGGAACTAAAAGCGGAAGCAGATGGTTTATCTAAAATGGATTTAACCTTGGAGCTGTTGATGTTTGAGCAAAATCAAAACAACTTGAACTTTAAAACTTTTATCAATCAATTTCAGAACATATGTATTTCATAAATCAACCACATATGAATATACAACCACTTGTGAATCTCATAAATATATCAACCACATAAACATATCAGCCACATAAATCATCTTCATAAATCAGCTCCATAAATCAGCCATATAAATCAATCAACCATGAGAGACAAGATATACCCTAGGAAAACCCTCCGAACACGGAAGATGAAAAACCCAACAATTATTTGAGTATGATAGATAGATTTGCAAAGAATGGCTTACAACACAAGCAGATTGCACGATAAGAGAGATCACCACAACAGTAGAGAAGAGAGATCCAATGTAACCTTGTGAAAACAACTTTATGCAATTGTATTGAACTTGCCATATGCCTAGCATATTAATAACAAGCCAAAAACCCTAGCATGCAGAAGGTAGAGCATAGAAGGCTCAGTAAACACACTGAGAGCACCACATAGTGCTTTCACAAGGAGGAGCTAACTAGAACTCCCTCCATGGAAACATTAGCGCCCTTGCTTTCCTCAATTAGCTTTAAGTGAATGTTCATTGTCTTGGACTGACTTGAACTTGAATGTTAACTTACTTGAATTGAATCTTTAACTCATTGTTGATCACTTAGTCAAAAGGCTAACTTAAGTGTCATCATTGCTCTACTCTTAGTGCTATCCATGCATAATTTCTATTATTAAATTTTGCATGGATCTCTTTAGTTAATTGATGAACATTAATCTCGTCTTTACTTAACTGATTACATTCATTAATAGTTCAATTGATGCTTTGAGTGAGGAATTAATTGAAGCATTTATATTTTACTGAAGCTTTATAACTCAAGTTCACTCAGACATTTGCATGGGCAATTCTCTTTCTCTTTCTCTATGATTTATCTCATTATCATTAATTAATTAATGCATGGTTCATATGTGTATTGTTTATCTATCTTATCATATCATACTCACAAGAATTATCCCATACATACTGATGATCATATATATATTACCCCAGGCCATATAGTCATATGTTAAAGTAATTCACTCTAGGGGTAGTTAAGCCCTAAAGGAGATATAGCACTTAGTGACCATGATTAGCAATATATTGCATAGTATAACCACCTTAACAATTGGAGGTCCACAGACTTGATACAACACAAGATCATCTCCACAATTGGAGATCCATTCTCATAGGGTACCTTCTATGAGAATACTTGAATTGATATTACTCACAAGTCTAGTCTTGATACTACTCACAAGACTCGGCTTGATATTACTCACAAGCTTTACAATACAACATCACCACCTCAATGATATGATGATACATAGGACTTGGCATGACTCACAAGTCCGACTTGATATTGCTCACAAGTTCGGAAAATGACTCCTGATGTTGTACAATCAACAAGAGCCAAGTCTAATAGTGGTACAAGAATATAGAGATGGACAAGTCAGGGAGCAGTATATGTTGACCTAAATCACTGGTTTTTTAAAAACTTTTGATAATCTATATTTGGGAGGGAACCCTTTGTATTTTGATGAAATGGATGATATATGTAAAGGAAAATAGGAAGACAAGACAAAAACAATTCCTGTGCATGTATGACAGGCTCAGTAAAAGCCATATGCAAGTCATAATGGACCGTTTTATGTAAGTCCTTTTGGACAATCTATGTAATTCTAATTGAATAAAATAATTTTCCTCAGACAATATATATATATATATATTTTGTTCATTGTACATGTGCTCCATTTATGAGACCGACCCCTATTACATATACATTTACCTCGATATACACATCCCATGGGGTCATATCATGTGGATTGTGTCATTTATGGCACATGGTGGAAATGAGATGAGATTTAAAGTTGACACTTGGCAATAGAGTATTTATTTTCCCATAGGTCCCCTTTCTCTTCCCCTCTAGTGAATTCATAACCCCTCGCATGATCTGTTTAGTGATCTTGGACTATCATATATTATATTCCAACATTAGTATTTGCATACTTGAGTTTATTGTGGCATGCCTACCACATGGTTCATAGAAGTATATTTATATAATATATGCCTAGTCATTCACTAGTTTGTCCATGTCCTTAAGATCTACATTGGGAATCCATACTAGTATATTTAAATCAATTACATATAAAGTCATTTATTTAAACTCGCATGGACTTGAATCATGTCATTATAACTATGCATTTACATATTATAAATACTATGGTCTAATACATTAAGGTCAAAATGAAGTTCCTACAAGTGACTTGTTTAGAGTTGAGGAACATTATCTTTGTTTGATCAATGTTCATAGTAATCCCCAAGTCTATGCAAATTCTTTGAGAATTTGAACCTGTTTTTCGATGTTAGAAAGGTTCCTTACTAAAAGAACAATGGCATATGCATATAGGAAGGTGATAACTAGCCCAACAAAGTTCGTGCTTGTACACCCTGCTTCCTCTAATAAAGCTTCTAACTTTTCAATAAAAAAAAAATACGAAAAAAAAAGTAAAGGACAAAGGATATCCTTATTTTACCCTTATATTACAAATAATTTTTTTTACCAACCCTTTTTACTTCTATTTCATTATTAAACCCCGATACACTTCACCCACCACATGTTTCAAGATCTAAACCCTTCCCTCTATGTCTCCCTCTGATGACCTCTCATTCTCCTCATTTGGCATAGCATTTCTATAGTCATGTATCCCCTCCATAAAAATTAAATCCTTCAAAAACAAATTATTGTATTAATTTTTTTATTTAAATATAAACTTTGAACTTTTGATGCTTCTTCTTCCATATTTAATTTTGAGTTGTTTTGGTTTCTTTGTGTGATTCAATAGTCCTCCTTTCTATTCCTTCCTTTTTTTACTTCCCAAAGTAAGGGAAAATCATTCACGTCTTACTTCATTCAAAGATCATTACATAGTCCGAGAGGTCATTGGAATTCTTGGAAAACCTAATCAATGTTTATTCTAGGGTCAATCACAACCCTAGGTAGGCTACCACTCCTACTAGCTAGCTACTGCTCGTGATTTTTTTGGGACCATAGTAAGCGTAAGTGTAGTCAACTAACCAAAATAATTTATAGACTTGCTCCATGTGCAAGGGTAATTTTAACCCATTCTCCCTCTTAAAACTCTTTATTCCTTCCTAACTAGGCCATTGCTGATGGTACCCAAGTTTGAATCACTTACAAATTCCAACTTAATCAAACTCAATATCGCCAATAAGAGACATAATCCCTATTATAGTCATTGTTTCCCTTCCTTCCTGACCCCTATTATAATTATTATTTCCCTCCATTGCCTTCCTATTCATTCTTGCACCAATTATACCATTACTTATTATACTATAAAAAAAAATTGTTTCAGTACTTGAGGAACTGGGGAATCTGATCGACAACATGGACTCCACCTGCCTTAAACAAACTCAATGCACTAAAACTCAGCCTCTTCTAGTACACCAAAACGTTGTTGGAGCAAGCCATCATGGGTCAGTTTTGGGACAACTCTTAGGGTATGATCTTGGACGAGCGAATGAATTGCATGGGGGTTCGCTCTGTCATTAACCCGGGCACAAACAGACTCAGATGCTTAGGCTCACGAATTGACACGAAAGACTTCAGTTAGGCCCCGACAAAGCCTGGTGCCTCTCAGTTGATTTTGGGACGCACTCCACACTCGTTCCAGTCTGGAGAGACTTTGGGAGCCAAGAAATAAATTCCAGGTGACAAACGACTTGCTTCTCCTCCCATTTTAATCTCTGATGATGAATAGAAATGGTCAAAGCTTTTTGCTCTTTGGATCTTGTTTTACCTATGTTGTATGGATTTTGATTCTTCTTAAGTCTAGTATTTGTGGTCATCATCCCCATCCTGTGGGGGAACCTGTCAAACTCTAAACTCTCTGCTACTCTTAGTCTCTTTTAGCAGATTGGCTTGGGCTTTTGTTCTGTCAAAAGTATGGGTTAAAGTTATTCTCAGCAGACATTCAACCTTTTCTTTAGCAACCACCTAGCACCTACTTCTTGTAAATTTCTTCGATTTTTAAAAGAATTTCAAATTTGTAGAAAAAAATTAACAATCAAAATTAAAATAAAATTTTAAATTAAAAATAAAATATACATTTAATTGAAATTAAAATTAAATATCAATTAAATTAAATTTTAATTCAAATTTTATGAATCGATTCAATTTTGAAACTAATTTTAATTTCAATTCTGACTTTAATATAATTTCACTCTTTTCTTGTCCATTGGACGTAGCTTGGGTGGTTGGGAGGAATGATTGTTTCCCTCCCCACCCAGGTTCATTCCTTGTTAGGGAAATATTTGACCCCTTAATGAGTATGCTTGATGCTCTTGTTGAGCCACCTTCATAGTAACAATATTTTACCATCCCACATTCCTCGCGGAGTACCGAGGTTGTTTTAAGTGAACGTAGCGAGGACCGATCTATGATGCCATGAACCACATGAAAATACAAAAAATGATTATTTTCTCACTTTCTTTCCCTTTCATTATTTCTATCTTTACTCTTTATATTTTCTCTTTATATAGTTTTTAAGTTGTTTGAATTATTCACTCGAGCAATAAAATTATATATAATATCACTAAAACAGATGTTGACTTTTTCTTCATATACAAAAACTATCCAATTTCTAATTAAAGCTAGATTGGAACTATTAGGATATGTAATTGTGGGGATCCTATCTCGACGGGTTAGCTCGAGTGCTTGAGTGTTGTAAGTTGCAAGTAGGAGGTCATGGGGTTACGTCCTTGAGCTCGCTGTCTATGTGAATGTTGAGGGCCTCACTTGATGTCTATGTCGGGTTAAGCCTAGTAATCAGGGTTGAAGGTTTTCCCTGTTTACCATCCATGAGTCATGGGGAAATACTCGGACGGCTTTCCATGAGGTTGTCCCTTGGAAAACAAAATGTCATTATGGGGATTATGTGGTAAAACCCATACAACAACACACTAAGAATATAATTTGAACTAATGATGTTGTCATTTACAATAGAAGTGATGATAAATATCAAGTAAACATATTAGAAGTTGTTATTGAATGTATTAGAGCCATGTAACATGCCCCTCACCCAATTCGACCAACAGGTGGGGACATTAACTAGAATCGGGCTTCTAAATTTCACCCTATTTCCACATTACGAAATTCATAACAAATACAATGTGTGCATAAACATAAATAATATATACAATGGAAATAAACTTTATCCACACACATCTAGCATCAGGGATGATTTTAAGGAACCATACTTATTTAAAAGTGTATAAATGTTGGTGAATATTACCAATTCTTAAAACGACAACTATAAAATGATTGGTTTTTTTTTTAATATTTTAATTTCCAAGGATTTTATATCGTTTATATAATAATTTGACAATTTTTAGGGTGAAAAAATTTTACTCCATCAAAATTGGGCGAAACAGGGCTTCAAAAAATGCAAAATGACGAATCTTTTTTGGGAGAAAAACATGGAAAAATAGCCCACTGGGCTAAAATTCGCCCCTAAAACTATCCCTGTCGAGCATGCAACTACCAATATTAAATACAAGTATAAAATGAGAAACATCGCACATTGAAGTAGAAATGAATACTTATCTCTATCTAATGCAGATCCAAGCAACTGGTTGCGTAAGAGCAATTTTCCACCCAAACATAGGCACTATGTCCAACATATACTCTATTTGATGAGGGACCACCACCAAGATGGGCTATGGGGCAACCAAGGAAAATGAAACACTTACATGCTTCTCTCTCTTATCTCACAACCCATTATGCTCTCTCTGCTTAGTCAAATGCTCATACATAACTCTACATGGATCTCACTGAGCCCTTACTGCCTTAGCTCCAATAGTACTTTCCCCACACAACACCCTTATGTGCTCAGGCATCTCCTTCATCAATCCACGGTTCTCTTGGGTTCTCTTGGGCGATTCATCTTGTTGGGTGCTTTCAGTTTGTGCATAGAAGGATACCAGTTTGCTCTATGTTGTTGGAGAACCACATGTAGCCTAAATTTGTGGCTTCTCAAGCATCTATGAGCAGCAAAACTCAATGGGTAAGGGTTCCTAGCTTTTCCAACCTCTGCACTCACCTACAACCATATATTTGTCTTCCAAATCTACGGTCCAGTGTCCAAATTCGAATTTATGGGTTACACATTTTCGTAAATGGTCATACAATTCTCTTCCTAGTGTAAATTTGCATGCCAGAATGAGAGAATGAGGGTTGTCTCCAAGGGATATGAGAAAATGGTGAAGAGACAACTAACATAATTTCTAACCATAGATTAAATTACTCTTGACAATTGTAGACTGACTTCTGGCAGTTGACAAAACTATTACAAAAGTGCAGTCAGCCCCATGCTTCAATAACTACATGAGGTGTCTTTTTCCACCAACTTCACACATGCATTCAATGATTGGAAAATATTTAAAAAAATGATAATTGGCTTATTCAAGGCACATGACATAATTTGAGTGAGTTCTAAGGTTGACACATGGAAACACATGATTAGTTTGCCATAGCCCCTCTTTCCTATTCACCTCTAGTGGAATCATATCCCCTTTGGTGCTCTTTACGCAACCATGTTGGATGATTTTATTATTTATGCACATAATATTCACATCTATTTTCAAGTTAGCATGGCAAGCCAACTATATGGTCCAATAACAATATTTACATTAAACATGCCTATCCATTCACTAGTTGGACCTTGGCCTTGAGATCCACTCTAAATCCATACTATAATATTTACATCATTTACATGATATTGGTTGAACACATTCCAAGTAAAAACCGAGGGTATTACAATCCAAGTTTCTATCATAGACCTGTGGCTCACAACAATTTTTTTGTGCAACTTTAATGTGTTTAGAACTAATGGTATTTTCAATATTTATCCTTAAAGAAGACAAGGAGATGTGCTTTGACCACAACCTCAACATCATGTAACAACCCCGAGACGGTCTTTGTTATCTCTTCATACCCAACAAGAATATCATTGACGATTATCATGTTTAAGATGTTTGATCCATCCTAACACCAATTTTAACACTATTTTTAACTTGAAATATAATATAACCCCTTTAGTTCTTGTGTAAAGAGTTCCAAACCCTACCTTCATACCTAATGTCTCCATTATGTTGTTTAGAGTGCTAGAGATTAATAAGGTCTCCATTATGTTTTTTAGAGTGCTAGAGATTAATAGACATTGCTATAAATGGAAACTCAAGAACATGTCCCATAAATGTGACAAGCTACAAACTGTTGCAATTTAAATCCACGTAACTCTTCAAGTTTATCTCATCATTTAATTTGTTTTGCTAAGTGAGAATTGTTATTGCTATAAAAGAAATCATTTAACTATTCCATAATATGAAAGTTGTACTTTGTCAATTGGGTTTATTTAGAGCGATTGTGGGATGGAGTGTTATCCTCCTCACCTTGATTTTATTCTTGTAAGTGACATGTTGAACCCATACTGAGTATATTGTTGTAAAGGCCTTGTGCCCTATTTGCCCCGTGATAATTTAGTTGGAATAAATATTAAAATTGTACTTTAAATGTGTTACGAAATTGCAAATAACAAATGTTAACATTCATAATCATGTTGTAATTAGGGTGTTCAAAGTTGTTGTTGTTGTTGATGATGATGACAATTAACATCCACCGGGACCAATTTTGGTCTATTGGTCCTTAAGAAAGAAAAGTAAGTAATTACTTGGTTTGCTTTAGAATTTTATTTCTATGCTAAAAAAGCTTGGAGAGGAGTGTTCCTGTATTACCATAATTTTGATAAGTTAGAAGGTTAGGCAGGTCCGTATTGTAACAAATTTTTTGAAATTGAGATCTTATTTGGGTGTACATATGACAATCTAGGAGAAAGTGTTTTTTATCCTCAACACTCAAATTCTCACAAAGACAACAAATCCTTTCAGCCTATGAAGTTTTAGGAAATGTCCAATGCCCTGTCACTATGCAACTCATGAGAGTTCGTTCTTATTTTAGCTATGTGAATCTTCTTATTTATGCTAGTTAAAAGAGAGAGATGCTTTTGATCTTCTAGATCAAGATTAATGACCTCGTAATTTCTTAATTTTCTTTTATCCTCTAAATTTTCAGTGCACCATAACTTCTCCTTAAACTTCAATGTCGTAATATTTTTAATATTATCTATATTTTGCAAAGTGACATTTTCATCAATCCCCCAATGCTTTATCCAAGACATGACATCTTTATGCCTACCCCGCTTGAACCTCAAGTGGTTTTGACTGGACTTTAAAGTAATTTTAGGAAGTCTTTGGTCTCACAAATTATTTTTTTTTTCTTGCACATTATGTACCTGGTCATATCTATATGCTCTCAATGGGGAAAATACCCACTTCAATGAGGAGAACATGATAAGGCATATTGCTTTTAATCTTAAGATTGTAAGTTGTAAAACATTTCTAGATTTGCTAAATCCTTCTCCAAGATTCTCTAAATATGTTTCAACCCCATACTTCACACCCATACAGAAGAATGGGAGTGACGAGAGTCTTAAAGAGGAATTTATTTTCGTCCCACATCACAAGTTTGTTGACTTACAATTGTTTTCAAGACTAGAATTGCAATATTTCCACCCTCCATTAATCATTTTCTTGATGTTGTAGTTCCAATTAGGCTTGTGATGGATATCAATCCCAAGATATTTGTAGTAAGTCACCTCCTCCAAGTTGTTATTGTCATATAAAAAATTAATGTGCAATGACTTTATTGGATTTTATTCTCATAACTTTGGTTTTGCGATATTAACAATCATGCCCATACTAATACATAATTTTTTGAGAATTCTTAATTGCTTATCAAGATCAAAGGAACACTATTTATGTGGAAAAAAATTCATCCCTTCAAAATTAAAATTTTGATAAAAATTGCTTTGAAAAAAAAACCCATAAAAATAGCTTTCTTTCTTGTATTTTAGATACCATACTGTAAAATAAGAAGATAATGCTTCTCAAAACCCATAGTTTGTGTGCATTTTATAGGATTTCAATTGTGTCTAGTATTTCCAACACATTTTAACATAATTGTAGTTGTAATTCATTGTGTTTATATAGAAGAAAAAAACTTCACAATAATAAAAAATAAAGTATTAGCATTAACATTGTAAAAAATGGAATATTTGAAAGAAAAAAAATATAGGGAGTTTGTTTTTCCTTTTTAAAATTGATGAACTAGATAGTTTGCTTCATATTAAAGTAACAAGGAAAATTGTAGAGATCTATAATTTTCTTAAAGTGTAGAAATTTTGGCGAATCTTACTAATTCTTAAATTTGTAACCATAAAATGTTTGACAAATTTTATAAAAATAATAATCCTAATGATTATCTAAAAAAAGATCGGGCTTGGATGGTTAGCAAGATTAAAGGTAAACATAACTTATGGTGCAATAAATGGTTATTCAGAGGAGGCAAATTAGTTATGATGGAATATGTGCTTGAAGCAATTCATGTTTATTGGGCCTCCATTGCCTATATACGAGCCAGTACTATGGAGTGTATTAGAAAGGTCTGTTTTAATTTCCTTTGGAGAGGAAGTGAAAATCATAGCTCCTACCCTTGGATAGCTTGGAGGAGACTTTCTTTGCTAAAAGAGATGGGGGGATGGGTTTAAATTATTATCCAAGTTTTTCTGGACCCCTCGCAGCTAAAGGAATATGGAGATTGATTTCTGGAGATGGGCTTTGGGTTAAGGTAATTCATCATAAATATATTCATCCATTAACCATTGAACAGTGGATCAAATCTAGGAATAAGGTGACAAGGAGTGTATCTATCATCTGCAAGGCTATGATTAAATCATATGACATCATTGGTGACATGATTAAATCGGTAATGGAAGGAAGATCAGAGTTGGACAGGACCCATGGTCTAGTTGTCCAGTTACTTATAGACTCCCAGCAGAGATGATTGATCATCAGAAACATATAGGTATATGTTTCCTTTATCAAATATAGGGATCTTCCAAACTCTTCTATGGTCATACATAAATGGCTTTCTACTGAAGATATGGGGTTTGATGGAGAGCACAATATTATTTGGGATCAATATATAAATTATCTTTATCATGTTCATGACCACCTTAGTGATGAGGATGACTCCCTTACATGGACAAAGAATGAAGCTGGTGGGAACTATCTGCCTAGCCTGGGTTATAGTGTAACTAAAGCTAAAGAAAATATTCCTAAACCACCTTGGTGGCAGTTATCTATCTGGAAATTAAACTGTCCCTTGAAGACTAAACTTTTTTTTGGCTAACTATGAATGGCAAAGTTCTAATTTGGGACATATTGATTTTTTTGGGGCATTGGACCTAGTAGATGCCCTTTATACATTGAACATCCTTTTATTCATTGTCCATATATGATATCTATGTGGCAGTTTGCATATCAGTTTTATGGCATCCATTTCATTTGGAGCGATGATTATCCGATTAAAGTGTGGAGGGAGAAGTATCACAATGTTTTATTTCGGCAATATAGAGCTCTGCTAGTTCTTTTAATGTAGCGTGTCTGGTTGGAAAGGAATAAATCTATCTTTCAGGATGTCAAAGTTCCAGCTATGGTATATGCTTCGAAAAGTGTGTATATTCTTAATGGATACATATAAGCATATAATCATTAGAGAGATTAATATAGACAAATCCATGGATACATATAAGCATATAATCATTAGAGAGATTAATATAGACAAATCCATCAATTGGTGCTTTTTTTATGGTGCTTCTCAAGGAAGGCCTACGGAGGGCGGTGCTGGAGGTATTCTCTATATTTTTTAGAATCATTGGCACAAATTTGTAGCAAGAATTGGAAGGGATACTAATAATTTGGTGGAGATGAAGGCCCTTAGACTAGTCCTCCAATTGGCGATTTCTAAAGGTGTACATCGGTAACAAGTATTCAAGAACTCTTTTAAGGATCCATAATTTTCTTAAAATGTAGAAATTTGGTGAATCTTTCTAATTTTTAAATTCGCAACCATAAAATGTTTGACAAACTTTTATAAAAATACTAAGCCTAATGATTCCCTGAAAAAAGACTCGGCTTGAATGATTAGCAATATTGAAGGTGAACTTAACTTATGGTGCAATAAATGGTTATTTAGAGGAGACAAATTAGTTATGATGAAATTTGTGCTTGAGGGAATTCTTGTTTATTGGGCCTCCATTGCTTATAGACTAGCTGGTACTATGGATTGTACTAGAAAGATATGTTTTAATTTCCTTTGGAGAGGAAGTGAAAATCACAGTGCCTACCCTTGGATAGCTTGGAGGAGAATTTCTTTTCCATAAGAGATGGGGGGATGGGGTTTAAAGTATTATCCATGTTTTGCTAGAGCCCTCGCAACTAAAGGAATATGGAAATTGATCTCTAGAGATGGGATTTGAGTTAAGGTAATTCATCGTAAATATATTCATCCATTAACCATTGAACAATGGATAAGATCTAGGAATAATGTGACAAGGAATGTATCTATCATCTAGAAGGCTATGCTAAATCCTATGACATCATTGGTGACTGGTTGGCTTAGGAAATCGGTAATGGAAGGAAGATCGGAGTTGGCCAATACTCGTGGCCTAGTTATTCAACTGCTTACAGACTCCCAACGGAGATGATTGATCATATGAAAGATAGAGGCATATGTTTTCTTTATCAAATACAAGATCTTCCAAACTCTTCTTCGATCAGACATAAATGGCTTTCTGCTGAAGATTTGAGGTTTGATGGGGAGCACAATATTATTTGGGATCAATATATAAATGATCTTTATCATGTTCGTGTCCACTTTAGTGATGTTGATTTTATGAGCAGCATTAAGAGCCCTTCTCTTCGGAGAATGGGACCACCTGGTCCGGGGCCACGGTGAAGACTCAACCCGGTGTTGAGTGACCATTCTGTTGAATGGTAGAAACCCAGATTTGCCCTAGGTAGACTCAACCTTGTGTTGAGTGGACATCTGGTCTGGGACCACGATGTAGACCAGTCTGGGACTGGTAGACTCAACTTAGTTCTGAGTAGCCATTCTCTGGGAGAATGAAGACACTGTAAGCCCTAGACTGGGTCTGGGCATGTGTGTGGCACTTTGACCCTTGATCTATGGGCTCGGTGTGCTTCTCCAAGGATTAGTTACCATTCGTTAAGTTACCCTAATACCAGATCTAGGTGTCACACAGTGTGTGAGATAAAAACATTAATAACTCTCTTGGTTTATGATGATGTACTTTTGAAATAAAAAAGTACCATAGGTAATGACCACAGGGGCACTTGGTAAAAGGCCAAAGTCAAAAGTCAAAGAAAAAAATAAAAGTACATATTTGGTAAAAGTGAAAGTGAAATTAGGAAAAGAATAAAAATATTATTATTTTTATCTTTCCTAATCTTGTCCACTAAAGGACCACAGGTGGAAAACAAAATTAAAGAAGGACTTCTTATAAAAGTCAAAAGAAAAAATAAAAGTTAATTTTTTGTAAAAGTGAAAGTGAAATTAGGAAAAGAATAAAAATATTACTATTTTTATTTTTCCTAATTAAAGAAGGACTTCTTATAAAAGTCAAAGGAAAAAATAAAAGTACATTTTTTGGTAAAAGTGAAAGTGAAATTAGGAAAAGAATAAAAATATTATTATTTTTATTTTTCCTAATCTTGTGCACTTAC
The DNA here is from genome assembly GCA_001517045.1 of Pseudotsuga menziesii. NCBI lineage: Eukaryota > Viridiplantae > Streptophyta > Pinopsida > Pinales > Pinaceae > Pseudotsuga > Pseudotsuga menziesii. Next base: position 337,723 of record LPNX010587621.1, read on the forward strand.
AGGTGAACAAAGGCTATAAAACAAGATCAAGCCTTCTCATTTTTTACACACTTTTGCTCTCACGGGTGAAGAAGACTATCTTATGTTCAAACCCTCAGCTAGGGTTTTATTAGCAAAGTCCATCTTCAGCATTTTTGCACAACCATCTTCAACATTCCATTTTTCTGGCAGTTTTTCAGCAGTCTGATATTTTCGGGCAGTTTTCAGCAGGCTGATATTTTTGGGCGGTTTTCAGCAGTCTGATATTTTTGGGTAGTTTTCAGACAGTCTGATATTTTTGGGCAGTTTTCAGCAGTCTGATATTTTCAGGCAGGAAAGAGAAAATCCCAGTTTTTCTAAGAAAGCTCTAAATTGGTAATTTTCTGTAATTCTGGAAATTGTGGGTAAAATTATCAATCCGATTTTTACTGATGAATTTTACAGTTATTGTGGTCAAAATCCAGATCTGGATTTGAGGAACTTTTTGAAGAATTTCTTAAGCCATCTCATTTACAAGATGAGTTATTAATGCCTTTGGGGTTTTTGTCCTTTAAAGGTTTCCCCAGTGAAATATATTGTGTCCATGTGTGCTAATGTGATGAATGTGTTTTTACTGCACTGCTGATCTATTTATGTTTATCTGCAAATTTTTAAAGTTTATGCTAATGCTGAAAATTCAACATGGTATCAGAGTTTAGCATGTGAAAACACAGTAAAGGGATAATGTTGTTGTTTCTCACTAGATCTTGGAATAAGATTTGCAAATCTAACATTTCCATAAGTGACAGAGATGGCTACCGTTGGTTTCAAACCGGAAGAGAAGCTCTCTGGTTCAGCAAACTTCAATTCCTGGAAGGCCAGGTTGACAGCCATTCTTGATGAGGATGACTTGGATGACATTGTTCTTAATGTCACAGAAGAGCGAACTACAAATGCTGGTAGGTTTTCCTACAAGAGGAAGCAAGGTAAGGCTAGAAGAGTTATTTATGATTCTATCAAAGAAGAATTGATGCCTAACATCACATCCTTGAAGACTGTTAAATAATGTTATGATACATTGGTAAACCTCTATGAAAAGAACGCTCCCAGTCAAAAGAGAGTCTTGAAGAAGAGGCTACGAACTTTGAAGCTAAACAAAGATGAAAGTGTTGGTTCCTTCTTCACCAACATCAAACAGGTAAGAGATCAACTCCTTGCTATTGGTGTTACTGTTGATGATGATCTTGTACAAACAGTGGTTGATGGTCTCCCAAGCTCTTGGGAAACCTTCATGGCATTCGTTTGTGGACGAGAAAATCAGCCAACCTTTGAAAGGCTTTGGCATGATTGCATACAAGAAGAAGGAAGGAACACTGACAAGGTAATTAAGCAAGATAACCTTGCACTTGCAGCAAAGACCAAGAAGTTCAAGAAGCCTTTCCCTCAGTAGAAGAAGGGTAAGTAACCTCATGGTAAGTTTTATGACATGTCCAAGATTGAATGTTATACTTGTCACAAGTTTGGACATTATGCTAGAGACTATAGGCAGAACAAGAAGAAACCCAAGAGAAGGTTTCAAGCATCTACTGCAGAAGTAGAGGAAGAAGAAGATGAAGAACCAAAAAAGAAGAAGAAAACCAAGGCTAATAAAATTGATGAGCCTAGAAGAGAGTACTATTTGATTTCTACTTTAACTGGTTCTTTCTCAGCTTGCTCCACTTCTTGGTTGGTGGACAGTGGTGCCTCCAGGCACATGACAGGTAACCATGGTACCCTTACCAGTTACAGAAAGAAGAAGTTCAACACTCAGGTAGAACTTGGAGATGACTCCACTTACAAGATTGAAGGAGTTGGCTCAACTTCACTTCAACTTGACTCAGGTACGGTTCTTCATATTGATGATATTCTTTATGTTCCTGGGTTAAAGAAGAATATTTTATCTGTTGTTGGTTTAGAAGACAAGGGCCATAGAGTCCTCTTTATGGACAAAAAGGTCTTTTTATGGGAAAAAGACATAGATCTGGAATCAGCAATTCAGATTGGGGTTCGAGAGGGAGTCCTCTACAAGGCCTCCAAAGTTTCCACTCATGCTTTGGTACATCACACAGTTGATCCTTGTGAACTTTAGCATAGAAGGTTTGGACACCTTCACTACACAGTTCTCCCAGGATTGCAGAAGATGGTCACAGGTATGCCAGAAGTTTCTCCAAAGCATGAAGGAATTTGCAAAATGTGCTCTAGGTAAGAACACTAAGAAATCCTTTCCCAGAAGCAAGAGTAGATCTAAAGGCATTTTGGATTTGATTCATTCTGACATTTGTGGGCCCATGTCTTCACCCTCCTTGAGTGGGTGTTTATATTATGTCTTGTTTATTGATGACTACTCTCGGAAATCTTGGATTTACTTCCTCAAGGCCAAGAGTGAAACCTTTGACAAGTTCAAAGAGTTCAAGACATTGATTGAAAATCAGACTGGCAGGCACATCCGTATCTTGATATCAGATAACAGAGGTGAGTGTGAATCTAATGAGTTTGATGATTTTTGTCGAGAAGCAAGAATCAAGAAAGAGTTGACAGTGCCTTACAACCCCCAGCAGAATGGGATTGCAAAAAGGAAGAATAGAACGATCTGTGAGGCTGCTAAAGCCATGATCACTGATCTAGATCTTTCTTTGTCTTTATGCGCTGAAGCTACCGGAACTGCAGTGTACATCCAGAACAGAAGCCCTCATGCTATCTTGGGTGAGAAGACTCTGGAAGAAGTCTTCACCAAGAAGAAACCTGCAGTTGATCACATGAGGACATTTGGCACCCCTGTGTATGTTCATGTGCCAAAAGAAAAAAGGGCCAAGCCAAAGCCTTCCGGTAAGAAAGGCTTATTTGTTGGGTACAGTGATTGCTCGAAGGCTTATCGAGTATATATACCTGGACAGAGGTACATTGAGGTCAACAAAGATGTGATCTTCCATGAGGAAGCGGTGTTTCGTAAAACACTAGAGCTTTCACCGGAAGATGCAGATGCTCCACTTGAGTTTCCAGATTCAGAAATTCAGAGGGAGGAAGAGTTTGACGATCAACTCCAGATGTTCCTGAGAACATTGAAAGTCCACTAAAAGAACTACTTGAAGTTCCTGCTTCCAAAAGGAGACCTACTCAAGGTACCGAGAAAAGGTACAAGAAGCCGAGAAGCATAAAGCTCCTCCAGGGACTTTCAGAGAAAGCATAAGACCACAGAAGTACTCCGGTCTTATGAGTTAGCTTATCAGTTCAGAACCTTCATCATACAAAGAAGCAACAAGTAAATAGGTATGGGTTGATGCCATGATTGAAGAGTATAAGTCAATCATGAAGATTGATGTTTGGAAAGTTGTTCCCAGACCTACAGGAAAGTCAGTAGTGACTTCAAAATGGCTTTATAAGATCAAGCATGTTGCAGATGGCAGTGTGGAGAAGTATAAAGCCAGATTCGTAGCTCGTGCCTTCACTCAGAAAGAAGGCACTGACTATGACGAGACATTTGCACCTGTTGCCTGTACACTACCATCAGAACCATCATCTCACGTGCTGTAGTATTCGGATGGAAGTTACATCAGATGGATGTAAAGACAGCCTTTCTCGATGGTAAGATTGAGGAAGAGGTTTATATTGAACAACCTGAAGGCTTTGTTACTCATGGGAAGAAGACCCATGTATGTAAACTGAAGAAAGCCTTGTATGGACTAAAACAGGCTCCGAGAGTCTGGTACGCCAGGATGGATGGATTTCTCCATAGCTTGGGGTTATCCAAAAGTATAGTTGATTCTAACTTGTACTTTAAAGTTGTTCATAATCATGTCTTGATACTTGTTCTATATGTAGATGACTTGTTTCTTACAGGTGATGAACAGTTGATAGACCAGTGTAAGAGGGAGCTTACCTCTGAATTCGAGATGAAAGATCTCAAATTGATGCATTACTTCCTTAGCTTAGAAGTCTGGCAAAAGCTAGGTGAGATCTTCCTGACACAAGGAAAGTATGCAATGGATATCTTGCAGAGATTTGGGATGCAGGACTGGAAGCCCATGAGCGTACCAATGACTACCAACTTGACAAAGTTGCGAGACTCAGCCTCTAGTTCACAGAATGTGGACTCTACTCTATACAGACAGCTCATTAGTTCCCTGATGTATCTCGTGCATATGAGACCAGACATCTGCTACACAGTGAATGCATTGAGTCAATTCATGTCAGATCCGAAGCACATACACTTGGTAGCCGCCAAACATGTACTTAGATATGTGTGAGGGACTATCACTTATGGGCTCAAGTATACTTCCAACAGTGGAGTATTATTATCTGGATATTCAGATTCAGATTGGGCTGGCAGTGTAGTCGACCGAAAAAGTACCTCTAGTTATTGCTTCAGTATGGGATCAACAATGATCTCTTGGTCCTGTAGGAAGCAGGGTTCCATAGCTCAGAGTACAACTGAGGCAAAGTATATTGCTGCAAGCGATGCCTGCAAGGAAGCAGTTTGGATCAGAAAGTTGTTGTCTGATTTGTTTGAGGGAAAGCTTGACTCAACGATCATCCATTGCGATAATCAAAGTTGCATAAAGCTTTCAGAGAATCCAGCGTTTCATGACAGATTGAAACACATTGAAATGATGTATCATTTCATCAGAGACCTAGTGCAGAGAGGTGCTCTGAAGTTGCAATACATTCGTAGAGATGAACATATTGCATATATCTCGACCAAGCCTCTGACATCATCAAAGTTCGTGTACTTTTGTGACAAGCTTAGTATGGCAGAGAATGCCTCTCTTGCTGAGAGGGAGTGTTGATTTTCTGAGCAGCATCAATAGCCCTTCTCTTCGGAGAATGGGATCACCTGGTCTGGGACCACGATGAAGACTCAACCCAGTGTTGAGTGACCATTCTGTTGAATGGTAGAAACCCAGATCTGCCCTGGGTAGACTCAACCTTGTGTTGAGTAGACATCTGGTCTAGGACCATGATGTAGACCAGTCTGGGACTGGTAGAATCAACTTAGTTCTGCGTAGCCATTCTCTGGGAGAATGAAGACACTGTAAGCCCTAGACTGGGTCTGGGCATGTGTGTGGCACTTTGACCCTTGATCTATGGGCTTGGTGTGCTTCTCCAAGGATTAGCTATCCTTGGTTAAGTTACCCTAGTACCAGATCTAGGTGTCACAAAGTGTGTGAGATAAAAACATTAATAACTCTATTGGTTTATGATGATGTACTTTTGAAATAAAAAAGTACCACAGGTAATGACTATTAATTTGTCACAGTGGTCTAGGAACTGAAAACACAGTCTCACAAAGAATACAGACAAATATGCATAAAATTGACAAAATGGTGCTGCAATAGGAGTAGCAGCTATGTATAATCAATGAAGAATGAATAATACAATGCAATGTTCATGCAAGGTGCATGAATGCCAAGATAATTCGAATTCCCAAGGAGGTCATTCGAATTGAATGAGTGGGTGTAGCTTAACTGACTGTAAGCCACAATAAACACACTAGTTAACCAATTGATCAAGTGTCGATTGACTCAACTGAGTCCTAACTGAAGTCGGAGTACAATGAATCACTGAGTCTAACTGAAAGTAGCTCAGACACATGTCATTGAATGCCAACCAACAAGTGGTAGCGCATCAATAACTCCAATGAACCCCGATGAGGTTAACTGAAGTCAAACTGGTCATCAAAAGTGGTTGTAGGTGCCTGTGTTAGCTTCAGTTCATAAATAATCATTAAAAATAATTAAATAATGAATGGAGGCGCCTTCACCACTTAACTTAACTGATTGTAACATTCAATTATCAATTAGGTGTATTTATGACACTCTGATCACCCCCAGAGTGCTCTAGTTAGCCTCCCCGAATGAAGGAGAAGGCTTAGTTGGCCTCCTTGACTGAAGGTAGGAGTGGGTGTACTCATGCTGATGTCATATAGTGCTCCTCTGATGTCAATTAAGTCAATAAAACTTAGGATAGTGGTTTAACAAGGCCAAATTGACCAAATTAAGAGTGCATGGTAGGTAAATGTCTCCAACACCCCCCCTTAAGCTATACTCAGAGGAGTATAAACATAAAGTGCATAAAAATGCTAGGGCCCCGACAACAAAGGCCATAGGTCACCCTGTACAATAAAGTAACTGCTTAATATAAACAAGGAAATAGGAAAAACCTCATGGAAAAAATACCACCCCTCAAACTAAGTAGTAAATCAAGAATTTTTTTGTTCTTCTATGCAGCAGCATCCTGAGACTGTGCATGTGAACCTTTGAATTCAAACTAAATGAATATGTTTGGAGGAATATTCCTCTTTGGAAGAAGAAGAATGTGCTCAAATGAATCAAGAACATAGACAGCTGCAGGATGAAAATTGGACCCATGTAGAGCAACTGAAATCAACTGATAAGAGAGCAAAAGTGCTTGAGGATTTGAACCATGTGTGGAACACTCAAGAAACTGATATGTTGCAGCCTTGAATAGCAAACCATGAGTGGTAAAATCAGCCCCAACTCTTAGGAGCAAGTGTCCAAGCGGATGCATAATGTCTTCCTCTTTACTAGTTGTGTGAAGAGATGAGTATGTGACCAAAGGTAAAGAAGCCCTGGGACTGTGGAGAGTGAATGCTTGAGCTCCATAATCTGATATAGCTTTATAAATAGCTAATGATTCACAAAATAAAATATCAGCAACCTCATAAGAGGAAACTAACACCAAATCCCCAGCAGCAAAATTGAAGAAGAATTGCGGTACTTGATTTTTCACACCGAAATTTGTGAGAGCAGCTTCAAGCAGTACTGAAAGCTCTTGGATTTTAAAATTTGAGCCAAATAATATCATATTAGAAAGTAAATCAAATCCAAATAGGTTTACAAAAGATCCAAAACTGTGAAATCAAATCAAATCCCCAGCAGCAGTTTCGAAGGAGACTTGCGGTACTTGTTTCTTCACACCGTTGTTGAGAATAGCTACAAGCAATACTAAAGGTTTATGAACTTGAAATTTTGAACCAAGAAATATCAGATCAGATCCAAATAAGATCATATCATATCCAAAAGTACGGTCAACCGAGACGGTGGATGCACAATTGTCTTTTTCTTCAAAATTCTGAATTTTGGTGCATGCAATCCTGCAAGATTTTGCTGGAAGATCTATATCATGGGGAGCGAATGTGTCACTCTTATAATCTGATATTTCTTCCAAAATATTCAAGGTTTTACATATTTGCACACCAGCAGCAACAATAGAGGGAGAAAAATAAAATTTCTCTTCACTTTCGGAAGCAATTACTGGCAAATTTTGCATAGAATTCAAAGGTAAATCATTGGTGAATGTTTGCATGGAAGTGCAATACTGTTTTTCTTCAATATCAGAGATTCGATTGTCTTCTTCTGTTTCAGCCATATGAGGAGATGAGATATCAGAGATGTCACAAACTTCCGAAGCATCAGGAGAAGGAGTCACTGCAACGAGACTTTCTTCAATTCGAATTGACTGTGTAGAAGATTATGCTTCTTCTTCATCTTGAACAACTTCATCAAAGAGAGTAGAGGCCGAGACTTTTGAGTAAAAAACTCTTGTGGTGTTGGATGTGATCTCCAAAGTGCTATTATGATCCTCATTGTGCTTGCCAAAGGTTCTGTCCAATTTTGTCCAGAGATCCTTTGGGTATTCAGCAAAACCAATAAGGTAGCGCAAGCTAGGAGAAAGGGCCAGGCATATTGCTCCAAAAGCTCTATCACCGTCATTTAGCCAGTCATTCTCATTCTCATAAGACTCTTTTCCAAGTCCAATAGACACCTCATAGAGATCGCATATCTTCAGAGATGCAATCATCTTCAACTTCCATTCTGAATAGGTTGTGAATGGGGTGAGAAGAGGGATTGATGAGTCCATTCGAAGTTGTACTTGTTAAAACCTGCAAATCATAACAAAAGGGGCACCGTAAGGTCGGACAACCTGCACATTTTAGGCTTTCATCACACCCAGCATAGTTGATCAAGCAAGCTTGACCAACAATTCCTTTACTTGGGGTATTAAGTGGTAAGCCTTGGCTTTTGGTGCAATGCTGGATTTTTGAGCTTTAGCTCAATTTTCATGCAAGATCTGTCAAAAACCTTGTTTTTGAGAGATTTGAGTTTCGTCCTGCTGTGACCTTTGATACCATATAATTTTGTCACAGTGGTCTAGGAACTGAAAACACAATCTCACAAAGAATACAAACAAATATGCATAAAATTGGCAAAATGGTGTTGCAATAGGAGTAGCAGCTATGTATAATCAATGAAGAATGAATAATACAATGCAATGTTCATGCAAGGTGCATGAATGCCAAGACAATTCGAATTCGCAAGGAGGTCATTCGAATTGAATGAGTGGGTGTAGCTTAACTGACTGTAAGCCACAGTAAACACATTAGTTAACCAACTAATCAAGTGCTGATTAACTCAACTGAGTCCTAACTGAAGTCGGAGTGGAATGAATCATTGAGTCTAATTGAAAGTAGCTCAGACACATGTCACTGCATGCCAACCAACAAGTGGTAGTGCATCAATAACTCCAATGAACCTTGATGAGGTTAACTGAAGTCAAACTGGTCATCAGAAGTGGTTGTAGGTGCCTGTGTTAGCTCCAGTTCATAAATAATCATTAAAAATAATTAAATAATGAATGGAGGCGCCTTCACCACTTAATTGATTGTAACCATCAATTATCAATTATGTGCATTTATGACACTCAGATCACCCCCGGAGTGCTCTAGTTAGCCTCCCCGAATGAAGGAGAAGGCTTAGTTGGCCTCCTTGACTGAAGGTAGGAGTGGGTGTGCTCATGCTGATGTCATATAGTGCTCCTCTTATGTCAATTAAGTCAATAAAACTTAGGATAGTGGTTTAACAAGGCCAAATTGAAGAAATTAAGTGTGCATGGTGGGTAAATGTTTCCAACAATGACCACAGGCACTTGGTAAAAGGCCAAAGTCAAAAGTCAAAGAAAAAAATAAAAGTACATTTTTGATAAAAATGAAAGTGAAATTAGGAAAATAATAAAAATATTATTATTTTTATCTTTCATAATCTTGTCCACCTAAAAGGACCACTTGTGGAAAACAAAATTAAAGAATGACTTCTTATAAAAGTCAAAAGAAAAAATAAAAGTACATTTTTGGTAAAAGTGGAAGTGAAATTAGGAAAAGAATAAAAATATTATTATTATTATTTTTCCTAATTAAAGAAGGACTTCTTATAAAAGTCAAAGGAAAAAATAAAAGTACATTTTGGTAAAAGTGTAAGTGAAATTAGGAAAATAATAAAAATATTATTATTTTTATTTTTCATAATCTTGTCCACTTACATTTGAACAAAGGCTATAAAAAAAGATCAAGCCTTCTCATTTTTTACACACTTTTGCTCTCACAAGTGAAGAAGACTATCTTATGTTCAAACCCTCAGCTAGGGTTGTATCAGCAAAGTCCATCTTCAACATTTTTGCACAACTATCTTCAACATTCCATTTTTTGGGCAGTTTTTCAGCAGTCTGATATTTTTGGGCAGTTTTCAGCAGGCTGATTTTTTGGGCAGTTTCCAGCAATTTGATTTTTTGGGCAGTTTTCAGACAATCTGATATTTTTGGGTAGTTTTCACCAATCTGATATTTTCAGGTAGTTTTCAGCAATTTGATATTTTCGGGGAGGAGAGAGAAAATCTTAGTTTTTCTGAGAAAGCCCTAAATTGGTAATTTTCTGTAATTCTGGAAATTGTGGGTAAAATTATCAGTCTGATTTTTACTGATGAATTTTACAGTGACTATGGTCAAAATCCAGATCTAGATTTGAGGAACTTTTTGAAGAATTTCTTAAGCCATCTCATTTATGAGATGAGCTATTAATGCTTTTGGGGTTTTTGTCCTTTAAATGTTTCCTCAGTGAAAAATATTGTGTCCATGTGTGCTGATGTGATGAATGTGTTTTTACTGCAATGCTGGTCTATTTATGTTTATCTGCAAATTTTTGAAGTTGATGCTAATGTTGAAAATTCAACAAGTGATAAGGATGACTCCCTTACATGGACAAAAAATGAAGCTGGTCGGAACTATCTGCCTAGCTTAGGTTATAGTGTAACTAAAGCTGGAGAAGATCATCCTTAACCACCTTGGTGGCAGTTATCTAACTGGCAATTAAACTATCCCTTGAAGACTAACTTTTTTTCTACCTAGCTATGAATGGGAAAGTTCCAGTTTGGGACATATTGATTACTTTTTTGGGCATTGGGCCTAGCAAATGCCCTTTATGTCAAGCTGCATCAAAATCCATTAAACATCTTGTTATTCGTTGTCCATATATGATCTCTATGTGGCAATTTGCAACTCAATTTTATGGAATCCACTTCATTTGGAGCGGTGATAATATGATTGAAGTGTGGAGAGAGTGGTATCACAATGTTTTATTTCAATAATATAGAGCTCTGCCAGCTATTTTGATGTGGGGTGTCCGGCTGGCAAGGAAGAAATCTATCTTTTAGGATGTCAAAGTTCCAACTATGGTATATATGCTTCAAAAAGGGAGGCTATTATGGATACTCTTCCACCGGTGATGGATACATATAAGCGTAGAATCATTAGAGAGATTAATATTGACAAATACATCATTTGGTGCTTCTCAAGGAAGGCCTACAATGGGTGGTGCTAGAGGTATTCTCTATATTTTCGAGGATCACTGGCACAAACTTGTTGTAGAATTGGAAGGGATATAATAATTTTGCGGAGATGAAGGCCCTTAAACTAGTCCTCTAGTTGGCGATTTCTAAAGGTGTTCAACGATTACAGGTCTTTGAGAACCCTTTACTAGTGATTGATTGGTTCATATTAAAGAAGCCACCCAAAAATATTATTCTCAAGCCAATATTTGAAGACATTCTCTGATATATGGGATTGTTCATTGTCATTTCTTTTTGTCATGTTTATAGGGAGAGGAACGTGACGATTGATTCACTCTCTAAATTGGGGATTCATATGGCTGAGAATTTGTGGAGAATTTGGGATGATCTTGGGTACATTGAAAATGAAAATTCCATACAAACTTAGCCATTCTTATTGCATTTATATGGTTTTATATAGATTATCTATTGTAATTTTCAAGGACTCTTTCTTATTGTGATAAGCTTCATGGGTTTAGGCAAAGATCACTATTTTGTAGACCTTGTTATTGGGAACATACTGAGATTCTTTATCAATGACAGATTAAGACCTTTCTATACAATGTGGTTCATTATAATGAAATGAATTGCGATATTATTTTTCCGTGGAAAAATTTTCAAATTTCTAAATACTTTATATAGTTTTTGGACAATTATAATTATTTTTAAAGTTGAAAAAAACTATCCCATAAAATCTTAGCCCCTTGTAATTTTCCATATAATTGTAATTTGTTTTGTTGGTTAAAATCTTGTAAATTAATTTAAAACATTTAATTTAAGATAATTGCCTATACAATAAAAAAATTTAAATATTTAATCCAAATAAAAAGATTTAACATTAATATATAAAAAAGCATTAATACTTTGTTTCTTGGAAAAAAAAATAAAAAATAAAAAAATACATAAAGTTTTAGCATTAATATATAAAAAAACATTAACATACAAAAATCTGGTAAATTAATTTAAAACATTTAATTTAAGATAATTATCTATAAAATAAAAAATAAAAAATAAAATATTTAATTGAAATAAAAAGTCTTAACATATAAAAAGTTAATACAAAGTTTTAACGTCAATATATAAAAAAACATCATCATGATTAAAAAAACAAATATATATTTTTCTTAACATGGAACAATTTCCCTGAAAATAATGAATGTGATATTTTTTTTGTTTGAGCACATTTCTTAAAAATAATGAATATAATAAAAATTTTAAATATCATAGATTAAAAAACAGAAAACACTTTTCTCTAAAGTAAGGAATATAATATTTTCTTCTCACTTTGGATATATATAAGAATCGAAGACTTTTACTAATAAAATAAAAAAACAGTTAGTTTTAAAAAGATAAACCCTTACCATATAAACATTACCCTTTGCTCATCTTGTTGGTACATTTTATATAGTATACTTTGGAATTTTGTAATATATTATTTTATATTATATTATTTAATCTTCTAATATAATAGAATATAAAGGGCATATCATACCGGAGCGATCTACTAAGTATCTTTGCAAATCTACTTGTGTGCTATGAAGCTTCTAAAATAATTGATGGCGTGTCAACTGGATCTAGCTTGGGTGGTTGGGAGGAATGAATGTTACCCTCCCCACCCAAGTTCTACTCTTGTAAGTGACATGATGCTCTTAAGGAGCCCTTTTGTAATAATTGTGTGTATGATGAGCTGGCCATACCTTGATTCAGTTTGAATATCAGGTGTTCGGATTTTCCGTGGAGTAGCCCTCTAACAAATGGTGAACCACATTTGAATAAAATAATTGATGGCGTACAATTTTATTATTTGTTATATATATATATATATATAATGTGGTTTGATTTTATTAAATAATTTAAAAATATTAATAATAATTTAATTAACCAATTATAGTTATAATCAATAAATAAAATATTTTGACTTTAATGTTTAATTTTTTTAAAGATATAAATGTTTTTTCTCTCAACATTGTAGCTATAATGGATAGTTTGTAAGTACAAAATTTCTTTGTGTATGAATTATCTTGTATATCATTCTTTTTATCCATCGAAGAGAGGAATGAGCGTCCATTAGTGATTCCTATAGTTGTAATTTGTTATTATTTTTTGTATACGTGAATACATTTTTACAAATTGATTGCATAAAAAATGCAGAGATAGGACATAATTATTGCTATGAAGGGACTATTTTCCCTTTGAAAATGATAGAGTCCAAAGTTAATTGATAACCTAAGCAATAAATTGTTGCAGTCTCTTTTTCTCTTCATTGTCAATTAGAGTTCCTTCTCCTTGAGAGTGGAGGAGAGGGACAAAAAAAAATTCATTAGAATTTTGATGAAAGTAGGGAATTCAGATGTGTATAATGAATGCGCAACCGGGGGTGTTGTCAGAGGTACCTCAACTTCCTTAGCTTTCACCACTACCTCCTCTTCCTCCTCTATGTCCCTGTAGTATTTTGTTGATTCTTCGTCTTCCCTAATTTCTTTCTCTACTTCCTCTTCATCTATTCCAACTTGCTTTTCCAAGGGGGGTGCCTTTCTTACCTTTGTATGAATTTCTTCTTCATTCATTGTTGTAATGATCTTTGGTTCCACTATAGAGGTGTCTATGAAGGATTTATGCCCCCCCCTCCCCCCTCCTTTTCCACAACCTCTAGATCTTGAAGAGCCCCCATATTGTTGCTAGTGCATGGGCCATACTAAGGTCATTTAATGTATTGTGTTCCCTTAGTCTTTTGATTCTTTTATCTTTGAGAAACTTGCTTGCAATAAATTTTCTATACTTCATTGTTTCGATTCTAAATCTGCTTTGGAGTAGTATGAGTTTTTTGAGCCAACATTTATACGCAAAGTGTCCATATTCATGACATATATTGCATTTGAAATGGATTTGCTCATAATCTAGGGCATGTAAAGTCCCTGCTCTAGGTCAATTTCCACACAAATCCTACATAGTAGTAATTTCCTCCTTTTTGGTTTAGTTTTGTCAAAAAAATTGTTTAGGTTGCCCCCAATCTCTTTAGAGTGGAATCATCCCAAAGGAAAATGGGTAGATGTGATAGCCCAACCCACATAGGAGCTACAATTATCTCCATTTTTGGGTTAAAATAGAGGGTCCAATGTGAGAGGAAGAGACCCTTGGATCTCATGAAAAAGGGATCTGATTTGAAGACCAAGTCTTGATATGAAGATTGAGTCTCCTTCCTATTTGCTATCAAATAAAAACAAAAAGAAGCCTCTTACCACAAGCAAAGCCAAAAACCTTACCAACTTTTGATGCGCAATGCTCAATAAGCCATTCATGAATTCCTCGAGGACTAGGCCAGAGGCCTATGAACTTCCTATTGAATCTCTCTCATGCATGATGAGGGATTTTCTCCTTGGCTTTATGGGCATTATATGTAGTATTTTCCTTCATAACAAATCGATACTGAGGAGAATGCTTCTCGTTGATTAACTTTGTCTATTTAATCATGGTGGAAAAAACCTCAATCTCCAGGATGGACTCCATACTTGGACGTGGGTTTCTTACTCCTTCATCCTTACCCTTGGCCTCTTTTGCATCGACTATGACGATGAAAATGGAATAATGTGCATCTAGGATAAACCCTAGCCGCATAGAAGACTCGTTGCTCCCATCTAAATGTGTACGCACTCACTTCTTTATTCAAGATCTTAAATTTACATGTGTACATTTTGTTTGATTCAACATTGTGAGAGATTCTTGGTAGTGAAAAATGATTACGCAATGATAAACTAGAGAAAATATTAGCAATATGCTTTGTTGTGAAAGCCTCCACAATATAATTTCTTTTTCTTGGCATCTTTTCTTTGAGCCAACTTTTGGAGGCTAGTATAGGGTTTTGCAAGATTGTTTGTTTGGCTTCTCAAATTTAGTAAAATGGACTATTTCCCTTTCTATGTGAGACTCGTAAATAATCTGGATGTAAGGGGTTAACTCTTTTCTTCAAACTAAGTCCATGCTTATGAAATGCATTTAATAGAGGAATGGGACTGGTCTCACTATGCCAAGTTTTAAGTGTACTACATGTTAGACTAATCTTGACATGGTTAAAAAGTGATTTAAGATAACCTTGATTTGGTCAATAATGGGTCTATCGTTGGTGATTTACATGCCCATGGTTTTGGATAACCCACGGTATTTGCCCACAATTTTAGCATGTGATGAAACCTATTTAAAGGCTTAAGTAACTCCATTATAAGATGCCTAAAGTGGTCGATGTTGGTTGGAGTGGCAAAGACTAATAGATATCTAATTGGTGGTGGTTTTCCCTATATAGGGTTTCCATGATAAAAACATGTGTTCCTCTTATGTGCTTGTTTTTGTGCATTATTATTTTCTAACATGTGGTATCAGGGCTTGATATTAATGTCCCCTCTTCCCACAATTTCTAAAGGATGATCATCACCCAAGCAGACCATTCTACCACTATAGGGCTAGTATTTGACAAACTAGTCTCTATGTGGAGACATGTGGAAATATGCACTTGAGTCCAAACACTAAGCATATAATAGAGATTTGTTGCTATTGAGACAAAATGCCTCACATGTTGTCGTCTCTTTTGAACCTATTGTACTTGCTTCAACTAATGGTTGATCTGGATTTTCATCCTTCTTTTTCTTTCTTCAAATGCTAACAGTCCTTCCTTGAGTGCCCTAGTTTCCCACAATTCGAACACCTCCCTTCCATGTATCCTATGGACTTGGATTTCGACTATTATGTTCCTTGTTGACCCCTTACACTAAATAGCCTTCTCACATATAAGACTTCATTGATGGAGGGATCCAAAGACAATTATTGCCTCAACTCTTCTCCCAACAAAGCAATTACCACATCATCAAATTTCAGAGATCCTAATGACGAGTTGGTGATGTTGACCACCATATGATCCCAATTTTTTGGGAGGGAACAAAGTAAAATGATCACTATGTCCTCATCCTCCATTTTTACACCAACCGAGAGTTGTTTGTTGATTGGGGTATTAAATTCATTTAGATGATTTGCCACAGTTGAACCCTCCTTCATCCATAGATGAACAAATTGTTTTTTAGGAAAACCATATTTTTTTATCGATTTAGTCTCTCATATAGCTTCCCAAGTTTCTTGCTTTTCATGAGGCAATCATCTGTATGTAATGTCAACTTTATAGTTGGGTACTTTTTGGTATAATGGACATTAGTGCCATCTGCTGAATGTGAATAATATATTTACGAATTTTTTCTTTGGAAAAAAAAAACTTCCCAAGTTTCTCCCAAAGGTATTTTATAGTCTTTTCTTCAACAACATTGAACAAGGCAAAGGTGAATTGTAGAAACCACCTTTCTATCTAGCTTTATCTAGTCCTAATTTGTCATGGCACTCAGATTTTTTGAGACCCTTTTCAAGGCTAGGACTTGGTCATTCTAAACCAACAAGCCCTCCACCTTAATCTTCCATATGGAGAAATTCTTACCATCAAACTTCTTAATCTCGAACTTGGTTAAACCTCATGTCATTGTTACAACTCCCACTCACAAAAAACCCTATGCATGTGAGTTTTTCATACTCTAATTCTAGATGTTAGTAAAATAAAAATAAAAAATAGAAGCAAACAACAATAACAATAGAACATAAGATTTACGTGGAAATCCTACTTTATGCAGGGAAAACCACATGGTGATGGAAGATTCGATATTTTATTATTACTTGAAAAAAACTTACAATGCTTTCTTCTATCTCACTTCTTGTTACAATGTTGGGGGTTCACTCCCATTTTATACAATACATATCAGGGTTCGAGAAGGAATTAAAATACATTAGAAGGATCTAGACATTTTCACCTTAGGGGCTCTGCACCCTTGGAGGGGGGTCACTATGCCTAGCACCCCCCTCCTCTAACCCTCCACGTGCTCGACGCATACGAGCAACACATAAACCTAATCAAGAGCTTTATACAAGAAATATTAGAAACCTAGATATGGCTTCATCTCTTAACACTGCATTCTTTTTTTACTAGCCTTATAAGAGGACTATAGTGAGATTCCAACCTCAAAGTCTTTTGTTTTCCCTCTTTATCTCGTATGAGACCTTAACCTTTAGACACATATTTTTCAAATAGTTTATCGCTTTGTAAACTTTACACCTTAAAGTCGTGTTTCCATAAGTTAGTACATAGATCCAATGAGAGTCACTCCATTGAATAGCTCTCTCTTGTTTGATAGAACTTAACCTAAGGGAAAACTCTGGAGATCCAAACAATGATTGATTTTGTTTTCAACCTTGAATTAGTACATAGATCCAATGAGAGTCACTCCATTGAATAGCTCTCTCTTGTTTGATAGAACTTAACCTAAGGGAAAACTCTGGAGATCCAAACAATGATTGATTTTGTTTTCAACCTTGAATTAAACTCGCATAATCCACACAAGAACATGTAGTCTCCATTGTCTCGTCCACACATAGAAGGTTGTGCAACATTGATTTATAATCCTAGAATCATTGTTTGACACAGATTTAAACAATGAATATTCCCTTTTGGTCATGAATGAGTTACATAATTTGCCCAAAGTATTTTCAATTATTTATTAGACCCCAAAAACAAATCGACACGAGGACGGGTAGATTCCATTGTCTCAGTGACACATGTATGGTTGAGAGAGCCATAGTCTTTGGTTTGGAATCCCACGACTATTATTGCTTGACAAAGAAGCCAACTTGACCCAAAAACCATAGAAATTTCCTCTCCACAGGAATTGATATTTTGAGTGTAACATCAAGCAAACGTCATATCATACAACATGTGTATTTAAAAGAGTCTTTTATTGATTATGAATTGACGAATTTTTGGGGTCCAATCATAATTTCTGGTCTATTGTGAATTCATATATTTTTCTCACGATGCGTTGGAAAGCTTGCATTGATCACTTCAATAATTTATAGCAATTAGGTAGTAGAAGCACTTTATCTTTGAAAAAGTATATCAACAATATATAAAAAAGTATAAAAAGCACAGTACTTTATTTAGCTTTCAATTTGTCAAATCATCCTCTCCAAACATTGAATTAAATAGAATCCTGATAAAAGTTTAGCTTTCAATTTGTCAAATCATCCTCTCCAAACATTGAATTATAGGAGTAAATAGAATACTGATAAAAGTTTGCAATTCTATTTCCATTTGGGTCAACAAGATAGAAACCTCCTAGATTTACATGCATTGACACATTTTTTAACTATGGGAACAATTATCTGTCGAGTGTATATCTAAGACTCTACAAGTTAGATATATTATTGACTTGTGACTCAACAAGAGTTGAAACGTCTTGAAACCTATTGCAATGAATCTCTATTCATGGGGTCGTCTACCTTTCGAGCCTTGTTACAATGAGTTAATAAACAACCCTACCTCTGCCAGTTTTGAACCTGTGACCTCTTTTTAACTCTAAAAGAAGATTAGATTAAATTAGAGGACACATTAACTACTTTCCATGAACCAAAATAAAAATCTCCTCTTCCAAAATAAAATGAAAAAACGAAAACCCATTGACGTACACATACCATGGTTGATGGATCCTACCGTAAAAAAAATCATTAGTAGTAGGGCCCACAAGTATATAAAATATTTGTTTGGTGGACCCCACAAGATGTTAGTAAAAGGAGCAGTCTATTTGTTAGAGGTTTTGGAGTTTTGGCGATTTTCCAAAATCTGAATTTGAAGTGTCCAAATCATTTTTTGAATACATAAATGGATTTAGCATTTTCAAATACCTCCAGGGCACCAAAATTATGCAAGTTTAATAACTATCATATGTTTAATGGGCCTAATAGTTAAGAACGTGTGTTATCTTTTTAGAAATTACAAGTTCAAACCCTGTGAAGAGTAGAGTTACTCATTAACTTGTTATGACAAGTCAATAAGACAATAAAACTCGAAAGATGAACACGACCCCTACGCTTCGAAAATTCCATCGAAATCATGGCGAAAATCACTGTCGAGAAAGGAGGAGGAAATCGTCGAACGGTTACGCTAGGCTGTTTCAGTGTGAACAGATCTCCACTGGTTTCTTGTCAGAATAGGCGTCCGAAAGAGTCGGGAAGAGTGGCGAAACAGGCCACGCTTGGGGAACTCGACAGCTGGATATTTCCTTGCACCGTCCGTGACGTGGGAAAAAGCACCACGACTCGGCCCCACCCCTATAGTTATTCTGCCCGAGGCGATTGCCCGATTTCTATTCGATCTTGGAAGTTGGACCTAATCTCTTCCCACCTTTATCTGGCGTTTAACAGGTGGAGGCAATTTCTGTTTTGTCTTTTGTTAGGTCAATGATTTGAGGGTCTACAGATTTCAGGCATTTTCTACATATCGAAGCGAATCCGCAGGTTTGTTTTTACAGGCCGGGGGGATTTCAAGCTCTCTGATGATTCATGGATGTAAAGCCAAATTCGTGAGTTGGTGAAGAATAAGATCAAGGTTCGAACATGATTCTGTGCTTATTGGGCATCAAGGAATTTTCAATCGATTGAAACTGAATGGGTGTTGTAAATGAATAGCTTCCCCACAGTTTGAATCATAGTTCTATCAGTTTTGATCATGGATTCGACCTCTGGGAATTGCAGCGACAGAGATTTTAAGTCTGGGCTTGCGGCAGAAGAAGGTCCACTGGATTCTGGAGACAGTACAGGGCAGAAGAGGCCTTATGCGGTTAGGTCTCCGTTATATTATCCAGATTCTGAAGATGATGAATGCTGTGGGATTCGGGTTGTTTCGCAAGGGCAGAAGGACTGGATTGCCCCAAAACCCACAGGCTGTTGGCATCGCCTTCAGCTTCCAGAGGAGGTGGGGGAGGAGTTTCATCGAACATGGATCCACAAGATTTTGCAAGTAGTTTTATAAGTATTGTTATGCCATGGTTCAAATCTGTGCCTGCAACTATAACTCTAAAAGTATACTCAATAACTCATAAGCCAGATATACCAATAACTCATGATTTATCAAGGGCCATGCCAAACTCAAATCAGGACACCTACTTCTCTATTTATCACAAAGGGGTAATGTTTCATTGAGAATTTGATTTCTGCAGGTTGAGTGAAAACCACTCTATTCCACCAATAAGCCCCCAAAATCCTTGACATGCCAAACTCAAATCAGGACACCTACTCCTCTACTTATAACAAAGGGGTAATGTGAAACCACTCTATTCCACCAATAAGCCCCCAAAATCCTTGACATGCCAAACTCAAATCAGGACGCCTACTCCTCTACTTATCACAAAGGGGTAATGTCTCTTGGAGAATTTGATCCCCGGCAGGTTGAGTGAAAACCACTCTATTCCACCAATAAGCCCCCAAAATCTTTAACAACATAAGGGAAAGAAGATCTTGCCTCTCTTTGCTTGATAATTCTTTAGGGATATTCTTCCCTTGGAGTGTTAATCAAGATTCACAAAAAAAAAACCCATTTTGTTGAATGCTTCTTGGAATAGTGTGTCGAAAATAAAGTGATACTCTCAAGTTTGTAATGAGCAAATATGCAATAGGGAAATGATCCTATCTCATCCAATGTTGATGCTCACCTATGACCATCTATTTCTCATCCAAAGTCTACAATTTCCTTTCCACATTGTTGAATTAGTCTATTTTCAAATTGTTTGATGGTTAGTAATAGAAACACTCCATGAGCATTGTAGAGCATAAAAGCTCAAATTATAGTATGAATGGGAATGAGAGAGTAGAGGGAAATCATGGTTGGCATTCCTTTTCACATGAGGAATAAAGTACTCTTACACTTCCCCATGATGGTTGTACTTAGCACATGCTTCAATATCTACGTGAGATGACTTCCCCACCAACGTGTTACATGCACTCAATAATCGGTTTTATAAGTCAATCAAGGTGGTTGGCTTCATTTAAGGCACGTGATGGAAAATAGATGAGATCTAAGGCTCACACTTAGCAATAGAGGCTTTACTTTCCTATAGGCCCCCTTTACTTTTTGTAGACCCATTTTCAAACATTAATATTTACATGGCATGAGTTCATTGTGGTAAGCTTGTCACACAGTACACAAAAGTAGATTTACATCATACATGCCTAGCCATTTACTAGTCAAATCTTACCTTGAGATTTGCATCAAGAATTCATTCTAACATATTTACATCATTTACATATGGGTCCTTTACTTGAGCTCACATGGTTTGAATTTCATCATTACAACCATGTATTTGCAAAACTTACACATATTCTGATTCAATGCATTCTGGTGGTCACAATTGGGGTAGAGTGACATTTTTAGACTTGATGACTAATAGCATTAATTTATTAATCTTCAGGGTAATTCTTGAGAGTTGGTGTCAAAATCTTTTGAGAATTTGAAGTCACTTTTGAGGTCAGAGGGGTTCCTTGTTAAAAGAACAATGTCATTTGTGTACATGAGGGTGATATCTATTCGTGCGAGGTCCATCCATGCACACATTGCTTCCTCTAGTGAAGTTTTTAACTTGTGTATAGTATGATACAAAGGACATCCTATTTGAATTGTATTATAATTAATTTCTTTCAACCAACCATTATCAATTTTATCTCATTATTAGATCTTAATATACCTCATTTGCCACCTATTTTGAAATCCAACCCCCCTCCTATATGTCTCTCTAATAACCTCTCATTCTCCTCGTTTGATATATCATTTCTATAATTATGTATCTTCTCCATACAAATTAAATTCCTACGATTTATTTATTTTTCTAAGAAAAACTTTTTTATATTTGATATTTCAATTAAAATCATAATATACATCACATTGCCTATTGACTTGTTAAAAAGCTGAAAAACATCTAACATAGTTATGTTAATTTTGTCTTGCAAAAGTGTCTTCATCCCTTGTCTTATAACTTCATATTATAGCCTTCTTAAACTCATCTCGAAATGCAAAAAAAAAACTTTCTATAACATTTTTTTCCCAAAAAAATTATCAAAATTATAATCACAAATTTCTTTGTTAAAAATGTATCAAAATTATAATCACAAATCTCAACATAGAGCTAGGAACTTTATACCATTCTTACTTTTGATAAATTATAGTCACAAATTTCAACAAAAATTTTCTTGATAGCAACCCTCTTATATTAACCAAGTTTCTTGAGAGTATTAACTAAGTTTCTGGAAAGAGATGATCTACTGCCAAATTTTTTTCTCCATAAATATGGACAAAGGATAAAATTACAACGTTCCCTAAAAAATTATCAAAAGTATAGTCACAAATTTCAGCAAAGAGTTATGCTTAGGAACTTTATACTATTCTTAATATTCATAAATTCTAGTTACAAATTTCAACAAAAAGTCTTAGGAACTTTATACCATTCTTACTTCAATAATGAGAGATTTTTTGAAAAAAGAAATTTGAGTCCCTCTTATGAACTCATGCCCTTATAGGAACTCTCTTATATTAACAAAGTTTCTTGAGAGAGTTGATCTATTGTGGATTTTTTTTCTCATAGACAATGGATAAAACAATAAAATTGGATTTTACTTCATAAATTTGATTCATGATTAAGGACAGCAATATATTTTCAATTTGACATGTATTATTAGCTTAGTTCATCAACATCTTCGAGTCTCTAAACACTTCCAATAATTCCAATCATGTATATTATTGTTTTCAAAAGAAGTCCAAAAACATAAAATTCAACATGATTATTTATTCCATGCTAAACAACATATTTGAAAGAAACATAATGTGTTGATTCAAGAAAGAGAATAACCCTTTTCCCACATGTACCCTTACCCCATCAAAGAATCCCCTAACTTATTACAAACGAGATGCTTGTTTGACAATGGATTGTGGGGTTATGTGATACGTGACAAATATTTTAAAGGAAAATTAGTTGTTGGTTGGATTCAAGATACTTCTAAGGCCAATTCTAGGGTGTCAAGGTACGTGCTTACAATTACTAGTAGTTTTAGTGTCTATCTTCGAAGACAAGAAACATGACTTTGATTCACAAATAAAAACACAAGAGTGCAATGCAAGCCTAATGTATTGAACCACTGCCTTCATTTATCCTCTTAACAATCTTATAAACCTTTACAAAAATTAACACTTTATGTGAAAATTATCTTAACACTATGTGATCACAATGTTCAATAAGTCTTTACCCATATACTTTGTTTATGAATTGCATTTAAATAATTTTTGGGTTAAGGGAAGACATGCTTGGAATTTGATGCAGATATTTTGTTAAATGTAATTGGATGATGATTAAATCATTTTAATATTTTTTATTTTATTTTTTATATGAAATTTTATATAAATATATAACTTGTCATTTGTTTTTTATTATATTTTTCATTTTATATTTGGAAATTAGATTAATTTGAATAAAAATTTTAAATATATATTTAGAAAATGTGAACTTTCATAATCCACATAAAGATAGTTTGTTTCACTGTCTTATCTTCATATAGACAATTTTGAGAAATACAACCATTGGTTTGATATTTCACAATAATATATATATATATTTCAAATAATGAATAAACTCATGAATAAGTTATAAAATTTGTTTAAAAAACTTTAAATTATTTATAAACTTGTTAAATTGACATGAAAATTATATTGTTTCAATGACATAGATGATTTTAAGAAATGTAATTGCTAATATGAAATCCTAAAACCATTGTTTGAAAAAGAGATAGACTGAACCCTAAAACCATATAAATATATGCAAATTCCTTTGTTATCTCCACACAATTGATATTCTAAATGTAATATCATATCATTTAACATGCGTGTTTAGAAATGAACCTTTTGTTGATTTTGAACTAGTGAAGTTATGAGGAACGATCATAATTTCATGCTTAATAATGATTTGGAAGATTCATATTAACCACTTAAAAATTTTGATGATGAATTTATAATCATTTCTAATGACTTGGTAATAAATAAATAAACTTTTCAAACCATTGAAAACAAAAATACTAAGATAAAACAATAAAAACACATTACTTTTTTGCAATGTGTCAACTCATCCTCTCGAAACATTAATTTAAATAAAAAATATTGAATGATAAAAGTTCATAGGCCTATCTCTATTTGCCTTAATAAAAGTACATCACCCTCTTTCAATGTGTCAAATCATCTTCATGAAACATTAATTCAAATAATAGTGAATGATAAAAATTCACAAGTCTATCTTCATTTGCCTTGAAAAAAACAAAACTCCTCTATTATTATCAACTCACTTTCAAATCAATCATTGGTCAATGGGTTCCACATGTATATAAAATCTTTGCTTGATCGGGCCCATAAGAGGGCAATATAATTATCCCTTTGAATTTCAAATCACATAAATGTTGCCACATGTAGATATTTTGTTCATATCCCTTTGAATTTCAAATCACTAAAAATATAAAACCATATTTTTTTTCTTCATAAAATACATTATATATCTCATATAAGAAAATATCTATAACATTTGTAACATCTCTAAACTCACATGCTAAAATTTCCAAGAACTTCCATACCTCAAAGTCTCCATTATGTTGTTTCAAAACTGTTAGAGATGAGCAATCATCGTTGTAAAAAGACAATTGAAGAACATGTTCACTGAGTGGGATAAGCTACAAACTAATGCAATGTTTATCCATTTTAAAATGAATCCTCTATTTTTATGTTACCATTTTAAAATTTTATTGAACCAGAAGTAAATTTGTTTACTCATTGCCATGTTATAAAATAAATAATTTTATGTTTGATAGTAAAGGTAAGTTACAAACTAAATACCGCATATTAAGTTATTAAAACACTTTATGATCACGATGTTCAATACTTACCAAGTTCATGACTTGCATTTAAATGATTATTTAGTGAACAAGTGCTTGGAATTGGATGTAGGTTTTGTTTGAAATGAGAATGGGATGTGGTTAGACTATCTTTTTTTTTTATTTAAGAAGAATTATTTATTAGGGGTTTTATATATTTTATAGTTTATGAATAGTAAACAAGATAAATTTGATTTAATTATTTGAGTAATTTTTTTATAATTTATGGATAATAAATAATATAAATTATTTTAGTTATAAAGTTTAATCTTTTGAAAATATAAAAGAATAGAATTTATGATCTCTTAAACTTTAAGGGAAGAGATTTCTCAAAAGACTTCAAGGTGTGGTTAAAGGATGGGAAAAGGAGCAGCTAAGAAAGAGAGGAAAAGACCTTGCTGATATTGAAGCAGAGATTAAGGCTCTCTTCCAGTCTTGGCCCTCAGACATTCTTATTATTGTTAGTGCTCTTCGTTTATCCTCTCTGAAGAGTCGAAAAGAAAAGTTACTAGCTCTTGAGGTCCTCTCTTGGAAACTAAAAAGCATGATCGGTTGGATTAATAATGGGGATGGCAATACCAAGTCTTTTTTTAGCGTTGCATTAGCTAGAAGGAACTTCAATGCCATTTGGGTTGTGATGATGTGGGTGAGTTGGTTAATGATGATACTCAACTTAGATCTTTGGGGGAAGTTTATTTCTCCTCTCTTCTAAAGGATGAGGGTAACACTCTCATCTCATACCAACTTAAGGTGATCAAGTTGTATCCTTCCTTTCTAACAGTTGAGGATTCTACCTCTTTTTGTTCTGAAGTTTCCTTATCTGAGGTGAATTGGGCGCTTAAAATTTTTAGGAATGATGAAAGCCACGGTCCCGATTGGTGGCCTGTCGAATTCTTTCTTGGTTTCTTTGATCTGGTGGGAGCGTACTTATTGAGGGTTGTTGAACAATCAAGGAAAGAAGGGAGGTTATTTCTTCTCTGAATTCGACTTTTTTAACCCTCATTCCGAAGTGTGAACTGCCTCAAACCTTTGCAGACTTTCGTCCCATTTCTTTGTGCAATATGATTTACAAGCTAATTTCAAAAATTATAGCCACCCATCTCAAACCTTTTTTGGATAAGGGCATTTTGACTGAGCAGTACAGCTTCTTGAAGAACCGTAAAATTCTTGAACATGTGGGTATAACCCAGGAAATCCTGCACACTATCAAAACTAAAAGGAAGTTGGCTTTAGTGCTAAAATTGGATCTTATCAAAGCTTTCGATAGGGTGAATTGGACTTTCTTGAGGCTTGTGTTGTTGCAAATTGGTATCCCGTTGGCTGGGGTAAATTGGATCATGGGTTGTGTTGTTTCTTCAAAATTCTCGATTGTGCTGAATGGATATCCTTCAGGGATCTTTGATGCTTCTAGAGGCATTCGACAAGGTTGTCCTCTGTCCCCCCTTCTCTTTCTTTTAGTCATTGAGGTTCTCATCTTACTCATTACCGACTCTAGAAATAGAGGTTGCATCAAGGGGGGTAATGTTTCCAGATCTCTAGCTATAACTCATATTTTCTTCGTAGATGATGTGGTGTTGTGTGGCTTGGGTGCTTTGGAAGAATGGGTTGAATATAACGAAAAGTTGGATCTCTTCTGCTTTGCAACGGGTATGAGCAGCAGTGTTTGAAAATATTCCTTTCTTTTTAATGAAGTTGGAGAGTAAATTCGTATGGGCATCTCTGAACTTCTGCCATTCAAAATGGATTCGATTGAACTTGGTTTTAAATATCTTAGGTACCACCTTAAGCCTTTGGGTTATGGTATCAATGATTGGAGATGGATCCTTAAAAGGATTGAAAAGAAAATTAGTCATTGGTCCTTTCGTTTCTTATCTATGGGGGGAATATTGATCCTTATTCGTTATGTGATGTCTGGTATACCGGTCTATTGGTTTTTGTTGGTCAAAATTCCCAAAACTATTTTGAACAGTCTACGTCAAAGCATGTTCTCTTTTCTCTGGGGTAGTACGACTCACAATCGTAGAATGCACTGGGTGGATTGACATTCTCTTTTGAGGCCTTATGATTATCGTGGCTGGAGCATTAAAAACTTGTATTGGTTTGGTATGGTGCTCAGACTCAAGAGTCTGTGGATGGTCTTGAAAGGATTTGGTCTCTGTAATAATGTGATTAGGGCTAAATACCTCAAAAACTTGTCAATCGAAGGATGGTTGAGAAGGCAAAATTTCTCTGTCAATGAGTCCTCTCTTTTTTGGAATGGTTTCATTAGGTTTCTTTCATGGTTAAGTTGCAGACTGGGCTGGAAAGTGGGTAATGGAAATAGTAGAAACTTGGGCATTGATCCTATATCTGGATTAAACTCTGCGTGTATCCTCTCTGAAGAGTTGCGAACTTACCTATTGGATTATGGCATCAGTACGCTCAACCAAGCATGCAACAGGGGAGAAGGAGCTTCGGCTCACTCTTACTAGTTTACTGCAGATGATTTAGACCTAGGTGGCAGCTGGAGGACTGAAGGGACCCTATATATAAATGGATTATCTCAAGGAGGTATAAAATTACTGACAATCATGACTCTTTAATATGGATGCACAACAAGGTGAATGGTGATGTTTCTGTCAGTCTTGCTTATGATATTATTGTTTCCTCCTTTTTGTCAAAATCGCAGGATAAGCTATTTTCGTAGATTTGGTCATGGCGGATTCCAATTAAAATCAATTGTTTTATATGGCTATGTCTCGAGGACCGCATCACTACTTAGGACTCTTTGTTATTAAAGGGATGGTATGGTCCCAACAAGTGTTGTTTATGCAAGGTTGACGAGGAAAATGTGAACCATCTGTTTGTATCCCGTTCCTTTGCTCGGGCAGTGAGAGAATTACTTTGCTCAAAGTATCATCTGCCTTTACCTTGGTCTGAGCCATCTCTTATGGAGAATCTTCAGTGTTAGTTCTTGCGCACTAGGGACTATCTCTATTTGCCATTGTTCTACATCTGGGATATTTGGATTTCCCGCAACTTCTGAATCTTTGAGGATCGGAGTCCGGATTTTGTCTCATTATCTATCAAAATAATGGAGCAGCTCTTGTCCTACCGAGTGGCAAGAACTAAAAGGAAGATAAGGGTTATCAGATCTCATTTGATCATCAATTATCCCTTTGGTTTTTTCGATGGGGCAGCTGACTCCTTGATTGGTGGAGCTAGCTTTACACTTGCTCTTAATCAGTCACATACCTTTCTTTTCAAAATGGGATGTGGCCCTAGCACCAACACTAAAGCTGAGTTGCTCGCCCTCTAGCATTACTTTTCATTGCTACTTCAATGGGTTTGCATGCTCTCCATGTGTGCGGAGATTCTTCAATGGTTATTAATTGGGCAAAATCTGTGGCATCGCTATCTGCTCCAAACTTGAATTATTGGTGTGACAGCATTAATGATATTAAACTTGCTTTTCTCTCTCTTGACTTCAGACACATATACAAAGAGCACAATAAGAGTGCATGCCGATTATTCAAGGAAGCACTTTTATTAAAGGTTGGCCTTCTCTCCTTCTCAGAACTTTTAGAAGGAGAAATCATTGGGGAAGGCCCTATGCAACTATTTTAATTGTTTTCTTATGAGTTAGTTGGCCCACTCATGTTTGTTTTTTGAGTTGGGGGCTCCTTTTATTCATATTCCTTTGGGATTGTATTCCTGTTTCATGTTCCCTTAGGGGTTGGAGTTTTCTCACTCACCCCTATTGCTTCCTTGGATAAGCTGGTTGGGTTCTTTATGTTCTTTCTGTGGATATGTTGGGTGTGTCTCCTTTGAGAGATTGGCATAGATTGGTCTCCTTTGAGAGAATGACTGTTGCTCTCTCTCTCAGCTTTGTTGTGATACTTATATCAGGTTTTGGTACAAGTTACCTTTGATTCTTAAGGAATATCAAGGAACGACTATTTTTCTTCTGAAAAAAAGGAAGAGATTTCTCATGATCACTTTAATTAACTTTTAAGACTATATTTACTTTTATTATATTTTTTTTAAAGAATAAGATATTACATCATAAAGGAAATATCAAATAATGGGAATCTCTTAAGTATCCTTGAAAATATACTTATGAAACTTTAAAATAATTGATAGGTGTTTATTTTGTTATTTGTTTTGAAAAAATTAACTAGTTATATTGTATAAATAAAATTTGTAGTTTTTTTTAATTCAATATTGAACATTGGAGTTTGTTGTTTTATTATTATTATTATTTTTTGCATAAAAAGTAGCGAGGTGCTTTATAGTCTAGTATGAGGGAGATGTTGTGACGAGACGTAACATGTTACCAAATATAAAATTAGTTTAAAAATATCGCGTCGGCTCATAAAAAAAAAATTAAAGACAATAAAAATAATTTAAAAATCTGTGTTCGCTTATAAAAAAATAAAAAACCAACATAGATCCATCTTAAACCCTGATCTATCAAGCACCAAGAGGATGCAATTTTTGGTGTAAATGTTTTATGGACATGTACAAAATTTAAGATAAAAATAATTTACACCTCAAGAAACTGGATCGCTTTCTATGCTTGATAGATTTGGGTTTATGATGGATCTATGCTAGTAAGTAACTAATTACAAATTATAATTAACAAAATTATTTTCATTTGATTACTTAACATTTTATAAAGATATATATATTTATGTTGTATTTCATTATCGGGATTTTGAATATATATATATATATATATATATATATATGGCATTGTGACAGTTTTTTTTTGTAGAAAAAATTATACATTGATAAAATAGAGGAGATATTAATGATATGTTCCATTGTGAAAGCTACCATACTTTAATGTCTGCATTTATTTCCCTTTTTTCTTTAAACATCTTTCCTTTTCTAAAGCTTGTAGAGACTCTAGCAATGTTGGTTTTTTTACTATGGTGAATCGATAACTTTGTTGGACTCACCTAGGCTAGGCCCAGGTTCAAATTAGATGGTTGCCACTCTATTAATATTGTTTGTTTGGCCCCTTGAATTCAATGAAAGGGACTCTTTCCATTTCTACGTCAAACTTAGAGTAGTTTACAAATGAGGGTTTGATTATTTTTTATAGTCTAAATCCATGTTGTTGACACATGATTTTAATAGTAAAATGGGACTTGTCACTATGTCAAGGTTTAAATAGATTACATTCTTTTATGGGGTTGCTTCATGGTTCCCCTACTACTGGTTCCACTGTTAAGGTTTATTGTTTCCCCCCTTTTCCCTATGAGACCCTAGTCATGGAGACACACCTTTCAAATGGTTTATCGATTGGCAAACTTTACCCCTGAATGATATCAAATTTCAAGATATTTTTAACCATTAAAAATTGCATGTGAAATTTGGAAGTTAAAAACTCATAAACATGCTTAAAAACCGAAATTTTTAAATGTTTAAAAACACACATAAGCAAATAAACAATATGCAAACCATAAAAATGATTGACAACATATGATAACGGAGTTTAACCCTCCTGGCCTACATCTTCGACCACTTCCAATCGGAAGGTCGATTTTATTCAGTCTTCAAAGCTTACATATATGGGCTTTTGGAACCACTTCTGTTTTCTATCATACTACAACAAAAACAAACAACACCATTGTGATCCTCTTGAGATTTCGAGAAAATTGAGTATAAACTCGACCAGGTTTGCCTCAGGCCTCCTTTGGCACGCAAATCAAGAAATACCCTACCTGCAAATGTATGGACCGTATGGATTTCCCACCTCGAGATTCGTGCCCATTAATGGCATGTACCTGCCTCGATATTTGTCGCCATACTTCACCTCGGGATTTGTGCATGCATTCGTCGTCTCTGAACCCGTGCAAACTGCACTTCTGTACCTCCGTCGTGCTCCCAAATTCTTGGTTTTAAACAGGTTTTATAATGGTTTTTGGGCGCTGAAAGTAGGGCCACGAGCCCCCTTTTTTTGGCCCAAATCTCGCCTTAAATTTTTAAACTAAAACCACCAAATGACACCCTACAAACGGGCTTTAGCCCAGTGGTAAATCTTTACGCCTTTGGGGAAGGGGTCTTAGGGTCAAACCCATGGGCCTCCCCCTTTGGGCGTTTCCATTGTAACGTTGCATTTGTTTGCGGTTTAGTTCTGTGGTGGTGTTATATTCTTTGGCACTTGGATTGACTCCGTTGGTTTAGTTCGTGACCTGCCTTATGACTTGTCTCTACATTGTTGGTTCCACCATTCTACATTTGTTGGTTGGTTACATCCATAAGGCCTCGATGTTGGTCATATGGGTCGAGGGCTTACCCTCGACCTGCCCTTTTTCATACCATATTTCCTTTCAACCTTAAATACAATTTGTGCACTATCCATAGTAAGGAATACCATTAGGAAGGATGGGTAGCACAGATCTGTGAGGCCGTGGGTGGATAGGAGGTCGTGGGTTCGATTCCCATGGTCTCCACAAAATTTTAATAAACAATGCAACCCTTATACAACTGCCATGTGTCACACTGCTAGTGGTCCACTTGTAATCCTGCCAAGTCACCACATGTCCATATGACACCCTATGGTGTTGCCACGTGCCATCCGTATGCCAACTGTACCTACCATGTGGAACCTTGTGGGTGTGCCACGTGGACCCCCTTTTTGTCTTTTTACCACATTTTTACATTTTTTCCGATTTTTCAAACCCTAATAACTTTTACATTCGGA
Source organism: Pseudotsuga menziesii (assembly GCA_001517045.1). Taxonomy (NCBI): domain Eukaryota; kingdom Viridiplantae; phylum Streptophyta; class Pinopsida; order Pinales; family Pinaceae; genus Pseudotsuga; species Pseudotsuga menziesii. The sequence continues at coordinate 368,899 of LPNX010587621.1, forward strand.
GGCCATTCCGTGCGAAATGAACGTTGCTGAAAAGCTATTGGAGAGCTCTTTACATCTGTAAACTTGAATTCACTGCTTGAAGACTTTAAATATGGTCAAAGTTTGAGATCCTCCTAGATCAAACCTTCCCACTAGGAATATTTTGGGCCACAAAAATAATGAAATCATTCAAAAAATAGATGAGGGTATAGCTCCCTCACTCTTTCGGTCTCTAGCCATTGTGCTTTGCTTGGACGCATTCCTTTCAACCCACACGAAGAAATTCCATGTCACCTCTTCGTGAAGATCTAACCTTTTTATCAAGTATAACATCTTCCTGAAGTTCATTGAGATATTTAGGAGCAAACTAATCCACATAAAGTACTTGAACGTGTACATCTTGATCCACAATCATATGAGGCTCATACAATTTCAAGTTTCCCACATTAACAATATAATACATTTGCATATAAGGAGGCAATTCTAACCGAAAAACATTATTACTGACTTTATCCAAAATTGTAAAAGGTCCATACCTGATAGGTTTCAACTTTCTACCTTCACCTTGAAGCCGATCTTTGTTGATATGAAGTCATACTTGATCAATAATTTCGAAATGATGATCTACCCGATGCTTGTCATGTCGTTCTTTATACTTGGGCTGACTTGATTCCAAATGTTCCTGCACTGTTTGGTGAATCAACTGGACCTGTTGAATAAACTTTCGACCTTTATCCGCATCAACTTGTCCACATTCCACTGAATCTTTCCCAAAAACAAAGTCTAAGGGAGACTTTGGAAAATACCCAATACATGTCTCAAATGGAGAATTCTGTGTTGAAGAGTGTATGGCTCTGTTGCAGGCATGCTGAACATAATGATGAACATAATGTTGAACATAATGGCACAATACCCTCTAAGAAGATGTACAACGGTTTGGTTGACCACTTCAGTTTGTTCGCCGTTTTGTGGATGAAATGTTGTGCTTTTATTTAGCTTTGTGTCCATAAGTTCCCATAAAGATGACCAAAATTTCCCAAGAAAGCAGGAATATTGATAAGATATAATAGAAGTAGGAAGTCCAAAATGGACCCATATATTTTGAAAGAACAAATGAGCAGTCATCTCGGTTGTGATATGCTTTTTACAAGGCATAATTATGCACATTTTACTGAATCTATCCACAACAACATATAGATAATGATGTCCTTTTCTAGACATTGGTAACCCTCCTACAAAATCCGTTAAAACAATTTCCCATGGACGAGAAGGAATTGGAAGTGGAGTTTACAAGCCTAGCTTTCTATTAGTTGGTTTATTGTTGCACACATGACACATCCTTTTACATGTTTGGACACAATATCAAAACTTTTTTAACTGTGCCACAATTTTTCCTACTCCAAAATTTCTCGAAATGAGAGAAGTGTGAGCTTCTCTTATCACATGCACTGTTTCACTTTGTGGAATACAATTTTTGGCAAGATGATACAACAACTTGTCATTTATATGATAGTTCAATCCTTCATTCTGATAGCCATGCCTTAGTGACTCATATACTTTTTTAAATTCTTCATCCTTAGTATATTGTTCAACATAACTTGAATGTACCAAAGGACTTTGTTGGATGACAATATACGCATTTATTGGAGGTCTAGATAACATATCTGCAACTTTGTTCTGAATTCCTTTCTTATACTTGATAACCAAATGGAATTGTTGTAAAAAACCCATCCGACTAAAATGCCTTAATTGTTGTAGCTTAGTTTGTGATTGTAGATATTGTAGTGGTTGATGATCAATATGTATGATTGTTTCTTTACCCTTTAAGTAATGTTTCCGGTTCTTTACGCTTTGTACTAATGCATACAACTCTTTGTCATAGGTAGGATAGTTGATTATTGTTGTAGAGAAGGTTTCAAAATGATAGCATATTGGTTTCTTATGTTGCATTAAGACTGCCCCCATTGCATAATCACTAGCATTAGTTTCTGTCTCAAATGGTTGTTGTAGATCCGGTAGAGCAAGTACTGGAGTTGTGCTTATCTTTTCTTTCAGTGTATAGAATGCTTTTTGTTCCTTGCTTTCCCACTGAAAGAATTTGTTCACGATTGTCAAAGCATGTAAAGGAGAATCTACGAAGGAGAAGTTCACAATGAACTTCCTCCAGTATTGGGATGCTCCCAAAAGGCTTCTTACTTCAGTTACATTATTTGGCTTAGGCCAATTTACAATGACCTCCACTTTAAAGGGATCAATCTTCAGTTCACCACCCCCTACAATGTAACCTAGATAAACTAAAGATGTCTTTCCAAACTCACATTTGGACATCTTTAAGTACAATTTCTTCCTTACAAGTACATCCAACACTTGTTTTACATGTTTGACATGCTCTTCCCAAGTCCTACTGAAAATTAAAATATCATCTATGTAGACTATGATAAAGTCATCAATGAAGGGCCTAAACACATCATTCATCACCATCATAAATGTTGTGGGTGCATTACAAAGCCTAAAGGGCATTACCATCCATTCACACAATCTCTATTTAATTTTAAAAGTAGTTTTCCAAATATAATTGTTATGAATACGGATTTGATGATAGCCACTTCGTAAGTCTAACTTAGTGAAAAAGATTGCATTCTTAAGCTGATCCAAAAGATCATCAATTCAAGGAAGAGGATATATGTTCTTAATTGCGATTCTATTCAGTGCCTTGTAATCAACACACATACACCACGTGCCATCTTTCTTTGGCACCAAAACAATCGATGAACCACACAAAGAGGAACTTGGCCAAATGTCCCCTCTCTCAAGCAATTCCTGAATTCTTTATCTCTGCCTTCTCAATTATGGAAGACCTGTACATACCAATATTGGGAAGAGGTGCATCCTGCTGTAAATGTATTTCATGTTGAATTTCTCTTTTAGGAGGTAACCCTTTAGGTTCTTGAAATAAAATATCATAATCAGATACCACTTTAATCAAGTCATTTTAAAGTTTTGGATCACAACCTTTAAAAGATTCAGTTTGTTCAACATCTTTTGCTTTAACTATCATAAGAACAAAGTTCTTACTTGCATTTACCAACCTCTTCATTTGATTTGCATAAACTAAAGAAAGATTAGTTTTCATGCGATGTGCACGAACAATGTATCCAATAATATTTAGTTAGATGATACGTGTTATCTTCCCTGTAAAAGATAGATTTCCCATCATAAAATATGGACTACCCAACACAATACCACATATATCCAACGTGACCACATCTAGATGTACTTCATCAACAAATCCAGAAGTAATGGAAAACTTAAGTCTACACTATTTTGTAACTTGCAATTGTGCATTATCACATGCCCATTCAAGTGGATATGGTTTAGGGTGTAACTTAGTTTCCAGATGTAATTTCTTAACTATTTCTTCTTAAATGAGATTTGTGTGCGATCCACTATAAAAAAGAGTATCAATTTTTTTATATTTAGAGATTACTCTAATATGAAATAACTCACTCCTCTCTATTTCATCAATGACAGGTTCATTCTTTGAAACATAACTAGATGGATTTTTACCTTGAATGCTTGTAGAAACCACCTTAGTTTCATCCCCAGAATCTGATCCTAAATCATGTTGGATTGCTCTTGTAGTAGTCTTTTTGTCTCCTTTATTTTTATGAAACTTCTCAAGCTTGAGTTTTGGATGAAGTTTCCAACATTTGGAAGCATCATGACCTTTTTTCGACAATGGGTACATGTAGGTTTTTCTCCTTCTTTCTTCACAGTAGTTATGTGTTTACCTTTTCCCTTACGTTTAGACTTGTTTCCATATGCTTTGAAAGGTTTCTTGGAAAAATTCTCCTTTGTATTCTTCCCCTTAGTCTCTATACGAGTTGCTTGAACACGTACCTCATCAAGGTTAGTTGGATTAAACATTAATATCATATGACACAAATAAATATGCAATCCTCCTATATACTTGAGAATAATTTCTTGAGTGTAGAGATGTATACCAAGTACCAATGCTCTTTTCCTAAATTATTGTGTGTATTCCTGCACACATTGTCCCTTACCTTGCCTAAAATTCTACTAGTCCATCATAGCTTGATGCATGTACCCCAATGGATAAAACTATTTTTTTAATGTCGACGTGAACTTATACGAAGAGGAGATGATTTTACTTTTTGTGGCAAGATCCTCTTGAGATATGCTCTCCCACCAGATGAGAGCAATCCCTCCAAGTTAGAGAGAAGTCAACTGAATTTTAATGTTATCTTCAGTAAACTTTTGAATCCTACAATAAACTTTGATTTGACGGATCCAATTGTCTAATTTCTCAGCATTAAGTTCTCCATTGTACATAGGTAATTCAAACCTAATATCTAGCTTTAATTGAGGCACATTAAAGTCAATTTTTGTTTTTTTCTTTTCAAATGGAGAATGTAAAGAACCATCAAGATAAGATGGAGAAGATGGTGGAGTTTTAGGAGGCTCCTCACCACCTCCTTTTTTACCTTCAGTATGAGATGGAACTCCTTGTTCACCTTTATTTCGATCTTGATAAAGCTCCTCTACCATTGTTTGCATTCTCATGAACGCTTTAAGAAATTCCCCTTTAGATGGGATTGAAAATGCTGCTTCTTCTCCTTTTGGTGAAGCCATTTTCCCTCTTCTTGACAATTTATGGATCAAATTCTTCAAGTTCTCCTTCACCACGCTGTAGCCTGGATCTTGTTAACTTTCACAAACTCACAATGCAATGGTTAAGCTGCTCTGATACCAAACTTGATCTGAAATTTCAGGATCTTTTTAACCATTAAAAATTGCATGTGAAATTTGCAAGTTAAAAACTCATAAATAGGTTTAAAAACTGAAATTTTTAAATGTTTATAAACACACAGATAAGTAAATAGACAATATGCAAACCATAAAAATGATTGACAATAGTTGATAATGGAGTTCACCCCTCCTGGGCTACGTCTTCGGGCCACTTCCAATGGGAAGGCCGATCTTATTCACTCTTCAAAGCTTACATATATGGGTTTTTGGAACCACTTATGTTTTATGTCAGTCTCCAACAAAAACAGATAACACCACTGCGATCCTCTCGAAATTTTGAGAAAAATGAGTATGAACGCAGCTGGGTTTGCGTGTGGCCTCCTCTGGCATGGAAATCAAGAAAGACCCTGCCTGCAAATGTACAGACTGTACATATTTCCCACCTCAGGATCCGTGCCCATTAATGGCCTGAACCTGCCTCAGTATTCATGCTCGTACTTCATCTCGGGATATGTGCCTACGTTCAACGTCTCTGAACCTGTGCAAACTGTGCTTCTGTACCTCTGCCATGCTCCCAAATTCGTGGTTTTAAACAGGTTTTATAATGGTTTTTGGGCATTGAAAGTAGGGCCACGAGCCCCCTTTTTTTAGGTCTAAATCTTGCCTTAAAATTTTAAACTAAAACCACCAAATGCCACCCAACAAATGGGCTTTGGCCCAGTGGTAAAGCTTTACGCCTTTGGGGAAGGGGTCCCGTGGTCAAACCCGTGGGCCTCCCCCTTTGGGCGTTTCCATTGTAACGTTGCATTTGTTGGCGATTTAGTTATGTGGTGGTGTTGTATTGTTTGACACCTTGCTTGACTCCATTAGTTTAGTTCATGACCTGGATTATGACTTGGATCTGCGTTATTGGCTCCACCATTCTACATTTGTTGGTTGGTTACATCCATAAGGCCTCAGTGTTGGCCATATGGGTCGAGGGCTTAGCCTTCGACCCACCATATTTCCTTTCAACCTTAAATATAAGCTATGCACTAGGAATAATAAGGAATACCGGTGGGAAGGATGGTTAGCATAGATCCATGAGGCCATGGGTTCGATTCCCATGGTCTCCACAAAATTTTAATAAACAATGCAACCCTCATCCTTCTGCACGTGTCGCACTGCGATTGGTACACCTGTAACCCTGTGAAGTCACCACTTGTCCACGTGGCACCCTATGGTGCTGCCACATGGAATCCGTATGCTGACTGTACCTACCACATGGCATCTTGTGGGTGTGCCACGTCGACCCCCTTTTTGTCTTTTTAACCACATTTTAACATTTTTGCTGAATTTTCAAACCCTAATAACTTTTACATCTGGAGGTCGTTTCATGCGAAACAAATGGTGTCGGAAAGCTCTTGACGAGCTCTTTACATCTGTAAAATTTAATTCATTGTTTGAAGAATTTCATTCTGATCAAACTTTGAGATCCTCTTGGATCACTGGATGTTGTATTCTCACAACTTATTACATAGATCCAATGGAAGCCATTCCATTAATAACTATCTTATTCAATATAAATTGAGGCTAAGGAAAACTTTGTATAGGTTAAAACAATGAATGATCTCCTTTTGGCCTTGACCTACGTCAAAGTCACAATAATTTATCTAACTTACATAACCCACACAAGGACATGTAGTTTTCTATGTCTCATCTACACATACATGGTTGTGAGTGAGAGGTTTGAAATATTGAAACCATTGTTTGACACATAGATTCAAACAATGAATGATTTCCTTTGGGCATACTTAGTTAAGGTTATAAAATTTGTTTAAAGTATTTTTAGTTTTATTGCACTCACAAAATCAACAAAAGATATATAAATTCCATTTCTCAAACACACACATATATAAATTCCACTTCTCAAACACATATAGATATAAATATTATGAAAAAGATAGTTGCTTGTTTGAAATCCTAAAATCATTGTTTAACAAAAAGGTGGACATGATCCTAAAACTATACAATTTCCTCAAGTTCCTTTGTCATCTCCACACAATTGATATTTTGGGTGCAACATCTATGGAAATGCCAAATCATTTAACATCTATATTCAGAAAGAAATGAGCCTTTTATTGACTATGAACCAATCAAGTTTTGAGGTCCATTCATAACATCATGTTTATTAGGTATCCATATTTTCGTTCAATATGATTCGGAAAGTTTGTGGTGGTCACCTATAAGTTTTAATGATCACTTTTTAGTGGTTTGTAGCAACTTGGTACTAGAAACACTTTTCAAATCATAATCCAAAAATTAAACCAATCAATAAAAGCACATTACTCTCTCAATATAGCTAATAATCATCATTAATTAAATAGTAAATGATTAAAGCTTATAAACCTATCTCTTATTTACTTCAAAAGGAAAGAAAACCCTTACAAGTCATTTTTCAAAAAAGAAATATGAAAAACATAATGAATTACTGTTTTCCACACTACCAAAACTTAACCTAAAGCATAAAAATTCTGCTAGCCTACCTATAGGATGCCATGGTTGATTAGCCATAAAATCTTTGCATAATGGGGCCCACAACAGGATAGTACAGTTATCCCTTTGAATTCCAATCCATGGAATGCTGCCACTTGTAGATATTGATATTTGGTTCTTGGGTGGGCAGATATTTATAATTCCTCCAGACAAATATCTACGCGTGGGGCCCGCCGACGTCAGATATTTCCCCGCATCCGTGTGTGACGTGGAAAAAAGTGCCACGACTCTGCCCCACACCTATCGTTATTCTGCCCGAGGCGGTGCCCGATTTCTATTCGATCTTTAACCTCATCTCTTCGCTGCTGCATTTGCCGTTTAACAGGTGGAGGCCATTTCTGTTTTGTTTTGTGGGTATGCCAATAGATTGAGGATTTTAGACATTACAAGCATTTTTCATGAATCGAAGCGAATCTACAGGTCTGGTCCAACAGTTTTGTGGGATTTCAAGCGCTGTGAAGATTCGTGGATGTTAAGCAAAATTCGTTAGATGGCGCATGATTTTCACTTGGTGAAGAATAAGATCCAGGTTCAAACGTGATTCTGTGCTTATTGGGCATCAAGGAATTTTCAATCGATTAAAATTGAATGGGTGTTGTTTATGAATAGCATCCCTACAGTTTGAATCCAAAATCTACCAGTTTTGATTATGGCTTCGGCCTATCCGGACTGCAGCGACAGAGATTTTAAGTCCGAGTCCGCGGCAGAAGAAGGTCCCCTTGATTCTGAAGACCGTACAGGGGAGAAAAGTCCTTCTGCTGTTAGTTCTCCGTTATATTATCCAGATTCTGAAGAAGATGGATGCTCTGGGGATTCGGGTGGTTTCGTAAGGACCGAAGGACTGGATTATTGCCCCGAGAGCCACAGTCTGTTGGCATCGCCTTCAGCCTCCAGAGAAGCCGGGGGAGGCGCTTCATCCAACACGGATGGACAAGATTCCGCCAGCAATTCGGTAGGGTTTTATTTTCCGAGAACTTGTCTGTGTATTGGGTACATTTTTTGTTTTTGTTTTTCTTCTTTTATAAAGTATTCATGGTCCGAGGGCCATTTTGTGTTTTTAAGTTTTAAAACCACCAGGACTGGAAGGTCCTTTTTTTTTAGTGTAAAACCCCATTATTGGAGGGCCATTTCGCTTTTTAAGTAAAAAAACCGCCATGACTCGAAGGTCATTTTGCTTTTGTTTTTTGAAGGTTAAAACTTTCACGATTGGAAGGTCATTTTGTTTTTGTTTTTAAAGGATGCAATTCTCATGATTGGAGGGTCATCTTATATTTCAGAGGAAATGATGTTTTGAAGGTCTACACAATTTGTTTTGAAGGTCTACACAATTTGATGGCAAGAATAGAATTAGTCTTTGAATTGCATATGTGTGTATATCATCTGTTAACTCTAAAAGTTATCACCATATAATCCTATAAGAGCAACAGTTTAGATTTCCTTGTTGGCAGCAGAAATTCCACTTCTCCAACTGTATGAAATTCATCTGGCCAAAAACTTGGTCCTCTTTTTGCAACTGGCCTGCATAATGGACTGCTGTCTGTACCACAAGCAGTGTTGCAAAAATATCTGATAATATCCGATTTCTGACGATATTTCTAATTTTTTTCAAGTTTCTCAGGTTGCCAAGTTATCTTGAGTTTTTCAGGTCCAAGTGTATGCTGGGCGAAGTTGGCTGGGTTTTCTCCCATTTTTTTTCCCAATTTTCCTAGTTGATAACCTCGGTTGCTTCTTTGTCAATCCCAAGTTTCGCAACACTGACCATAAGAGTTTAATATTTCCATATTTATACTAAAGTAGGGGCAATCTTATATACTACAGCAGAGCTACAGTACTTTTTGTAAGAAAATCAGTCGGCTGTTGGATTTAATAAACACCTAATTGGAATTGAAGTGATATAGCCTAATTGAGTAGCATTTAGGGTTTATGGAGGTCAGTTCGATGGAGATATTCAGGTATGTGCATAAATGCATGTGTGATCACTGGTAAACACCAAATAGCTACAGGGTCCTAGGTTATGTGTGAACCAGGGCATTGTTGCCTTGGGGGGCTAACATCTATATTATGTTTGCAGCTAAATGGATGCCTGAATTCTGGGTGGATTTTTTTGGGCTTCAATCTTAAGTGTTATAATGGACCTCTATTGATTATGGTTAAGACCACGCTCAAGTTACCAATCTTTGTGGCAAATAAGTGTACATGGCTATGGATTCGTTACTGTGAACAATCATTTAATGGTGATACATTTAAGGACTGTGTAGATTCCTTCCTAAATTTTAAATTGTTTTCTGAGTCTATACTTTAGCTCTGCCCATTAATAGATGGAGAATAGATATAATCAGTACCAAGGAGTCTGGGTAAAGGTAATGCTCTTGCACATGCAATCAGTTTAAGGTGCTCTTAGTATCTTGAGCATTTGAGTAAGTCACCTACTTCAAAAACATAACCTGAAGGATGTTAAAAAAAGAAATGACCTTTTTTGATTTTATTATTAACTCTCTTGTGGCTAATAAGAGGAGCTGTATTTCATAGGGTTATTTTCTCACCTTTCATAATGCAGTTTACTAGCAACGGATCTTTTTACAATCTTTTTTGGTTTCATTTTACTGAAATGAAGAAATTCTGGTTTTGTTAACGAGAACTTGTTTTGTTCAGTTTCCAAGGATGGTGGATTCTCCAGATACAGAGTGGACTGATGAGAAACATAGTTCATACTTGGACTCAATTGAGGCATCATTTGTAAAGAAGATGTACGATAAGGAGTATTGTGCCCTTGATTTATGCGGCCAGGCTCCTAAAGAACTAGAAAACCTTGATCCAGACAGTGCTGAATCAAGGCTTAATTTTCCTTCTCCTTTCAATGAGGTAATTCTATATTCCATGATAATTCTGTTTGATTTGGTTTTTTATTAATATGCATGCTTTAGATGACCAATGAATTGATTCAATGGGCTTTTCTGTTTGAACTTTTTTGAATTATTTTTGAAGTGAAGCTTGTGACACTCATCTGTGAAGCGATACTTGTTTCTCCAGTTCAAAGTTTGGCAAAAGGGCTGTTGGCAGAAGCCACCCCTTTTCGTAAAGTGTCAACAGTCAGCTGTTCCAACAGTTCTGGGGAGCCCTTGGGTGCAGCACTTTAGAAAACTGGTCTCTTCCAATAAACGAGCAGTGACATTGAGTTCTGTCAATGAATCTTGGAGCAGTGGTGCACAAAAGGGAGCAGTCATGTTAAAACATCCAGGTAATACTAGTACAGCCATAGAGGAAGCCTCAAATGTAGGTCAAAGGACTTGTGCCTGGCATCATAGGCTGCAGAGCAACTACACTAGTTTTCCTAGCCTCTGTGGCAAAAGGGAGCTGAGTACTGTTTATGATAAGAAGCTCAATGTTTCTGCTACTGCAATCACAGGTGAAACTGAATGGATGTCATGCTGATTATTTTGTTTGTTATGTAAACAATAGTTGCACACTGTCCTTTCATAAATATCTCTCATTTTATGTTTATATTAAATCAATATTTTTTGCATCAGTCAATAGTGTTATCTGATAATATTTTATTTGATGCAGATCAGAAAATTGATGATGAGGCCAAAGTGGAAAGAAGTCGAGGTAATAATTTATTGGACGCGGACCATAATTTTGAGGGCAATGAAAGAGGGGAAAGAAATCCAAAGAATCTGAAAGTATTTGTTGACGGTGGCTGTAGCTCCACCAAAGACCAGGTATATTTTTAAATGCCACTTAAGTAAATTTGCAAAACATCATGTTGTCCAAGTTTTTGGTATTTGTTTTATTTGCTTTTTATGTTCCTTTTATTATGGTTCTTTGATAAGGATAATTCAAGATTGGATATATTTTGAAATTAATACTTCAAACTATGTTTGAACTTTAGGTGGTTCCATTGCTTGGGAGTGAAGCAGGGGATTGCAATTATACTTCCAAAGTTCAAGGTTTCTCTGCTGATACTGATCAACAGTTTAACGACGCAATCAATTCCTTACCTGCAACAATAAAAAATAGGACATCTTTTCTCAAACATAAGAAACTATAATGAAATGTTGGTGATTTTACAACAGATGACTTTTCAGATGAATTTTTAATTGAAAGTGCAAAAGGATGTGGCAAGCAATCGATGGAACAAGGTAAAGCGAGGAGAAAGTTGTGACAGTTTCTTAACCAACAGAAGGATCTGGAATCTATTTGGTGCAAACCCTTTACCTGGAGGAAAGCCCAAGACAGAAAGTTATTAACAACTGAGCATTTTGAAGAGCTTCATGCTACTTTACTCATTCTAACTTGGATACAAGGAAATATTTCTGAGTAATGATATCTCTACAGATGGATATTTTACCTGTCTAAAGAATATGCCAGATTGTATACATATCTTTGGATATTGTTTTGTTCTTAATTGAGAAAAAGGTTCCAATTAGATCAAAGGTATGTTTCAAATATATTCTTCCTGTATCTATTCTTCAGATCTCCATGCTATTGCAAAATTTGAAAGCAAAATGGTGAAGCTAGAATAGTTAAAATTTAACACATTTAAACTCACCTACTTTTTTGAGCCTTCTTCTCTTTTAAGTTGAAGTTGGACTGTTTTATAGCTTGTGTGTCATACCATGTTGCATTAGTGTTGCTATTGAATTTCTGGTTTTTTCTGTGCAGAGAATTTTTGAGCCAACACATTTATAATGAACTCACCACTCATCATCAAGACTGTTCTCTTCCATTCTATTGATAACCCTGATGATGAGGCACGAGTTCCCTCAAAACACGTTGGTTTAAGAGTTCTTTACACAGTGAACCAGAAATCCAATAGTAATATATTGAGCTGTGGAAACAACCTCCATTCAAAATGTTGCATAAGGCTTATGTAATCGCCAGCGACTTACGGGGGTTGAGAGACATGGGTTGATAGTCAAGATGTCAAAGTATTGATTATTTTGTTTCATTCTATCTTTGCCCCTTCTTTGATTGGGGGAGGAGTTTAGTAGTTTTTTGGTTGGCCTTTGATTGTTTTGTGATTTATAGCCATTGTTCATTCTTTTGTAGCTCCAGGTCAGCAAAATTTTTAATGATTAAGATTTTTGGCATGATGGCAATTAATGGTTCTCTCAAGGATAAGCCTGGACAACTATGTTCTTTGTTTTCTTTTCCTTTCATCGATGATGTTATTTGAAAAATCTTAAGATTGATGCGGTAATTTAATTTGTTTGGAGATAAATAGTGAAAACTACTCCGACATATTGATCTATGTGAAGCATCCTTTTGTAAAATGTGAAATTGTAGGGAAGAGATAATGGAATGTGGTTTGAAGGTGAAAAATTCATGAATTGTGCATTTACTACGTGATAAATGCATCAAGTAATCTTGGAAGAAACACGCGCGTTGTTTGTGATAGTAACAAAACTGTGCTGACCTTGCATAGTCTCATTGGGTATTCCAAACTTGCACAAGTTGTTAAAATGAGGCAAAATGGTGCCACCAAAGATTCTTACTAACATTCCCAATGGTTTCAGTGTCATGCCTTGTGGGCTGGATTTGGCTTGTGATTGTTATCTATGTGATGTTGCAAGCTATCTTGAGACAATGGCATATCCCCATCTTGGGATTTTGTTCCACATTAATACTATCTTTAATTTTTGTTTCTAGGTAGTATCTTGTGGGCTTTGGGATTAAGTTTTTTGGGAGTTATGGAAGAACTTGTGGTAAAACTTCTCTTCCTTGATTATCAAAGGTTGCTCCTTTATTTCATACTCTTGACGAGATTACTCCCTTTTTTGAGCCTTATCTAGGTTAAGGCTGAAACCTTCATGCTTTGTTGAAGTGGTTCACTTTTGTTTGCTCATGCAACAAACAAGGTCTAGTTCAATTTTGGAGTTTGGGTTTGCTCAAACATAACTACTCATATACTTAAGATGCAGGACTAGCTATATAATAAAAATTCAACACATACTATATAAATACAAGCCATTTCAAAGATGCCGTAGTTCACCAAACATAATAGAATAAAACACTTATCTTGGAAATATGGTGAGCCAAGTGGCTAGGTTGCTGCCATCTATTCAATATACAAATCTAGGAAAAAGGTCTCCTCGAGCTACAATAGTGTGAAAGACAACATGGTCTTAAACAATCACTTACAAGATACATGGAAACTTATAACCCATATTTTCCTCAAGAAAATTTGATAACACTATCCTCGAAGATAGATACAACCATAAACATAAGAAAATCATTTAGTGGTGCTAGGTGCTGCCCTTGCATTAAATCTTCTTACATTGAGGCAAATCGATTTCTATTAAATAACCTATACTTGTGACATATCTGCCCAAGTCATTCTTAGCAATAAACCTTTGCGCTTGGGCCTCTCAACAAAGAAAGCAAATGAAACAAACTAATAATCCTTCCATCTCTGCTTCTAGGAAGGCTCATAATGTGTTATTTTAACTTTCTTTGATGTGTACATTGAAGGAGAGGAAAGCATTTTACCTCCTTCAACCACTTGGTCTCCACTTGGATCCTAAGCATTTGGAGGAGGAAGTGCTATTTTACTCCTTTTTGGTGTCCTAAAGTTTGATTGAGTCCCATCCAATTGGAGGACATGACTTATGAGGAAAAATCATTAGAAGGTCCTTTGATCTTTGATTGGGGCCCACCCAAATTGAGTAGGATAGTAGAAGAGGAAAGAAGTCTTCTCTCACATCCCTTGATTCCTTGACCTTCAAATGAGTCCCATCCAATTGGGAGAGTGGGAGTTTGGAGGACGATTAAACAGTTGGAAGGACCTCTGTAGCTCAATCTTTGATGGCTCCCCCCATTTCAAAGGGTTGGGGCTTCGAAGGAGTAAACAACATTTTGCATGTATGATCCCTTAGCTTCTCTGTTATCTTCCCAAGCATGCCCCACCTTAATTGTTCGAGTCAATGTGCAAAGTTGGGAGTTTAATCGTAAGAAGATTACCCCTTAATCAAAAGGCAGTGTCACCAATCAAATGTGTTAGCATGCCCCAACCATGTTTAAAAGCTCTAGCCAATGAAATTATGTCATGTGTCCCTCAACTAGATCAACATGTTTTTTAGTATTCAAAGCTCTAAACTTAGAAAGATAGAGGAAGCTAGGGAAACCTAAGGGATCCTTCCTCACATTTGTGGATGGCATCCTCTAGTACACTCATTAGTGTAGGTTAGTGTGCCTAACTTGTTTTCATAGAACTAGCCAAATGCCCAACAACATTGACGACAATCGGTTGAGCTAATCCCTTGTGCTAGATCATCTTGATCTCTTATACACGTGATTCATCTTTTAGTTATCGACACTATATCAAGTGTTGTACACTCCTTTGATGGTTATGGTTATGGCTGTCTCTCTTTATAGCACAATTGTTCTCTTTTAGCTTGTACATTAGCATTGGTTGATCTTCTTTTTGTGCAAATTTATGGTTTTTGAATTAAGGTTTTGTTGGTTGGTTCCATTTGATCCTCTCTCTTTCTTGTGGATCTCAACATGGTATTAGACCAGGCGTTAACCTAATTTACTCTATTTAGTGCACTTGATCCATATTTTTGGTTAGAAACATTGTCGCAAGGGTTGCAGATTCAGGGTTTTAGGATTTCTTTGTTTGTTTAGGGTTTCCTAGGGTTAAGGGCACACTTCAATAGTTGATTTTGAGTTTTTTTTACTAATGGTAACCACTTATGCACTATTGAACCTTTTCTTTTCAGATAATCCCTTATTTTAGGGTTTGCTCTAGTGCAACATTTTCTTTCTTGGTGATTTTGTGGAGTTAAATAAGTAGCTAGGCGACACTTTTATTAGTGCATCTTCTCTCTTATATCAACTCTACATTTGAAGCTACTTTTGAGCTATTCTTAGACAAATAGAGCAATGTGGTCTAGAGTGTTATATGTTGGTTGGTTGGTACTATTTTTGATAAATACAAATGTCGATTTAGGGTTGATTTTATACTATTTTTAGTTTTTTCTAGAAGAGGTTGTGTTTTATGGTGTTTTTTGAAAAGAGGTCAATTTTCATGGCGATTTTTGTTGGTTGGAGTAGAGGGCCCTATTTTATGCAGCTTACTTTCACAAGATCATAGTGCTCTTCATTAGCGTTTACTACTATTTTATTTTAGGAATATTTTCTGGCAACACATATAAGATTTTTGGCTAGTGGCATCATTGTTGTTTTTGTGACTACGAAACTTGGGTTTTAGAGCATCTTCTTTACTTTTTTTTAGCAACTAACCCAAGGCTATTTCATTGGTGGCATCATTGAGTTTTTGTGACTATTGCACCATGGCTTATATTCACCTTTTTTGTAGTTGATCCGAAGATTATTGGTTAGTGGCATTGCTAAAAGGGTTGTAGAACTAGGGTTTTTGGATCATCTATTTTCTAGGGTTTAAAACCATTTTTTAGATTAGTTCTCAAGAAGCCTTCCTTGGTGTTGCTTGGAATAAATGTACTATTTTTATGGTGTACATCTAATGGTGCACTTTTGATTGGGCCTTACTTGTTTCATATTTTAATGATATCATTATTGACTCGACCACATTTGGAGACATTCTTATTGTTTAGGAGTTGATGGTTTTGCAATGGATGATGCTTTGGTTTATTGTGATGTGAGACACGATTCTCAACCATTGGTTCATAAAGACATTTGGGGCCTATGACCATTGATCTTGAGAGGGAGCTATGTGCTTCATCACCTTTTTTGATTGAGTTTCTACTTAGGTCTGAAGGATTTGTCCCACTATTATTTATAGATGATTTTTCCATAGATGAGTTTCAACCTATTACAATGGATCACTTTTCTCTATATTATGATGCTAGTCTATTTTGGATGTACTATAATTGAGAGGTCTATTATCAGTGACAACTTGAGCCAATCGTTGTACCTATAGTGGATCAACATTTTTTAGTAAATCTTTCTTCTTTACCTTTACTAGAGTCCACCTTCACCAAGTTGTGGCACTATGCTAGTGTGGGAGATATCTCATTGGAGGGGGATTATATCTTCACTATATTGCCCATGTTGTGATGTAATGCCTTCTCTCCAAGGCCTACCTTTAGATTAAGGAGGGAAGTTGTGAATAGGGACAACCTTATTTTTAGGTGGGTATCCATAAACCAACTCACTTTTGTATCTTGGCCAAGGTCAATCTATATTCGAGCTAGCTATCTACACATCCACTCACTCTTTTATTCACATTGGGTATCCATACACACACTAGCATTTGTCTTGAGTTGGCCACATTTATTTTTATTAAGTTGGCTATACATCAATCCATTTTCATATGTATTGAGTTGAGTATTTATAAACCCAATCTTAGTTTTATTATAATTGGGTGTCCATAAATCCACTCTCATGTGTTTTGAGTTGGGTATCCATAAACCCATTCCTCAATTGTATTTGAGCTAAGTATCCTTAAGCCCACTCGTTTTGTATTTTGTCCATGATTGACCCTATATTGAACTGAGTATTCTTAAACCCACTCTTAGAGGTATTTGAGTTGGGTATCCTTACACCCACTCTCAGTGGTATTCGAGTTGGGTATTCACAAACCCACTCTCATCTGTACTGGGTATCTATAAACCCACATTAAGGGGTATCCATAAACCCACTATTAGGGGTATTTGAGTTGGATATCCATAAACCCACTCCTTTTTGTATCTTGACCATGATTGACCCTATATTTGAGTTGGGTATCTATAAACCCACTCTCTCATTTGTAGTCATCATTCTTCTCCATGGCCTCCTTCTCAACTTAAGGGGGGGTGTTGAGGTGATGGTGTAAACTTTACTTGAAGTCGAGGTTGACCTCACTTCGTAATCATTACTATTGTGTGTTACCGTGTTTCTAGGTTTGACTTAATCCAACTTAGTCAACACATTTATTATACTCCTAAATGGTTAAGGTTGACGTAGTTGTCATAATGGGTCCATAACCCCCTTGTGTAAAGCCTCCTATTCTTTGAGTTGTGTTTTAATACACAACTCTCCTTTTTTTTGTCACATCAATCTCTTGAATAAGTAATTTATTCTTTTTAAGCTTATGGGCACTATATCAAGTGTTGCACTCTCTTTTGATGGTTATGGCTATGGCTCTCTCTCTCTCTCTTGTTCACTTGTTCATTTTATCTTGCTCACAAGCATCGGTTCATCTTCTATTTGTGCAAATTTATGGTTTGTTGGATTAGGGTTATGTTGGTTAGTGGATTTAATCGTCTCTTGTGGATCTCAACAGGTGTTAACCAACTTCTCCCTTCTATTTTTTCTCAAATTTGCTAGATGAAACCAACTTTCCTCACAATTAACAATTAAAAGTTGTAACTACCTTCTAAATACCTCCCACTTTTCCAATTTGTGAGATGCTTTCAAATTTCAAAGTTGTGGTTGAAAGTTGGATCAATGGAGTCTGTTGAACCCTTGGGAATCATTCCTATCATTTCAGAAGATGGTTACTAGTTATGCAAAACCCAGTGGTCTAATGATTGGCAAGTTAATTGACCATTAAACCGACACAACTATGGATTTCCAACCCAATGTGTCACTAGTGGAAGGAAATCCTCTTTTAGGTTTCTCAGGTTCAACAGTGAATGAACCTAGACTAACCAAAGGAGAGACCCTAGCCAAGTTTTTTCTAAGAGTACTTATGGATACTCAACTAACTCCAAATAATGGCCTAGCTATATTTTCGAGATAAAAATCCCTACCTAAGATATTCAATGAAATACAAAGACACAATTTCATTATAAGTAAATTTTGCTACGAATGAAGTACAAAGACAAGACCCCAAACAGGTGCTCCTTCTCCCAGTAGATATGTCTCTCTCTCTCTCCAATGCACTATACACAAGTGAGTGTGTGTGGTCAAATGAGGAACACAACTCTTCTATTTACTCTTTTTGTCACTTGACTTTTACCCTAACAAGTCAGCCCCAACAAACTTACTGGGCCGACTTCACCTAGGAATACACAAAACAATATTATGTTATATTCAAGAGGGTACTATTGACCCGACTTACAGTGGAGGTTATACCTCATGACTCTATGATGACCGAATACAAATAGTAACATCTCGACGGAGGAATAAAACATCTCCCATGGGTCACATCAGTAAAATACATTTAGAATATTCTTCGAAGTTACAATATTTCAATAATATAGATTCTAGAATCGTTCATCAACTAAATGGAATTGGCAAGTTAAGTACAAACTAGCAACTATATTACTCAATCAATTTAGAGTTTTCCCCAAAACAACGTCTCCATGTCAATTCTCAGTTCACACAGTAAATGACCTTTAAAAACGGAATACTAATTTTGTCAATTTAGTCCCAATGAATCTTAAGATCATCTAAGATCATCTAAGATCAAATTATTTCAAAGTAAACTTGGTTCTCAACTAAGTGCTAGCAATTTGTAAGAACTAGTGTACCATTGAAAACTTTACTTGAACGTTATTTTACAAAACTCATTCACCTTACCAAACTTGCTCAGAATAACTAGAAACCATTCACTTCACAATCTTATCTCCAGGAACCAAATTTGATCCGTTTTAGTCAAGCAATCAGATAAATGGAGGCATCGGTCAAATAACATACTAATTGCAATGTTGCCCCAAAAAGAGGTACGACAGTGACTAGGACCTCTGAAAGTGAATAGGACTGTCAAAGTGTTATTTTGAAGTTGACCCCAATTGTATACCAAACAAGTATAACTTAAATGTCCCAAGCAATAACCCAACGAAAAATTATTTGTAGATATGCTACTAGATCCGAGATCTAATGCCAAGAAATGATAAGGATAGTGAAGATCTGGAAACAGATTTTAAACTTGAAGCATAGATGATAATTGATTCTTGAAAACAAAGTACCCTATAGGGAAGAGCAAGTATAATTGCACTGAGAGAAGCGAGATGCTCTCAGCCCAGTATGGGGGAGATGTTGTCATGTTACATATGTAACATAACGTTCCCCAAAATAATAACTAGTTAAAAAAATTCTTATCGGCTCATAACTTATTAAAATTAAAAAGAAAGTAATTAAAAAATTTCATGTAGGAGGGATGTATTAAGTACCAGGAGGCATGTGTAATTTTTTGTTATCTTAAATTTTTTACATATTAAGGAAAAAATTACATCTCAAGAAATTGGATTCCTCTCAGTGATTAATAGATTTGGGTTTAATACGGATATATGCTGGTTTTATTTCAGTTTTGACCAAGCATATGAATTAATTGTTATGGCTATCAAAATATTGCTTCGAAAATCCTGAATTTTGTTAAATTTTAGCATTAGCATATATCTTTAAAATTTTGCAGATTGTAAGATAACAAAAGACAAGTGTGGTAGTAGATACATCAACACATTAAAACACTGAACACAAGAGTTTTTCACTGGGGAAACCTTTAAAGGACATAAACTCCAAAAGGATTAGTAATTCATCTCTAAAAATGAGATAACAGAGTCTTCAATAAATTTGTCAAACCTTAACAGGTTAAATGACTTGTCAACCCCAGCCAACTTTGACTTGTAATGTCTGAAGGACAATTTTAATCAAAACATAAATCTAGGGCTAAGTGCCCAGATTTCCTTTTGCTGCATGAGGTTCACAGACTGCTGCCCGTAACTCCTGCTTCCTAGATTTTCGTACAGCTTCCCAAGACTAGTTTTGCTACCTGGATTCACTGTTCAGCTGCCTGGAGTTATCTCTCTCTTGCCCGGATTCCTGTGCCTGTCTGAGCAAAATTTGCAGGCTGCCCGTGGTTTTGTTTGACTTGACCAAGGCCTGCCTAGACCTGCTTGAGCCTGCCCGAGCTAAGAAAAGGGCTGCCCGAAATAATGAACAGGCTGTCCGAAGTAGGGTTTAAGCTACCCGTAAATACCTCAGACAGTCTGCCCAGATCTAGAGGCTGTTGTTGTTGCCTAGAGGTCTGTCCCTGCCTGCCCGGGACTGTACCAGGCTGCCCGAGCTTCTGTTGAAGCTGCTCAGGACAGATGACAACCAAGAAGAGACTGCCCGTGAGAGATTCGAGCCTGTACAGGGCTGCCCGAGGGTTAGGATGACAAACAACAGTTGGGAGAGGGCTGCCCGTGGAGAAGAATGCTGCCCGTGATTGTTGACAGTGAAAAGAAGACTGCTCGTGAACTATTGCTGATGCCCGCAAATGAAAACAGGCTGCCCATGAATTGCTTCGCGGAGTCAATAGGCTGCCTGTGGGCCTGTTGTGCAGCTGTGAGAGGTTAGGGTGATACCCTAGCCTGAGAGGAAGAGGAAGAGGCTGCCGTGAGGAGTGAAAGAAACCCTAGTTTAGGGTTTGTTTGCAACAATAGATGCCCTAGCTTGCTTAGGGTTACAACTGTTGAATTGCTAAACACTGATGAAGATGCTTGAGCTTTGAGCTGTTGTGATGCCCTAGCTAGATCAATCTGCCATGCTAGGGCACAAAAAAAACTCTTCTAGAACCCAACGAGAGTCTTCTAGGAGCAACTAAACGAATTGATGAGCAAGTGTGTGTGAATGAAATGAAGTTCTTCCTTTGATTTACCTGGAAGTGGACCACAACTTAAAAGAACAAAATAATATTATTTTATTCTTTTATCTTTTTGACTTTTACCTTTAGTGGTATTGAAGGTCTTTTATGTATTTTCACTTTGACTCTTTGGTGGTCCAAGGGTCCTCATGTATTTTTGACTTTTACCTTTTAGTCTTTTCCAGTATTTTTGACTTTTGCCTTTAAGCCTTCTTCAAGTGCCCTGTGATCCAAAGGTCCTTATGTATTTTACCTTTAGCCTTCTTCAAGTGTCCTGGGGTCCAAAGGTCCTTATGTATTTTACCTTTAGCTTTTTTAAGTGTCCTGTGGTCCAAAGGTCCTTATGTATTTTACCTTTTCCTCTTAGCCTTACTAGGTGCCCTGTGGTCAAAACAAATGGTCATAGGGTCCTTCAAACCCACTCAAAGTACATCATTATAAATAGAGAGAATTACTAATGCTTTTATCTCACACTCCATGTGCCACCAAGATCGGGTACTAAGGTGTCTTAACTAGGGGTAGCTAATCCCTAGAGAAGATCACAAAGCCCACAGATCGAGGGAGGGGTGTCACACATGCCCAGACCCGGTCTAGGGTTTATAGTGTTATCCTGGTAACAGACCTGGTGCCTCAACCATAGGCTGCATAATTTGACCCAAGATCAAATACTTGGTAACAGACCAACCGCCTCCATTCTCTCGGAGAAAGGCCCTTAGCTTCGGGATGAGTCCCTAGTCTTGGATTAGGTAAAATTCATGGTAACGAAACAGGTTCGCTTATTCAAAGAATGGCCACTCAGCTCTAGGCCAAGTTCCCCAGTACTGGACTAGTTCCACATCCTGGTCCCTGACCAGATGTCTCCATTCAACAGAATGGTCATTTAGCTCTAGGACAAGCCCCCCAGTGCTAGACTGATTCCACATCCTGTTCTCTGATCAGATGTCTCCATTCAACAGAATTTTCACTCAGCTCTGGGCCGAGTCCCCCAATGCTAGATTGGTTCCACATCTAGTCCCGGACCAGATGTCTCCATTCTCCAAGAGAATGGCTCTCGATGCTGCACATGAAAAATAAACACTCCCTCTCAGCGAGAGAGGTATTCTCTCTCATGCCAAGCTTGTCACAGAAGTACACGAACTTTGTTGTTGTCAGAGGCTTCGCCAATATCTTTGCAATCTGTTCATCTGTATGGATGTACTGCAACTTCAGAGTGCCTCTCTGAACCAGGTCTTTGATGAAATGATACTTCATTTCAATGTGTTTCGATCTATCATGAAACACTAGAATTTCTGAAAGCTTAATGCAACTCAGATTATTACAATGGATAATCGTTGAGTCAAGCTTTCCACCGAACAGGCTAGAGAGTAGTTTCCCGAGCAAAACTGCTTTCTTGCAGGCATCACTTGCAGTAATGTACTCTGTTTCTGCTGTACTCGAGCTATGGAACCCTTTTTCCTGTTGGACCAAGAGATCATTGCAGATCTCATATTGAAATAGTAGAGGTACTTTTTTGGTTTACTGCACTGCCAGTCCAATCTGAGTAACAAATATCTGATCTCGTGTATACGAGATACATTAGGGATCCAATGAGCTATAGATATAGAGTGGAGTTCACATCTTGTGAACTAGTGGCCGAGTCGTGCGACTTCTTCAAGTTGATTGTCATAGGCACACTTATGGACCTGCAGTCCTGCACCTCAAATCTCTGTACAATATCAACAACATACTTCCCTTGTGTTAGGAAGATCTTGCCTGGCTTCTACCAGTCCTCAAGGCCAGGAAAATAAAGCATTAAACCAAGATTCTTTATTTCAAATTCAGAGGTGAGCCCCTTCTGACACTGAGCTATCAGTTGTTTCTCATCAGTAAGGAACAGCCTAACAGGTCATCCACATACAAGACTAGGATCAAGATAAGGTAGTAAACAAGCTGTTGGCTTACTGCTTCTTTGTATGTGTAAGATTCAACATTGACAAGCTGACTCATAAGGCCTGAATACTTTTGTGTCCTTATGCTTTCTATGAAAGTCTAGGGAGAAGTTTTATGCTTCTCAGCTTCTTGTACCGTTTCTCGATACCTAGCAAGTCTCCTTTTGGAAGGAGGGGCTTCAAGTAGTTCTTCTGGTGGACTTTCAGACACTTTAGGTACATCTGGAATTTGAGTAACAAGTTCTTCTTCCTATCTCTGAACGTCTGAGTCTGGGATCTCAGAAGAGGGTTCTTCAACTTATCTTGTTATTCCTGTTTGATTTTCAATCAGAGCCTTGAACTCTTTGATCTAAGATTTCCGAGAGTGATCATCAAAGTACAAGCACCCACTTAAGGAGGGTGAAGACATAGGCCCACTACTGTCAGAGGAAACAAACCCAATAAACCTTTAGATCTATTCTTACTTATGGAGAAGGGTTTCTTAGTGTTCTTACCTAGAGCACAACCCTTGCAAATACCTTCCTGTTTGGAATACATCTCTGGCATACTTGTAACCATCTTTTGTAGGCCTGGAAGAGCTGTATAGTGGAGGTGTCCAAACCTCCGATGCCACAACTCACATGGATCAACTGTGTGGTGACCCAAGGATGGAGTGGGTTTTTCGGAAGCTTTATAAAGACCCCCCTCTCGAACCCCAGTCTGTACTGCTGAACTTAGCTTTTCATTTTTAGCCCATAGTAGGACCTTCTCGTCCATGAAGAAGACGCTGTAGCCCTTTTCTTCCAAGCCAACAATGGAGCGAAGATTTTTCTTTAAACCAGGAACATATAGAACATCATCAATATGGAAAACTGTACCTGAATCAAGTTGAAGTGAAGTTGAGCCAAATCCTTCAATCTTGTAAGTGGAGTCATCTCCAAGTTCCACTTGAGTAGTGAACTTCTTCTTTCTGTAATTGGTGAGAGCTCCACGATTACCCGTCATATGTCTAGAGGCACCACTATCTACTAACGAAGAGCTAACAATGTCAGTGATGGAACTAGAAAGAGCAGAGATCAAGTAGTATTCCCTTCTAGGTTTGTCTTCATTGGTAGCCCTGGTGTTCTTCTTCTTGGATTCTTCTTCCTCTTCTTCTGCAGTAGAAGCTTGGAATCTTCTTTTGAAATTCCTCTTGGGCTACCTGCAATCCCTGGCAAAGTGCCCAAACTTATGACAATTATAACATTCCACTTTCGAAACATCATAGTGCTTACCTTGAGGTTTCTTTCCCTTTTGTTGCTGAGGGGAGGGCTTCTTGAACTTCTTTGTCTTAGTTGTAAGGGCAAGGTTTCCTTCCTTGGTGCCAATTGCCTTGCCTAAGACTCTTCCTTCTTCTTCCAAGCAATCATGCCAAAACATATCAAAGTTTGCCTGATTTTCACGACCACTCACTTATGCCAGAAAGGTTTCACAAGAGTTTGGGAGACCATCAACTACATCATGTACAAGGTCATCATCATCCATAGTAATACCAATAGCAGTAAGTTGGTCTCTTACCTGTGCAGTTTTTGTGAAGAAAGATCCAACTCCTTCATCCTTGTCCATCTTCAGTGTTCGAATCCTTTACTTCAAAACTCTTTTCTGACTAGGAGCCTTCTTCTCATACAAGTTTGTCAAAGTATCGAAGCATTCTTTGGCAGTCTTCAAAGGTGTGATGGTGGGCATCAAGGCTTCCTTGATTGAATCATAGATGATCCTTCTAGCCTTTGCTTACTACTTCTTGAAGGCAAGTCTACCAGCATTAGTTGTTGGTTCTTCTATGGTGTTGAAAACCAAGTCATCAAGGTCATTTTCCTCTAGGATAACTGTAAGCCTAGCTTTCCAAGCGTTGTAATTTGCTGAACCTTCAAGCTTCTCTTCCGGTCTGAAAGTGTTGGTAGCCATCTTTGCTACACAAGTCAGTTATCCAAGTTTGCAAAAATGTCCCAAGGTCTAGGAAGACAACAGAAATCAACCTTTGACTGGGTCTTCACATGCTAAGCTCTGATACCATGTTAAATTTTAGCATTAGCATATATCTTTAAAATTTTGCAGATTGTAAGATAACAAAAGACAAGTGCAGTAGATACATCAACACATCAAAACATTGAACATAAGAGTTTTTCATTGGGGAAACCTTTAAAGGACAAAACCCCCAAAAGCATTAGTACTTCTTCTCCAAAAATGAGATGACTGAGTCTTCAATAAATTTGTCAAACATAAGTAGGTTAAAGGACTTGTCAACCCTAGCCAACTTTGACCCGTAATGTCTCAAGGACAATTTTCATCAAAACATAGATCTAGGGCTATCTGCCTAGATTTCCTTTTGCTGCCTGAGGTTCACATATTGCTGCCCGTAACTCCTGTTGCCCGAATTTTCGTACAGCTTCCTGAGACCAGTTTTGCTACCCGGATTCATTGTTCAGCTGCTCGGAGTTATCTCTCTCCTGCTCGGATTCCTATGCTTGTTTGAGCAGAATTTGCAGGCTCTCGTGATTTTGTTTGACTTGACCAAGGCCTGCCCGGACCTACTTGAGCCTACCCGAGCTGAGAAAAGGGCTGCCTGGAATAATGAACAATCTGCCTGAAGTAGGGTTTAAGTTACCTGTAAATACCTCAGATAGTTTGCCCAGATCTAGAGGCTGCTGTTGTTGCTCGGAGGTCTGTCCCTGCCTGCCCGAGCTTCTGTTGAAGCTCCCCGGGACAGATGACGACCAAGAAGAGACTGCCCGTGAGAGATCTGAGCCTGTATAGGGCTGCCCGAGGGTTAGGGGGACAGACAACAGTTGTGAGAGGGCCGCCTGTGGAGAAGAATGTTGCCTGTGATTGTTGACAGTCAAAAGAAGACTGCCCATGAATTGTTGTTGATGCCCGCAGATGAAGTTTTGAGCTATTGTGATGCCCTAGCTAGATCAAGCCTCCATGCTAGGGCACACAAAAAAACCACTCTTTCAGAACCCAACGAGAGTCATCTAGGAGCAACTGAACGAATTTATGAGCAAGTGTGTGAATGAAATGAAGTTGATCTTCATTTATATCCTTTGATTCACCTGGAAGTGGACCACAACTTAAAAGAACAAAATAATATTATTTTATTCTTTTGACTTTTTGACTTTTACCTTTAGTGGTACTAAAGGTCTTTTATGTATTTCCACTTTGACTCATTGGTGGTTCAAGGGTCCTTATGTATTTTTGACTTTTACTTTTTAGTCTTTTTGAGTATTTTTGACTTTTCCTTTAAGCCTTCTTCAAGTGCCTTGTGGTCCAAAGGTCCTTATGTATTTTACCTTTAGCCTTCTTCAAGTGTCCTGTGGTCCAAAGGTCCTTATGTATTTTACCTTTAGCCTTCTTCAAGCGTCCCTTGGGCCAAAGGTCCTTATGTATTTTACCTTTTACCTCTTAGCCTTTACAAGGTGCCCTGTGGTCAAAACAAATGGTCATAGGGTCCTTCAAACCCACTCAAAGTACATCATCATAAATAGAGAGAATTACTAATGCTTTTATCTCACACTCCATGTGCCACCAAGATCGAGTACTAAGGTGTCTTAACTAGGGGTAGCTAATCCTTGGAGAAGATCACAAAGCCCACAGATCGAGGGAGGAGTCTCACACATGCCTAGACTCGGTCTAGGGATTTATGTGTTATCCTAGTAACAGACCAGGTGCCTCAGCGATAGGCTGCATAATTTGACCCAAGGTCAAATACTTGGTAACAGACTAAGCGCCTCCATTCTCTCGGAGAATTTTCCTCATCCCCCGACTGAGTCCCTAGTCTCAGACTAGGTAAAATTCCTTGTAACTGACCAAGTGCCTCTATTCAAAGAACGGCCACTCAGCCACTCAGCTCCAGGCTGAGTCCCCCAGTATTGGACTGGTTCCACATCCTGGTCCCTAACCAGATGTATCCATTCAACATAATGGTCCCTCAACTCTACGCTGAGTCCCCCAGTGCTAGACTGATTCCACATCCTGGTCCCTAATTAGATGTCTCCATTCAACAGAATGGTCACTTAGGTCTGGGTTGAGTCCCCAGTGCTAGACTGGTTCCACATTTTGGTCCCGGACCACACGTCTCCATTCTATAAGAGAATGGCTCTCATTGCTGCATAGGAAAAATCAACAAATTTGCTACCTATGATGAGATTAATATTAAGCGATTTACTCAATTCCTCAAGGAGTTCAAAGGTGAAACAAACGGGAACTTCCAACCAACATTGATTAGTTGATTTTACAGAGGAAAATAGGGACTATAAAGGGTATATTGACAGCCCCTTCAATTAAATCCAAAATGCTTTTGAGACTAGTTTGACTTCATGAAAGAATTTTGAATTACATCATAGATAATATTAGGGTCAAATATGAAATTAGTTCTGTTATCCACTAAGTTGCACTTAGGGGATTTCCAGTGAGCCACCAAGGATCAGAACAAGTCAATTGTTCCCACTCAACGCTGAGAATTTCCAAGGATTCATCAGGACCAAGTGTTCGTCCCTTTTTGTATTTTTTAGATGTTCATACCCTGCGGGGATATTGTAATAAATGACTTTGCATGATGAAAATTATGTAAAAGGTTTGGCTTTCTTAAGACCTAGTCATCAATACTTTACTCTAGGGTGTTTTTTCCTTGGGAATTATATGTTGTTTTTTAATGATGTATAATTTTTGAGTTTTTCCCTTGTCGCTCCAAAGCTAGAGTAAGTGTCTTCGTGGGTAAACCTTAGGAAGTTATTGAAACCTAGGTGTAATTGTATATTACCATGCTAATTATTGTTTTTTTAGTCATATGACATGTACTAGGTAACCCTAGGATTTTTTTCAAGTTTTGAAAAAATTATTTTTTCTCGTAAACGTAGGCTATTTTTTAATAGTTTAATTGGAAAAATTAAAAATGTAATAAAAGTGTTGTCTAGAGTCTAATTTGGTCGCGGGGGTGCTTGTTTTCTAACTCAGAGCACTCATTTTATCTCCAGAACCACTTTCCTAAATTTTTAAGTGGTTTATTTTTCACTTAATTAACTTCTAGTCGAAAACCCCAAAATGAAGAAAATAAAGAATCCGACAATTTCTAAAAACTCAAAAAACATGTCGTAAGTGAGTTTTTTGAGTTGGAAAAGCAATTTGGAAATATGCCTAACGTTTCTAAAACACTTCGGAGTGTTTTTCTCAGGCATTTGAGGCAAGGCGATTTTGCTAAAAAGAAATAGGGCACATTTCCTCATGAAGTGGGCACAACTCTCAAGAAAGGGATGGCAAGTGTGAAGTAAAGCAGTATGTTGGGTTTTGTTTCCAAAGGGTTGAGGTTTTTTAGCCTTTACCAACTCATTGCCAATTGTATCTGTTGTCCGTCGATTGCACACTAGCAGTAGAAATCTTCTAAAAGCTGTCTCCTCACTTCTTGAGAAAGTGGGAGAGGTGTGACCTTGGGGGCAAGCACAAAGCTAGGTACTGTCACCTACTCCTAGCACCTCCGTTTAGGCTAACTCCTAACGAAGCCAAGGGGGGTAGTCCCTAACAAAGAGTTTTCTATGGCTCAATGTTTAAGTTAATTTTTAGATGTTTTGGATGCAGATGGGTGTTGTTTAGGAGTTGTTGTGATTTAAGATGATTAATGTGATGAATTCAACACAAGACAAAGCAATCCACGTTGCTATCACCGGAATTGAAATATAGACAAATATTTGAGAGCTTCACAAAATAGATAAAGCATTCACAGATATGATTTATAATCAATATTTGATGGACAAATGGCCCAACTTATCAACAATGCTAAAAGATGGGACCAGTGCCTATGGAGTCAACTTATCAGAGATGCTTTGAGTGTAAATATGTGGATCCCAAAAGATGCCAGTGAATGTTAGGTTTTGCAAGTGCTCTAGGTAAGTTTAAAGAGTTTTTTGTTTGTGATCTTCACTTATGGTGGTTGGATGTCCTAACCGGTAATACCTTCAGTGGCTCAGTTTTAAGACATGACGGACATGTCTGGGGTCAAAGGTAAGTGTTCAATAACTTAACTACCAGTGCCCAGATTAGGTACCCCGATGCCCACACTTGGAATTTGCCCACATGCCTCGGTATTTATCGAACAACGCCGGTGCGTTGGTTATGGGGAAAAGTTTTAGTTAAGTTCCTCTTGTGGGGTTTAGAGATCCAATGCCGTTTCTGGGTATTTCGATCAAAGATCGGTCAGAGCATACTCCGGCGAGGGAAGGGGGTTAATTAATTAAAGGGGTGTGAGTTGCGAATTTTATTAAGTTAATTAATTAAAACTCTTCGACAGAGAGCACTCTTGACCTTGTCTTATGACAGTGGTTCAAGAGACTTAGTTAATCTAGATGAAACTAATGTAGGGGTTATGCAAACCTAAGATGCTCTTCGATAGAGAGTGCTCTTGACTTGTGTTTCTGCAAGTTCAAGAGTCTTACTTA
>LPNX010587621.1:398420-472430 GCA_001517045.1 Pseudotsuga menziesii
CTGTAAAAAGGAGAGTGCTTTTTCTTTACTTGAAACTTTTCTTGAAATTTTTCTCGAACTTTGTGAAAAAGGAAAAGAAAAAGCTTGAATGAAAACAAAAGAACAAGATAAAGGAAGGCTGAAAATAAGAAGGAAAGGATAGGAAGAAGGAAGGAAAACAAAAAGAAGGTCAAAGACAAGAACATGGAAGAAAAGTACAACCAACTATGAGGCCAAAGGAGTATGAAAAATGATGAAAACGGGGCAGCAATGAAGAAGGGAGATGGCTGTCATAAAAAATGCAAAACGGGACAGCAAACAAAAAGTGGCCAAAAATGCCAAAAACAAGGTTCAAGAGGGTCCAAAAATTAGGGCAAAAAAGAGGCAAAAATGGGGCATAAACTAGGGTACACTAGGGCTGTCCAAAAGGAAGAAAAGGAGTGGTGAACTAAGGCAAAAAACGGGCAGCGAAGAAGAAAGAGTGAAAAAAGACAAACAAAGCAAAAAGGAAATGGGCTATCAAGCAAGGAAACAAAAGGAGGTTAAAGAGAAAAAGGAGAACAAGAGGAAAGAAGTTTGGTAACCAGGTGTATTGTTTAATCTTTGTTGATGGAAGGAAAGAGAAACTCTGACTGTTGTATTTCTTTCTTGGATTGAGAAGTGCTTAGGAGAACCTGCAAAACGAAGGAATTAGATGAAAATAACCACCGGTTCATGAAGAAGAGCTTGATCTTTAAGCTTGTCCTTCACCTTTGATGATCTCTGCAAAACCCTTGAAAACAAAATAAAATCCGAACAAAATACTCATAAACTAGATTGTTAGCCCTTCAAGAGTATATATTGAATAATGATTTGATAATTGAAAAAGAGAAGGGTAAGAGAGATATCACCAAAAGACGGTGTGAATCCACAATTCCAATAGCTCATACATAGACCTCCAAAGTCACAACTTTATTCCAGTCTTTAAACAAATATTACAATAATTTTGGCAGAGTGTTCATACCCAAAATCTCCTTCTCAATAGAGCTGAAAGAGGCCTCTATTTAACAAATGAGAGAGTGCTAAAACCCTAAAACCAAAAAACCAACCCTAACCAGTTTAGCCACCTAACAAAGAGCCCAGACCTAAACCAGAGAACCGAGAGTGAGGGGAGGCCTCCACCCAGGCAAGGCGCCCCCACTCCAAACCTGTGCATTGAAAACAAGCCAAGGATGAGCCCACATGTGTGATGTAGGTAAGCTCATCCTTTGGTCTGGCTGGAGCCTCCGTTAGGTTTGGGAAGCCCACTGATGGTGCAAGCTTTAGTCTTCACCTAGATCAAATCACCAGACCAATGAGTGCTCTCTATCTCATCTTTAGCTGGAGATGACATGTCTGATAACTGATAATAAATTAATTGCTCTCTTAATGATGACTGAAGCCGAGTTATGATAACTCCAATGATCATAAGTGTTCCCTGAGATGTCATTTAGCCTTTTACTTTACTAAATTTGGATTAATTTGGAGAGTTTTAGTTTTCTCCAAAATAATCATTTTTTTTAATAAAAATCATTTTTTTTACTAAAAACGTTTTTTTACTCAAAACTGACTTTTTTGAGTAAAAAGGCATTATGTGTTCGATTGCTGATCTGAAAGCTGGCTTTGACTGGCTGGCTGATCAAGAATGATTTTTGGCTTAAGGTTAGAGCCTTCAATCACTGAATTCTGAGTCCGGATCACGAACGGGTTTTTTCCATTTAATTTATGGAAAAATTAACCCAAAAAACTTGGGAAAAGTGATTAAAAAAATAAATTTTCACTGTTCTAAAAAAGTTTTTTTTGATTTTTTTTTATGTGTCCAGATGACTTAGGACATGACCATGATCTATCTAAATAATGTCTAGTAGGCTTATAACACTCAGTGGGGCTCTAATAACCCCCCAAGGCCCAAAATTCAACATCGGGCATTCCAGCTTTGGAGGAAGCGGGAGAAAACCTCGTCAATTATACTCGGCTGAAGGCAAAGCATAATTGTCAGGGGCAAAAAACTCCCTAGAATACCCTATTTGAGATTCTACGTCTCAAGAGACTGAACCACTCAAAAATATCCTACTAGCACATTTGATTACAAACCCCGCGGGGCCATGGTCAAAATTATTCAAATAAAAAAGTGACTAGCCAATATTGGCTAGACAAGCAGAGGGATCAACTGATACATTGGAATCAGACTTTGAACAAGTCTGTCAACCGGCGGCTCCTCAGGTAACCCAACTATGGTACAAAAAGTTGGATAACATCTGGCTCCAACTGCGGGATGTGTGCTCGATCTAGTCTCTTATGCAAGGAGAGCATAGGAGAACCCCGGAATCTCTGGTTTCCGTATCCTGTAAAAACATCTCAACTTGACAAGAAGTCTTTCTCTGTCACATCTTCAAATCTTTTGAAAATCATTTTTGAATGTGTCCCAGCTGTAGGCACATATGTTTGTCGCCCTCTTCCACCATATGTACTAGTTATACGCCCGACCTTCGAGCTGCATGGAGGCGTATTTAACCTTTTCATCATCAGATAAAATTTTGTGAATGTAAAAGAATTCCTCTGCATTATTGATCCATGTGACACTTTGTTTTGTCTCACCATCGAATTTGGGTTTCATCGGGTATCCCCCCATCGATTGCATTGGAGCCCATTATGATTTCTGATGATTGGTATCTCTATAGTCTTCTGGAATTTCCACTTTGAAGGAATTTGATTGATGATTATTGGTTCCAACTGAATTGCGACATGAATGGTCTCCCTTCGACAAATCGACATTTTTAGAGGCATCTCTAACTTTGAAGAACTACACGATTTTATCTAGCCCTTCTTTGAAATATGTTTTCATTTCATCTCTTTCCTTCCTCATTTCCCATGAGACGGCTCCAACAACTTCATATTGCACGTGTTTTGATAGCTCTTCTTTTTCTTCTTGTAATTTTGCTTTCATTTCATCTCTTTCCTTCCTCATTTCCCATGAGACGGCTCCAACAACTTCATATTGCACGTGTTTTGATAGCTCTTCTTTTTCTTCTCGTAATTTTGCTTCAAATTGATCAAGTCTGAAGTTTAGACCTTCAATAATGTTCGAGTCTCGAGCTTGGTCTTTTTCCAATTTCTCTAGTCGATCCTTCATTTTAGACATACTTCTTGTGCAAGCTAGAATTTTTGCTTGTCACAACTCAATTTAAATATAATAATTAACATTTAAATTTTATTATATTTAACAATTAATTGTTTTTTAATAATAAGGTTATTAATAATCATATTTAATATTTATAATTTTTATTATTAAAAATAATGAAATTTTTATAATGTCTCACACTTCGGAAAAAACTGCATGTGGTTTTATAAACCATGTGGTTTTCCTTTTGCTTTTTACTTTTTTTTTCTCATTGAATATGTGTGTTATGGAAGAATCCGTATCCGGATAAAAAAGAGGTCCATCTTCATAGTAAATAATACATATTGGATAAAATGATTGATGATATTTTACAATTGAAAGCCTGCCTTTAAAAATGCCTTAGGTACCCCTATTAGGACGAGTTATGTCCTCTTTATGGTAATAGTAATTATTTAGTTGATTATTAATTTATATATTGTTTATGTATTATGTATTTCTTCTTGTTCTTATTATTTATGTAACATTGCTCTTCCCTTAAGGGCAACGTTTTTCTCAAAGTCGAGAGTGTTGATGCTCTCTTATTATGGGTTGTGTTTGAAGTGATGACTTGAACACTGCAATCTTGGATTGATTTTGTTCTATGGACATGATTTTGGAACTGAGTTGTAATCTCTTCTGCTTAAGTGGTGAGTTTTTGAAACAATACAACTTGTACTTGTTGGTTTTCCATGTCCTATTTTGGATTCCATTTATGAAGAATTGTGGATCTTCACTTCCACTTTTTGCAATTCCTAAACATGTGGATGCAATAACTATTGTGTCATCTGGTTTGACAACAATGTGCCTACTATATTCAACATTTTTTGTGTAAGTCTGCAATGTATTAACCAGTCAAACAAAAAAAGTACAGAATGTAGCATCCTGGACAGTTGAGTGGGGTGGTCTAAACCTACCACCCCAATCCGTCAAAAGCAAAAAACCCATCAGTATTTGCAAGAGGAGTCACAATAACCCATTCAACGGATGGGGGCCTAATGCAAATTTAACACAACATGCAAGTTTAATAGTGATTATCAAAAGGCCACAATAACCCATTCATAAGATGGGCGGCAATACCAAAGTTTTACGGAGCAAGTTTGTTCATAGGAAAACCATAAAACCAGTACATGCCAATACTAGATTTAAACAAAACTACTAGCGTGGTGAAAAAACTGAAAGAGGCAAGCAAACTGCGGAGCGTCAATGGGTCGTGTCTATAGGGTCCGGAGTGTCTTGGTTTTCTTCAAGAATCGTGTAGGCTCCATAGAATTCCTCATTTGTTGAAGGTTCACTCAGCTTCACAAAAAGATGAGCAGTTTTGCAAACCGAAACTTGAAGATCATGTACCCGTTTGTGTTGCAGCTGGGTAGTTGTGTACGGTGTTGGGAAAGGCATAGTCGATGAATGAGGCGTAGCAGGAAACGAGCCCATGTTCATTGACCCCGTCGGTACCGCAGAGAAGCTACTGCTTCCACCTTCACCCGATGTGCATAGTCCCAAAGCTAATCTCTTCCATACAACCATCGCATTCTTGCGTTTGAGAACAATATCTAATTCTAATATCTTGGTCTTTACTTGAAGGACTAAACTTCGTGTATAATTCCAGGTACCCACCATCTCCTCAATTAGTGAACCCATCATATTCTTTGCGATCCAGTGGTTGTTCAGGCTCCCTCCTCTGATTCCTTTGGCTAGGTTTTCATTGACCAACCTAGTTTCCCATTCATCTATCAGATTATAGACCGACGCTGAAACCCCACTAGCATACCCATCAACCTGTAACAGATGCGCTCCTCGTTGCGCTCGACCACGACCATTGCTAGCTTGGCGGGGCGTTCCACGCTGTCGAGACATGATACAATAGTAATGATTTTCAGTCTCAGAACCAAGATAGATAGTGGTGGGCAAGACGGTTCGCTCAGCGAAATCGGGGATGTAGCAGGATTTTGCACACAGAACAAACCATACAAGAGCAAGCCGAACAAGGAGGGAGGAATAAAAACCAATACCCGAGCTCTTATCAAAGGAAGAAACCGCTAAATTGAGGTCGTCAACTTCATATTGCAAGTGATATCTGAAGAAAGCTTAACAACCATTAATGGTGAGTTAAGAGGGCAATGCCCCTTCTAGGTACTGACGGAGTAGAGCCTCACGTCGGCCAGCAGACAAAATGACCGCGGGGTCATTTTTGGACACAGCTGGTAAATGCTGGTGTCTGCCACCCTTGCAATTGCGTGGAGACTGAGCCTCGTCGTTAATGTACAGTAAATGCTGCATTGGAGGGAGAGATGGGTGATGAGGATGGGTAACTTTGTGCTATTCTCGCGCATAAGATTAACATCTCCAGAGTGATGCTTGTCATCCACGTTAGGGTTGGCTGAAACCATGGGGGCCCAACTGTCAGGTATGGACGTGATTGCAGGGTCGTCTATGGTCACAACATATAAATGCTGATGGCCGCCAACCTTACCTGCCGTGGAAACCATAACCACATCATCGATGTTAAATGAATGCGGTGCGGATGGAGGTGAGACGTGTCAGCTGTTTGGTCGTGGTTCTGCCACCGTAGCATTACAACACTCAGTTCCACCACTATCGGCGAGACGCTTGTCACCTGCATCCGGGGTAGAGGAGTCCTTGAAGGCCAGAGTTTTGCACTTGTGGACAAGACTAGAGTTGGTAAGGCTACTAAGTCCTCCCTTCTTCATTGGAGAGGATTGAAGAACTCCTTCATTAGCCAGGCAATCTGCTACGAAATTAGTTGAGCGTTTCACAGGGTGCAAAGAAATGGCCCGATTGTGCAAGAGAAGGAAGCTGAGACGCGAAAGACTATGCTCTAGACGCCAACTGGGAGAGATTTTGCAGATCTGAGAACCATGCATTAACTTGGACGCCATCGAGACAATAATTTGAGAGTCCCCTTCCGCAATTAGAGGAAATGTTTTTCCTTCAATGGCAATTTCAATTCCTTCGATGAGACCTTCAAGTTCTGCCGCATTATTACTATTATGGCCAATATTCCCATGATGAACGAGCCGGATCTCTCCTTTGTGGTTTCGGATGACACCTCCAAACCCAGAATTGCTAGGGTTTCCTTTTGACGCCCCATCAAAATTGAGTTTTAAGATCTCTTGGTGGGGGGGGGTCCAAAGGAAAGGGCGAGCAATAATGACTCTTGAACCGGAGAGCCCAATGGAGGGTGATAGATGTAAATTCCAATTGTCTAGCAGGCGTTGCTCAAGGGGAGAGATAGAAAAATCAGTTTGATTCCAGAGCCTAGCAGAGAGTGTTTCCTGAAGGTTTTTGGTGATAATGTCCCAGACTGCCTCTAGAGTGTTCTGTTTGTCTGAGAAAATACGAAGATTCCTTTCTTTCCAGATATTCCAAGCAAGGAATCCAGGAATGAGTTCCCATAGAAGATTGAGAATGGAGCTTTGAAAGGGGTTGGCATCCCATTGCTGAAGAGTTTCAGTAATGTTACCTTTTACTCTCCTGGAGCGGCGCATAATATCTGTGGCCTTATCCCATAACACACTTGCAAAAGAGCAAGAATCCAGGAGGTGGTCAATGGATTCAGAGTGCATATTGCATATAACGCACTATGAAGGTCCAGAGAAACCTCGTTTGAGAAGATTGTCCCACGTAAGAATACGTCTGTGGGATAACAACCAGAGATACATAGATATTTTGGGCCATAGCTTTGGTATCCAAATTTTCCTCCAATTTGTGAAAGGAGGCTCCCTCAGATGAAAAGTAGAGAGAGAATACACCCTCCTTCACCATGTAATTTCCTGAGGTTTTGTAACCCCATCTAAGGATGTCAGGGCCATGCTTAATACGAATCCGTCTTTGATGAATTTCTTGCTAAATGGACTCCAAATGCTCGGTCTCAAGGCGATGTCTCCAGTTACTGGGAGTTTGCCATTGTCGAAAAGGAGAAGAGGTATCCTCCGTCCAGAGGTCTTTCACAAGCATATTGAGATTTCTCTGAGAATATAATTGAATGTCTTCTTGAGTAAAGATACTGCTGAGACTAGGGAGTTGCTCCCAAGCGTCAGGCCACAGGAGAGCATTGGTTTCGTCCCGACTTTCTCAAAAGTTGTGTTGTTGTATAAGAGCTCGTTGGGTTTTAGCCGCTTTTCAAATCGAGGAACCTGGAGGATCAAGGTCAAATCTTATGAGAGTAGAAGGGGTGCGATCTCGATAGTTCTTATAATTCCAAAGTTTGGTCGAGGGAGAATGATTTTGCGTTATCCATTTCCACCAGAGCTTGGTCGATAAAACCTTGTTACTGATTTCAGGATCTCTTATCCTAGGCCCCTCCTTCAAGCTATTATGAGAGACAGACTTGTTTCCAACTAACAAGGGACCACCTTTATCTGTTATTAGTACATCCCCAAAGAAAGTTCTGTTGTCCGCCGATTGCACACCAGCAGCAGAAATCTTCCGAAAGCTGTCTCCTCACTTGAAAAAGTGGGAGAGGTGTGACCTTGGGGGCAAGCACAGGGCTAGGTACTGTCATCTACTCCTAGCTCCTCCGTTTACGCTAACTCCTAACGAAGCCAAGGGGGGTAGTCGCTAACAAAGAGTTTTCTATGGCTCAATGTTTAAGTTAAGTTTTAAATGTTTTCAAATGCGGATGGGTGTTGTTTAGGAGTTTCTGTGATTTTAGATGATTAATATGATGAATTGAGCACAAGACAAAGCAATCCACGTTGCTATCACTGGAATTAAAAGATAGACAAATATTTGAGCAATTCACGAAAATAAATAATGCATTCACAGATATGACTTATAATCAAACATTCAACGAACAAATGGCCCAGATTATCAACAATGCTAAAAGATGGAACCAGTGCCTATGGAGTAAAATTATCGGAGATGCTTTGTGTTTAGAGAGATGTGAATCCCAAAAGATGCCAGTGAATGTTAGGTTTTGCAAGTGCTCTTGGTAAATTTTTAAGAGTTTTTAACAGTGGTCTTGCTTTAGGGTGTCAACAAAAAGGTTTATCAACGTCGGGAGACTTTTCTAAGTTGCCTCCGTTGAAGACATGTCGGGCCCGTCCAGTATCCCAGCCTGATATTGTCAAGTGACCAGCTAGCCGAGAATCCATGACAGCGGGAGGTTCCAGCGCCTCTACTAGGAAGTACTTTGGAAGAATCCCTACAATGCTGGTGCATTGGTTACGGGGTGTTTAAGTGTTATTAGGTTACTCTTGTGGGGTTTAAAGATCCAGTGCCGTTTCTGGGTACTCCGATCTAGGATCGGTCAGAGCATACTCTGGCAAGGAGGGAGGGGGGTTAATTAATTAAAGGGGTGTGAGTTGTGAATTTTATTAAGTTATTTAATTAAAACCCTCCGACAGAGAGCGCTCTTGACCTCGTCTTATGACAGTGGTTCAAGAGACTTAGCTAATCTAGATGACACTAATGCATGGCTTGTGCAAACCTAAGATGTTCTCCGATAGAGAGTGCTCTAGACTTGTGTTTGTGCAAGTTCAAGAGTCTTACTTATGGATGATTTGAATTAAACAAACACAACAATTAAGATGAAAGGTGGTCGATTAAAACTCTCCGACAGAGAGCACTCTTGATCCACCTTATGGTGAGATTCAAGAGATTCTGGTTCTTCTTATGATTTAACAATTTATAACAAGATACCAACAAGCAATGATTAATCTAGCAATTAGTAAGAATGAAACTAAGTCTAATCAAAGAACTAAACTAATTGCTTAAGGAAAACTATACTAAGTAAATTATGAAAATGAACACAAGACACACTTCCCCAAAATAGGGGAAGTAGAAAAGGAATGAGACTTGCTCCCACTCAGCTCTTTTTATTAATATTTTACAATGATGATGTGTTCTTTGCTTCTTGGAAGAACGGGGAAAGAAGGGGATGAAAAAAGAGGGATAGCAATCTTTTTGTTCTTTTTGCACTCCTTGTTCATTTGTGGCCTTTGGGCTCTCCTTCACCTGTCTGCAATCTAAGAGCTCTAGACACACACTTGTTATGATATTAGTTGATCAAAAATAACTTGAAATTTAATCTATAAACTAGCTAAAAACACTTACCCAAACTTACTGAAAAGAAGGAAGAAAAGAGGCAGGAAAAAGGCAAGGTAAGAGGGGTGAAAAAAGGGTTAAAAGAGGGGAAAAGACAAGTCAAAGAAGGTTGGAAATTAAGTGAGAAAAATGGCTGCAAGTCAGAGAAAGAGGGTTGCAAATGAGGGTGAAAGAGGCTGAAAGTACAATCCAAAAGATGGTCCAAAAAGAGGATAGAAAGAGGGCTGTCCAGAAGGGTAAAAAGTGGGGAAAAGTGGACAGCGAACTAAAGGAATGAAAGGCTACAAATAAAAGGCCTAAAAGGCTGAAAATAAAGCACAAGGCAGCCAACCGGGGCAAAGGCTAAGTGAATGAATGTTCACTTTAGCCCAAATGTGCCCTAATCCCAAGAAAATAAAGATTTTTAATTTGAAAGATAAATAAAAGTAATGAGAGAATGGTCAAACCTGTGGATCTTTTTTAAAGCACTTGGATTTCGTGAAGCATGCAAGAACTGGAAAAGTGTACTTGACTCCAAGAGAAGAAGATGCAGCTGAGGTCGAACTTCTGCTTGGTTGGATGGAAGGATCTGCAAAATAACACTCATAGACTTGCCATACAAAAGATTAGATCATGTATTGTTCACAAATTGAAATAAAGAAGAGCATGAACTACAACTGAATAAAACGATGCTCTTTTTTAAATTCTAGAAGTAAATCAATAAACAACTAACTTGCAAACCACAAATACCTGTTCTTATGTGCTTACAGAAGCCTTCTAAAGCATAACATCATAATCTCAAATAGACAAGAAAGAAAAGCACTAAAACAACATCACCTCATCCATCAAGTGCAATCATCCAAAGAATCACACCACATGAGCCTCCAAAGCCTTAATTTTATTCCAATGGTTGCATAGAAGCAACAAGCAATTACAAAAGTTTCACCAGAGTTTCTCTACACAAAAATCCATCCGAATAGAGCTAAAGGAGCCTCTATTTGTACAATGAGAGAGTGCTAAAACCCTAAAACCAACCCTCATACTCTAACCAGCCTGGCCACCAAACAGAGGTCCAAATCTAAATCGGAGAACCAGTAGTGAGGGGAGGCCTCCACCCAGGCAAGGCGCCGCCACTCCAACCCTAAACACTGAAATCCATCCACAGATGAGCCCACACGTGTGGAAGGCGCCCTCAGGAGAGAGAGGGGCGTGAATGGATGAAGGAGACGCCCTGCTGCATAGGAAAGCTGCCTGCTAGGTCTAGAAACCTACTTTGTTAGGTCTGGAGGAGCCACTGCTAGGTTTGGGAAGCCTACTGATGGTGTAAGCTTTAGTCTTCACCTCGATCAAATCACCGGACCAATGAGTGCTCTCCATCTCATTCTTTAGCTGGAGATGACATGTCTGTTAACTGATAATAAATTAATTGCTCACTTAATGCTGACTGGAGCTGAGTTATGATAACTCCAATCATCATAAGTGCTCCATGAGATGTCATTTAGCCTTTTATTTCACTGAATTTGGATTAATTTGGAGAGTTTTAATTTTCTCCAAAATAATCATTTTTTAATAAAAATTCATTTTTTAACTCAAAACTGACTTTTTTGAGAAAAAATGCATTATGTGTCCGATTGTTGAACTGAAAGTTGGTTCTGATTGGCTGGTTGATCAAGAATGAATTTTGGCTTAAGGTTAGAGCCTTCAATCACTGAATTCGGAGTCTAGATGATTGATTTACCACGAACGAGTTTTTTCCATTTAATTTATGGAAAAATTAACACGAGTTACTTTCGGAAAAATAATTAAAAATTAAAAAATTTAAAAAATAATTTTTTTCCCGTTTGAAAAGATTTTTTCGAAATTTTTTTATATGTCTAAATGACTTAGGACATGACCATGATCTACCTAAACAATGCCTAGTAGGTTTATAACACTCAGTTGGGCTCTAATAACCCCTCAAGGCCCAGAATTCAACATTGGGCATTCCAGCTTTGGAGGAAGTGGGGGAAAACCTCGTCAATTATACTCTGCTGAAGGCAAAGCATAATTGTCAGGGGCAAAAAACTCCCTGGAATACCTTATTTGAGATTCTACGTCTCAGGAGACCGGACCACTCAAAAATACCTACTAGCACATTTTATTACAAACCCCGCAGGGCCATGGTCAAAATTATTCATGGTCAAAATTATTCAAATAAAAAACTGGCTAGCCAATATTGGCTAGACATGCAGACGGATCAATTGATACACTGGAATTAGACTTTGAACAAGTCTGTCAAACGACGGCTCCTCAGGTAACCCAACTATGGTACAGAAAGTTGGATAACAAGTTCTTTTGGAGTTTTTTGATATGCTTGAGTACCCACTTAGGACCAACGAGTACCAAGAAAAGATAGAGAGGCATGGATTGCAAGACAGATTTGAGAAGGATGAGACGGCTTGGCAGATTAAGGCAATGGAAGGTACAGGAAGTGATGCGTGTTTCAAGTTTATTCAGAAGTTCTTGCCAAGAAGTGTGCTTGATTGCTGAATCAAAGAGCGGGCCTCCAAGATATTTTGAAGGCAAAGTGGCCACAGGAATATTGAGAATTCAGGAGATATTGCGTTGGCTAATAATACTGGTGTTATAGAAAAAAAGTTGAGACTTAGCCAGATTAATAGAGGCTCCCGAAGCTTTAGAGAAGGTGTTCATAATGGACTTCAAGGTACGTGCTTCCTGAACCGAAGGATGGCCAAAAAGGAGATTGTCATCCACAAATTGCCGATAAACATTGGGAGGGAATCCATGTATGGAGATACCGCGTAAAGAATTGGAGGATAAGGCTGCTTTAAGCAATCTTCCCATGCCTTCAGACATTAGAATAAAAAGAAAGGGGGAGAGTGGTTCTCCTTGTCTAAGCCCACGAGAGGGGGTGAAGGTGGACGAGGGCGTACCATTGACCAGAATATAGTAAAACGCAGAAGAAATTAAAGCCATAACCCAGTTCGTCCAGGTTCAACAAAAGCCAAAAGCAAGGAGAGTTCTTTCAATGAATTCTCAACTAATTTTGTCAAAAGCTTTGGAGAATTCCAACTTGAGAAACTACCAAGGGTTTTAGAATGTTTCAAGAAATGAGTGATTTTATGTGCTAGAATGATGCCATCTAGGATTTGACGACCCTCCACATAGCCAGATTGCTCAGGGGAGATGAGTAAGGGAAGCAGAGGTTTTAGGCGATTGGCAACAAATTTAGAGATTATTTTATAAGTGACATTACACAGAGATATAGGATGGAACTTACCAAGATGATCAACTTCGACCTCCTTGGGAATGAGGGTTAGGTGAGTAGCATTGAGGGCGGGTAAAACCCACTGTTTCTTCCTTGACTCTTCTACAATATCCAAAACTTTATTTTTGAGTAGATCCCAATAATGATTGAAGAAATTTTTGGTAAAACCGTGCGGACTCGGGGCTTTCCTTTCTGCCATTTGTTTGACAACTGTCTCCACTTCCTACATAGAGATTGGTTTCATAAGAGAAGCATTATGCTCCTCAGTGACTAAGGAGGGGACGTGCGTTAGGACCTGCTGAATAGCTTCATCTTTGGAAACACTAGGTTAAATAAGCATAGTTTTATATAACCCTAGACGCCCTCTCTCCAAATCCGCATATTCTTCCAAAATGGTGCCATCATCAGTTTTGAGCCTTATGATCCTGTTGCTCATTTTGTGCTAGATAGTGGAACGGTGGAAGAAGTTGGTATTTCTTTCCCCCTCTTTAAGCTAGTCAACTCTGGACTTCTGTTGCCAAAAATTTTCTTCCTGTTCACAACGTTGATTAAGGCATTCTAGTAGATCATTTTCTTTGATTTTAATTTCAGCAGTGTACCCGGTATCCATAACGATGTGCTGCATAGTTTCCAGCTCATTCTGGATGACTTCTTTGTCCTTAAAAATGTTGCCAAAAGTGCATTTATTCCATTTACGAAGGTTAGACCGAAGAATCCGAAGCTTCCGATGCAGGATAGCCATTTTGGAACGTCTTGTGACATGCATATTGGTCCACCATTCTTCCATAGTGCTATTAAAGGAAGCATGCTTTAGCCAGAAATTTCAAAATGAAAAGGACGAAAGAGGGATGTATCTAGACTGTGCCACGAAAAGGAGATGGGCCATTGGTCAAAACCAGCAATGGGAAGGACGGTTGAGCCCAAGACCCCACCAAGATTAGGGTATTATTGGAGATAAGGAAGGGGTCAAGACGTTTGGCAATGTGGTGCATGCCTCCTCTTTTGTTATTCCAAGTAAAGAAGCCAGAGGCCGAGAGGAGATCGATAAGGCCATTGTTGGCCATGAAGTCTTTGAAGGCCTGATCCTTCCGTAGAGAGGGACCGCATACTCCCTTTCTTTTCCTCCAGATTGAGAATCATATTGAAGTCCCCTCCAATAAGAATGGGGGATTCATAGTGATGTTGAACAAACCAGTCAAGATACTGGATAAGCTGAATCTTAAGATTGGGGTGTTGAAGCCCATAAGTATTGATGAGATGTCCTCTAATAGTGGTGCCAAGGATATGAAAGATAGAAGATAAGGAATAGGCCGTGGAGGCAAATGACTAGGAGATACCTGCATAGGATTCCAAATGATGGCGATACCTCCCGAGGCTCCT
The DNA here is from genome assembly GCA_001517045.1 of Pseudotsuga menziesii. Classification (NCBI taxonomy): domain Eukaryota; kingdom Viridiplantae; phylum Streptophyta; class Pinopsida; order Pinales; family Pinaceae; genus Pseudotsuga; species Pseudotsuga menziesii. Next base: position 412,271 of record LPNX010587621.1, read on the forward strand.
TTGGCATCAATGGCAATGCTTTGACTGCCTTTCCATATTCGAGTGAATAGATTCACAAGATCTTCAATAGAACATTTGGTTTCTTGGAGGAAGAGGACATAAGGTTTGTCTTGCATAATTTTTCCTTTTAGCATTCTATGCTGGGAGGTACCGTTGAGACCGCGAGCATTCTAGGAGATGAGCTTCATGGGATATCTTGGGAGGCAGAGGAGAAGAATTCCGTTAGCTGAGCATACTGGCCTGACTCTATAAGCGCATTGCCAAGTCTGTTTAATTGCTGTAAGTCAGTTTTACGTCCTCTTTTCTTGTTGTCCTTAGGGATTTTTTGTTTATCCTTTTGCGGCGGGTGATAAACCCCTAGTTTATTCTGTGCTTTAGCTTTGATAAGAGATTCCTGAAAAAGTTGTATTTGCCGAGCAGGAATGGAATCAAAGGCTTTTCTAGTGCAAGCATCCTGCATACTTTTGAGATCTCTAGCTCCCTCAAATCTTGATCTTTTAAATCTTTATCCATAAATTCCTGAGCGGGAACATCTGTTGGCAAGTCCCAAGGAGCCGATGAAGACATAGGCACAAGATTAGTTTCTTTATCCCGAGGATCTAACTTGGGTGGAAGATCTTCTGATCCCATTGTCTGCTCAAATGTTTGCGGAAGCGCGGGATCTCGAATCTTGGAATTGTTAACGAGGGTATCCATATGCATCTCCTCAGACGAACCTTCACCTTGATTGTTCAGGACATCGGAGCTGTTATTAGTGGTAGGTAGATTTTCTTGAAAGTTGTCTGTCCTAGCTTTCCTATGGTGACGCTTTTTTTTCCCCGGTTTCTTGAATCCCTCTGCGTCTTGCTCGCCATTCCTTGAATTTGTCAGCGTGGTTTTGTTGAGCGGACAATCTCTAAAGAGGTGTCCATGTTCATGGAATTTACGACATCGAAATGGAACATGTTCATGGTCGAGAGGCTGGAGCCAGTCCGAATCTTCGTGAGATAGGCAGATTGCGTTTGGGAGAGCATTTGCAATGTGCATGTACATGCAGATCGTGGCATAGGAGGTGAATTTGTTCATTTTAGCCTGATCAGCCTATTTGAGATAGGTTCCCAAGGTATTTTCGATTTCTTTGAGGGTCTCCTCGTCTCAATATTCTTGCGGAAGAGAGAACATTCGGATCTAGACTTGCGCCCAAGAGAAATCTTCTTTTTCCGGACTGAACCTTTTCGTCCAGTTGCGGAGATAAAGACCGGCCGCATTGAAGAAGTAAGGGCCTCCTTCAACTTTTGATTTATCATCAAGATGATGAAATATGATGGTAAAATATCCTTTAGAACCAAGTTGTAAATTAAAATGGGCCTTCGGTTTCCATATCGCTGCAAATCCATCCACGCAAGGCCTGTTTAGTTGGCCATAGTCCCATGAATTTGCCTATAAGTGCATGATCCTTCATCTTTTGTGAATGGGCATTGATCCTTTTGGCTGGGAGATGAAGGAAAGGCCGATTCTCAGTTTTGGCAATACGGGTTTGGGTACTGGACTACCGTTTTTCTTGAACTGTTGGCTGTGGTTTTCTCGGAGTATTCAGACCTTGCTTTCCATAAAAAATCAGAATTTCTTTAGACCTAATTTGAATTGTGATGGGTGGTGTTGATGCAGACCGGTCGACTGGATCACCGCCTAGATTGTTGAGGATAGCTTGGGAGGGGTTTGCAGCCCCTCCCCTTGCTAGCGCCATGAAAAACTGTCAAAAAATGCGATGGAACAAGTTACAACACGAATTATGATGTGCGCTCCAAGAACTTCTTCTCCTCCGCCTTCACTATGGACCATGCAACAAATATCGCCTACTATATTCAACATTATTTGGAATGTAAGCAACAATTGGAAAGAGCACCACGATTGCATAAATTATCTGCTCTTGTGTTTGTAGAACCATCATGAATTTTTTCAGCCTGTTTAAGTAGGTACTGAATACTTCCACGACTTTCAACTCCAAAAATCAGATCATTAGATTTATTTGGAATAAGTGGTTGAGAACATTGTGCAAGTTATACACTTGTGGGCACATTTTCATCTTTATCTTTATTGACATGAAAGCTAGATGCTGATATGGAATTGGATGTGTTATTCAATTTGATGTCCAAGACATCAATTCCATCACTTTCATGTTCTTTACCATGTTTTTCTTGCAAGTTTTGAAAATTGGATTGGGATTTAATTTCCAAGTCTTCATCTTGGGAGGCCTCTAGTTCGCTTTGTTGGTTTATTTCATTTAAGGTCTTGTTAATAGCTTTTTCATTCGATTATTCCTTATGGTCAAGTACTTTTTGCATTTTCCTCATAAATTGATCGAAGATCTCATCCAATTCTTCTTTAAATGACTTCATAGTTAATGTAAGAGTTTAATAGTTAATTAATAATAAATCCAAATAACTATTAAAAAATATTTATAATAATAATATTATTTTATAAATAATAATAATAATATTATACATATATATATATACCTTTTAATGGTTATTATATAATATTTTAATTTACGTAACACTCTACGTATGGGTTAAGGCTTCCTTTGCAATTTAAAAGGTGCCGCTAGACCATCCTAAAGACTATAATTTATTGCAGCAAGGGTTTTAAGTTTCCATCCTTCTCTTGGACTGTTTTTTATAAACCCTTTGAGGTTTGTACTTATCTAACTTTGTTCTACAACTATTTATCCTCTCTCTCAGGTATGCCCATTGTTCCTTAGTGACTTGTCTTCAAAAGACAAGGTTTGATCTAAAAAAGATATCTGAGTATAAGGAAGGTCTAAACCAAGTTTGTTTTCTTCTTTTACTAATATTATCTGTTAGTTTGGTTTAACTTGTTCATTATCCCGTTTTCGTTACTTCTGTTGTTATTTAGCATCAATGTTACATGGGGACGCGTTCCCTAGGGTCAGGGACAACCCCCCACGCTCCTCGCGCCTCAGGGTCTTGGGGGATCCTGGCGAAACGTTTCTCTTCGTCCCCAATTTGGCGAAACTCGAGGAAACGCAGGGGGAGCTTGCCCTCGGTTTTGTGTTAGATTTTCATAAGATTATAGCAGTAGATCTTAATTGTATTTATCAATACGATTACTATAAGATAGAAAAAGCACATAACAATAGCACGAGTATTTTTCTCCTGGGAAACCCAAATGGGAGAAAACCCAACAACCTTCATCTTGAGATGATAATTTTGAGATCAGAGTACAATGAAGAAGAAAGAGAAAATATGGAAAAGCTTTCCAAAAATAGAAACCCTGAAAAACAGTCTTCTTCTGCAGTATATGCGAACTTCTCTCTCTCCCAGAAAACTGCGAACTTCACTGTGCTGCTGTGATGCTACTGTGTGGAATAATGAGGAGGGGCGCCTCCTCTTTATACAAATTTTCCACCGATATTTTGACTGGGGCCGACTTTTCTTGGGGAAGCAATATATTTTATCATTTATTTTATCTTTTCTTTTGCTTGCTTTTCTCCCCAAGGTCTACATTGTTCTTCTAGGGTTTGTATGATTGATTACAATAAGTTCATCTCCCGTAGGAGGTACAGTACAAGAACAATAAGAATAGCTTGTGAAGTTGCACAAACTCCAACACTCTCTCTCAGCAAGGAAGGTATTCTTCGGTCTTCATCAGCATCACGATCATCTGGGTTTCATCTGTACATCTATATTGTCTCTATCATCTCTAAACGTACTGAAGGTTGTCTTTATGAATTTGTTCTATCTGGATGTCTGAGAGAAAATCTCTTGCTACCTATCTGTCTCTACTCTCGATGGAATACTTCATGCCTGGCTAGAGATCCTGGACGAGCAAATGTGTACGACCATCTACTACATGTTCGTCTCATCTGCCGATGGGGTACTCCCATACCTGGCTGAGAACCTGAACGAGTAAATGTGCACGAACATTTACTACCTGTTCGTCTCATCTGGCGATGGGTTACTCCCATACCTGGATGAGAACCTGAACGAGTAGAGGTTTCTGTGCAATCACACGACCATCTGCTACATGTCCGACTCATTTGCCGATGGGATTTCTCCCATACCTAGATGAGCACCCGGACGAGCAGAGGCACCTGTGTGAACTCGACCATCTACTACCTGTCCGTCTCATCTGCTAATGGGATTTCTCCCATACCTGGTTAAGCACCTGGACGAGCAGAGGTACCTGGGAAGAAGTATGGTAAATGTCTCTCAGTCATCTCTCCCTCTCAAGGAGTGATATGTTCTCTTCTACTCCAAGTCTTCCGCGAAAGTATTCAAGCTTCATCCTGGGAAGAGGCTTGTTGTGAACATCTCTGCAGTCTTGTCATCTGTCGGAATATACTGGAGCTCGACCGCACCTTTCTGCACCATATCATGTATGAAGTGATACCGAATCTCTATGTGCTTCGACTTGTCGTGAAATACAGGATTCTCTAACATCTGCACACACCTTTGGTTATTATAGTGAATCACGGTTAGCTCTGGAATCTGGCCGAACAATCCTGCAAGAAGTTTATGAAGCCAAACTGCTTCTCGGGCTGCTAAACTGGCAGCCATATACTCGGTCTCTGCAGTACTGAGAGCTACTGAGTTTTGCTTCCTACTGTACTAGGAAATTACTACAGAACCCAAACTTAAACCGCATCTTGAAGTGCTCTTCCTATTTGTAGTGCATCCAGACCAATACAAGTCTGTAAACCCTTGCAATCTCTAGTCACAATCTGAATTATATTATAGATCATATCCCACAGTGCCACATAAGTATCTGAACACATGTTTTGCAGCAGTCTAGTGAATCTGCCTCGGTTCGCACAGGAACTGATTGAGGGCATTCACAACAAAACAAATATCTGGTCTGGTGTTCGTCAGATACATCAACGACCCAATCAACTGGTGATACATAGCGGGATCGATCAAATTTGAATCTGAAGCAGAATCTCTCAGCTTCTTCAAATTTGCATTCATCGGAGTAGCTATGAACTTGTAGTCCAACATTCCGAATCTCTTCAACATATCCATGGTGTAATTTCCTTGACCTAGGAAAATCTTCTTCTGCCTTTATCATACTTCTAATATCAAGAAGTAATGTATCAACAATGTCATTGAGAAAGGTTGTCTTGGCATCCATATGATACAACTTCCATCCCATAGTTGAAATAGCAATAATCAATCTGATGGAAGTATATCAAGTCATAGGAGCAAATGTCTCATCGTAATCGACTCCCTCTTTCTGAGAGAACCTTTGGCTACAAACCTAGCCTTGTATTTTTCAATAATACCATCTCCTCCATGTGGAGTTTCATGCTCCTCAATAATCTGCAAAATCTCTCGTGCCCATCTGGGTCTTTTTTGACTTACTGCCATATCTGTGGGAGCATCATCTGGCTCAATTGGATCAACGGGACTGATCGGTTTAATCCTTTCTTCAGACTCCCTCTTAATTTCTAGAGGGGAGATCTCATCTCTTCATTGTCATCGATCTCCATATCCGATCCTCTTCCTTTTTGGATAGCCATTTCTTCTTCAAAGGTTACATCCCGACTGACTTAGATTTTCCTTGATCATGGGATGTATATTCTGTAAGCCTTTGAAGACTTGCAATATCCCACGAATGTTCCCTTCTTTCCTGAAGGTTCTAACTTGGGCACATGAATGTAGACTGGAAAGTAATTATCCATCCCGGTGACGATCGGGTTCATCAAGGATCCTTCAATTGTCTTGTTCGAGTCACGACATCAGTGTCGTTAGGTTTCTATAATATGTAATAGGATAGAATCCTTGTCTTTGAGGGATAACTTCCTCTATTTCTCAGAAGTCGGTTGAGTAAATATTGTTGAAGTAGCAGATAGACCAACATTCGTAAAAGCTTTCTGCTTCTGATCACCAAATCTTTGCATGAGATTATTCTAGGTCTGCGAGTCATAATACATGCTTCTAGAGGCTTTTTGCTTTCGTTCCATCCGTATATCAATGGGATCACTTGTCCTTGTAGATCATGGCATTCCCTATAAGTCAAATCCTGTTAGACGGTTAGCAATATTTCATAATCAATGTTTTAACAAAATAATGTAGGTAACCTTTTAGTCAGTGCTTCGACACAACACACGTAAGACCATTATCCAGATGCTTATGGTCTCCATTATAGCATACCATTAAGAGTGTGTACTACTCCAGTATGTTATAAAGGAGTCGTCATCCTAGATGGATTGTGCAGTATGACATGCTATTTAACTACCTGAATTTAGAAATGTAGATCTGTGTAAAACATATTAAAAAACAACCAGATCTAATCTACTAGAGCATGTAAAATCAAATACTTATCTTTTGTAGTTTTGTGGGTGGGCTCCCATTGTCAGATTCCATTGATCTTCATACGCTTGCTTGATAATCATCACAGTCTGGATCTTCATATCATTTCTTAGAAGAAGAACTCCGAACGATCATCCTTCCTTGGCTCCTTGTGAGGAGGGTCTTCTTCTACATTAGTAGTTGAAGCTCCATGCTTCTTTTTGATTGAGCTTCGACAACTACTGGCATAATGACAGTATTTCTTGCACCTGTAGCACTGCATCTGAGATAAATCCTTCTTCTCTTGTTTCTTTTGATCTGGGGTAGGACTTGATCTCTTATCTCGGTGCTTGTGATTAAAGGACTTCCTCCCCCTTCCCTTGCCTTTCTTGGCATGAGATATGAACGCTTGATTCTCCTCAGGTTGGGGGCCATGAATTATTTGGCGTGCTGTGATTCTTGTTTCTTCTTGAGTGCATTCTTTGTTGATGTATTTGTAACTTCGGAATGTATTCATCTATGTATCTTATGTATTGTAACCCGATGTTTATTCCGGGATGTATCTATAATGTAATTGAGTCATGTTGTCATACCTCGATGTTCCGATCGGGAGGATCAATAATGTAAACAAGTCATGTCAAGTCATTGTGGGTAACCCTCCGATTGTCTAAGGGTTAAAGTCCCTGCAGTTCCGGGGCACTAGGGTGATTAGACTCTCCTAGTAGAGGTCGACCCTGGTAGGGTTTTAGTCATGTCGGGATTTGGTGTAAATAGAGAACTGGAGTCTCTATTTATCACACAACACATACACACTCAAGTGTAGCGCATAGTTGAGGAAGGAGAAGACACTGGGGCTAGAAAAGAAGAAGATTACTGTTGTCGGGAGAACACTTACTGTTTTGGGCTTTTACTGTTTTGGTGCTGATTCTATCTTTGAGGAAGTTGCCGGGCTTTCTCCTTTATGGTTTCCCCGAGGAAAAACACTGTGTTCATTGTCTCTTGTGTTTGATTGTTGTACTTGTTATTCTCTCAGTTAAAGATCCTAATAATGCTAGCTTAATGTTGAAAAACTAACATGGTATTAGAGGTAACCTGAGAAGAAGACACTGTGCAATTGCGGGAACTAGGGCTTCCTAGTTTGTGGATCTTCCTCCACAGATTTTCATCAAAAGTAAGGTGGAATAACTCTCCTCCCTAGGGCGCATCTTTCTGTCGAAGCAGAATCCAATTCTGAGGTTTTTTAGTTTTGGACCTGTGAGGCTGTCACTGCTGCCGGAAATTAGGGCTTTTCACAGAAGAGGAATTTTTCAGTGAGCCCAGGCCTGGATTGATCTTCTCCCCAAAATCAAAGTTAGGGACAAATTTCAAGGCATTTGGGTGGATAGATCTCCGGAAAAGCAAAACCCTAATTTGCTCTTGAACCAGTGCTGTAGGATTTTAGCTCAAGTTTCAGATCCGACATCTTGACCTGGTAAGATCTAAAATCTTTTGTATTTCCATTTGAGGTTCTCAGTTTAAGATGTCTCACCATACCAAGCTTGATGAAAAGCTTGAGGGAGCTGACAACTTCCGAGCCTGGAAGTATAGGATCTCCCTGGTCGTGGAAGAGAATGAGTTAGACTCCTACATCCATGAGGAGGTTCTAGTTCCGGAGGGAGATGAGGCAAAGGCCTTACATAAGAAGAAGATAGTTATGGCAAAGAGGATCATTGCTAATTCTATCAAGGATCACCTTATACCTCAGGTGTCCTCTCTCAAGATACCTAAAGCTATGTTTGATGCCCTAACCAAGTTGTTTGAAGGGAAGAACATAAACCAGAAGATGACTTTGAGGAATCAACTGAAGAATGTGAAGATTCAGAATTCAGAGACTATCCAGTCCTACTTCACAAGGGTTTCTCAGATCAAGGAACAATTAGAAGCTATAGATGAAGAAGTGGAGAATGCAGAGATTGTGATGACAACACTGAATGGCCTTCCTAGGTTCATGGGATTCTTTCATCCAAGGAATCTGTGCAAGAAAGAAGTTAGTCAAATTTAGCAGACTATGGGAAGAATGTTCTCAAGAAGAAGCACGGATAATAGCTCAAGAAGAGAAGATGGGAAGTGAAGATCAAGCCCTCACAGTTCATTCCAAGAAGGGAAGAAGAAATCCTCATTACTCCAAAGGTAAGAACTCTTATTCTAAGGATAACAATAGAAAGGACCTATCTAGATTGAGATGTTATACATGTGATGAAAAAGGACACTTCGCAAAAGACTGTCCTAAGAACAAGGTCCACTCTCATAAGAAGAAGGGGAACAAAAGAAGACATCATGCTCATGCTGCAGAGGATGATGAACCATCCAAGAAAAGAACCAGATATGAAAGTGAAGATTCTTCAAGGGAGGATGAATATGTTTTGATTTCTGCTCTCACAGGTAACATTACTCACGGTTGTGGTGATTGGCTTATAGACAATGGGGCTTCCAAACATATGACTGGGTTCAAGGAATCCTTTGTGAGACTGTCAGAACATGAATCACCTCACAAAGTGAAGCTAGGAGATGACTACCAATATCCAATAAAAGGTAGTGGGGAATCTTCATATAAACTAGACTCTGGTAAGTCTCTAACAATGAAAGAAGTATTGTTTGTGCCAAGACTCAAGAAGAACCTTCTCTCCATATCAGCATTGGATGCAAAAGGAATGAGGGTTGCATTCATAGATGGTCAAGTCATCATGTGGCCTAGAGGAAAGACTATCGATGATGCGGTAGTGATTGGAGAACAAGAAGGAGGTTTGTACAAATTGAAGGGCCATCCAAAACAAGCACTGGTCCATGACACAGTAGAGCCAAATGAACTTTGGCATAGAAAGCTTGCACATGTGCATTACAGAGCACTACCTATTGCAAGCAAAGCTGTTGAAGGTCTTCCAGAAATCCAAGCAAAACATGATGGGGTCTACAAAGGATGCGCGAAAGGGAATAATACAAAGAAGACATTTCCAAGTAGTGAAAGCAAAGCAAAAGGAATCTTGGAAATCATCCACTCCGATGTATGCGGTCCTATGTCATCAAACTCACTAAGCGGTTATGCATATTATGTTTCTTTCATTGATGACTTTTCTAGGAAGACATGGGTTTACTTCATGAAGAACAAAGACGAAGTATTCAGCAAATTCAAGGAATTCAAAGCCTTGATTGAGAACCATACTGAAAAGAAGATCAAGACTTTTCGATCAGGCAATGGCGGAGAATTCACTTCAAATGAATTCAAGAGGCTATGCAAAGACTCGGGGATTAAGAGGGAGTTGTCCACTCCTTATAATCCACAACAGAATTGGGTTGCAGAAAGGAAGAATAGAACTATCATGGAAGCTGCAAGAGCAATGCTTCATGATCAAGATCTTCCTATGCATCTTTGGGCTGAAGCTGCCAGAACAACGGTGTATGTACAGAACCATACTCCACATAGACTGCTCGAGAACAAGACTCCCGAAGAAGTCTTCTCTGACAAGAAACCAGAAGTCAGCCATCTCAGAATATTCCACTGTCCTGTGTACATACACATTCCAAAAGAGAAGAGAACAAAATTAGATCCTTCAGGAAAGAAGGGTATATTCGTGGGATACTCTGAAAGCTCGAAGGCTTACAGAATCTATTTCCCAGGATACAAGAAGATTGACATCAGCAGGGATGTGACATTTGATGAAGACACAGCTTACAACAAATCCAGAAAGATACCTGCTGAAGAACCTGAAGAAGCAGAAGCACCCAGAATCCATGATACAACCATGAATGAAGAAGCTCAAGAAGAAGATCGAAAATTTGAAGAACCACAAAGACATGTAGATCCACCTCTGGAGAAGAATCCTCATAAGAGGAAACCTGCTTGGGTACGTGAACTTATCCAAGGTGCGGAAAGATATGGGGCTCCAGAAGAGAATCACAGAGAAAGAAAAAGGACCAGTTTCTGCTCCGGGTATGTAGCTCTACTATGTGATTTCATTGATAAAAAACCTTCCACTTATGAAGAAGCGGCAAAACAGAAAGAATGGAAGGATGCTATGATCGAAGAATACCAATCGATCATGAAGAATGATGTTTGGGATGTTGTCCCAAGACTAGAAGGAAAGTCAGTTGTAACTTCCAAATGGATCTACAAGATCAAGCATGCTGTAGACGGTAGCATTGAAAAGTATAAGGTAAGATTTGTGGCTCGAGCTTTCTCTCAGAAAGAAGGAATAGACTATGAAGAAACATTTGCACCTGTAGCCAGATACACTTCCATCAGATCAGTACTTGCTTTGGCTGCAGTGATGAAATGGAAGATACACCAAATGGATGTCAAGACTGCTTTCTTGAATGGTGTAGTAGAAGAGGAAGTGTATGTAGAACAACCACTCGGTTTTGAGACACATGATAGGGAGTCTCATGTGTGTAGATTGAAGAAAGCCCTGTACGGTTTGAAACAGGCACCCAGGACTTGGTACGGCAAAATTGACAGCTTTCTATCCAGTTTGGGCTTTACCAAGAGTAAAGTAGATTCCAACCTTTACTACAAGGTTGAAGATGGCAACCCAGTGATGCTTCTACTATATGTAGATGATTTATTTGTGACAGGTACGGATGGGTTGATTGTCGATACGAAGAGAAAGCTTGCTGCTGAGTTCAAGATGAAGGGCTTGGGTATGATGCATTACTTTCTAGGTATGGAGGTGTGGCAGAGTACAGATGGAATCTTCCTTGGACAAGGGAAGTATGCAGTAGAGATCTTGAAGAGGTTTGGGATGATGGACTGCAAGACTATGGCCACACCTATGGCATCGAACCTGAAGCTATTGAACGATGCTTCATCAGAGTCGGTTGATGCTACGATGTATCGTCAGATGATTGGGTCATTGATGTACCTGACGAACACAAGACCGGATATTTGCTTTGCTGTGAACACCTTGAGCTAGTTCTTCGCAGATTCGAGACATGTTCACTTGATTGTTGCAAAGCATATTCTGAGGTACCTGAAGGGTACAGTTGATTATGGGCTCAAGTACGATGCGAATCAGAAGATTAACTTGGAGGGTTATGTTGATTCAGATTGGGCAGGCAGTGCGATCGATAGGAAGGGCACTTCAGGATGTTGCTTCAGTATGGGATCAGGTGTGATCTCTTGGTTTAGCAGGAAGCAATCCTGTGTGGCACTGAGTACAGCTGAAGCAGAGTATGTCGCAGCTTGTTCAGCTAGTTGTGAGGTAGTATGGCTAAGGAAGCTACTGTCTGATTTATTTGATCTCCAGTTGGATGCTACTTGTATACATTGTGACAACCAGAGGTGCGTGAAGTTGTCAAAGAATCCAGTGTTCCATGACAAGTCAAAGCATATCGAGATCAAGTATCACTATATCAGGGATATGGTGCAGAAGGGAGCAGTGAAGCTCCAGTATGTTGCGACGGAGGAACAGATAGCTGATGTATTAACGAAGCCATTGGCTAGGCTGAAGTTCGAGTACTTCAGGGAGAAGCTTGTGTTCTCCAGATCGAGGTCTCCTCCAAGGGAAAGTGATGAGTTCCATAGCTATTCTGACATGGTGAGAGGATTGGTTCCTTCCATGGTCAGATGTAAGGGCTGAGGCATTCTGTCATGGTGAGAGGATTGGTTCCTTCCATGTCAGATATGACTGCTGAGATCCATAGCCATTCTGATGAGTAGGTCAGATGTAAGGGCTGAGTCATTCTGTCATTGTGAGAGGATTGGTTCCGTCCATGTCAGATATGAGTGCTAAGCCATTTTGATATGACTGTAGGATTGGTTCCTACATGATCAGATATGAGGGCTATTGCCATTCCTTGAATGGAGCTGTCTGGTGAGGTACCAGGAAAACTCAGTCTAGAATTGAGGGCCGTTCTGATATGACCGTGAGATGTTCTCTCACATGATCAGATATGAGTGCATGGCCATTCTGATGTGATAGAGGGATGTGTTCCCACTTGATTAGATGTAAGGGCCGAGCCGAGCCATTCTGTCATGGCTAAAGGATTAGGTTCCTCCCATGTCAGATGTGAGTGCTGGCCATTCTGACTTGGTGTCAGATGTAAGGGCTATCACCATTCTTTGAATGGAGCTACCTGGTGAGGTACCAGGAATCCTCAGTCTAGGATTGAGAGCCATTCTGATGTGACCGAGGGATGTGTTCCCACATGATCAGATGTAAGTGCAGTGGCCTTTTCACAGATGATAGTAGTTTGAGTTCCTATCATGCTGGTGATTGTAAGTGCTGAGCCTTTTCACAGATGATAGTAGTTTGAGTTCCTATCATGCTGGTGATTGAGAGTGTTGTGCCTTTCCACAGATGGTAGTAGTTTGAGTTCCTACCGTGCTGGTGGATGTGAGTGCTGTGCCTTTCCACAGATGATAGTAGTTTGGGTTCCTATCATGCCGGTGGTTGCAAGTGCTGAGCCTTTTCAAGTTTTCACAGATGATAGTAGTTTGAGTTTTTATCATGCTGGTGAATGTGAGTGTTAGTCCTTTTTGATATGGTTATAGGATTGGTTCCTACATGATTAGATGTGAGTGCTGGGCGTGCCTTTTTGACGAGTAGGTCAGATGTAAGTGCTGGGCAGGCCATTCTGACTTAGTGTTAGATATAAGTGCTGAAGAAGACCTACATGGAGGCTAGGCCTACAACTAGCATGAAAAAGGGCTGGCTCTGTGGAACTTCCTATGACGAGAAGAATCATGAGATAGCACCAGTGATGATCCAGATCGAGTGATGATCCAGATCCAGTGATGATGGTGAGTGATGATCCAGATCTAGTGATGATGATCGAGCAGTGATGATCCAGATCGAGTGATGATCTAGATCCAGTGATGATGCCTAGTGATGATCCATATCGAGTGATGATCCAGATCCAGATCCGGTGATGATGTCCTATGATGATCCAGATCAAGAGATGATCCAGATCCAAAGACGAGGATGACTTGAAGACGAGGATGACTTGAAGACGAAGATGACTTGAAGATGCAGATGACGAGATGATCCAGTTGATACAGAGAAGAAGACCAGTGTTGAAAATTGTGTCGAAAGAATACCTTCCTAGTTAAGAGGGAGTGTTGATGTATTTGTAACTTCGGAATGCATTCATCTATGTATCTTATGTATTGTAACCTGATGTTTATTCCGGGATGTATCTATAATGTAATTGAGTCATGTTGTCATGCCCTGATGTTCCGATCGGGAGGATCAATAATGTAAACAAGTCATGTCAAGTCATTGTGGGTAACCCTCCGATTGTCTAAGGGTTAAAGTCCCCGCAGTTCCGGGGCACTAGGGTTATTAGACTCTCCTAGTAGAGGTCGGCCCTGGTAGGGTTTTAGTCATGTCGGGATTGGTATAAATAGAGAACTGGAGTCTCTATTTATCACACAACACATACACACTCAAGTGTAGCGCATAGTTGAGGAAGGAGAAGACACTGGGGCTAGACAAGAAGAAGATTACTGCTGTCGGGAGATCACTTATTGTTTTGGGCTTTTACTGTTTTGGTGCTGATTCTATCTTTGAGGAAGTTGCAAGGTTTTCTCCTTTATGGTTTTCCTGAGGAAAAACACTGTGTTGCTGTACTTGTTATTCTCTCAGTTAAAGATCCTAATAATGCTAGCTTAATGTTGAAAAACCAACATTCTTCCCATAGCTTATCAAATTTGGGCAACTTGGTTCGACCACTTATAGTTTGGATAAAAGACTCCCAAGATGGTGGGAGACAATTTAACGAAGTTGGTCATAACGAGATCCTTTTCTTCAACATTGTCTCCACTGGACTTTAGCTTGTCTTGGAGTTTGGTGATCCTCATGAAATATGAGGAAATATTCTCGGACTTCGTCATCTTCATATTCGACAGTTTATTCCTTAATGTGAGAGTCACATTGATTGCGCCGAGAGGTGCTCTACAGCCCAGTATGGGGGAGATCTTGTAACGTGATGTAACGTTAGTAACGTTTGTAACATGTTGGCAAAAAATAATAGTGATAGTAAATATTATGGGAGAGATCTTGTAACGTGATGTAACGTTAGTAACGTTTGTAACATGTCGGAAAAAAATAATAGTGATAGTAAATATTATGGGAGAGATCTTGTAACGTGATGTAACGTTAGTAACGTTTGTAACATGTCGGCAAAAAATAATAGTGATAGTGAATATTATGGGAGAGATTTTGTAACACACAATAAAAAATAATATCACTTTCGTAACGTTATTTTTATTAATACAAAATAAATTTTCTAATTGGCCAAAATAAAACAATCTAATATGGGGGAGATGTTGTAATATTCCTACCTAACAAAACAATAAAAAAGTAAAAATTTAATTATCCGTAAAAGAAATATTGTGGGTCAAGAAAAAAACACAATTGAATTATCCCCAGAAAAATGTTGGCCTTGCACATGGTTTTAATTGAATTATCTGCAAAAACAATGTTGGCCTTGCACATGGTTTTAAAACCATGTGCAAGACATTCTAAACAACCCGTGGTTTTATTTTACATGGTTTAGGAGGCCTTGCACATGGTTTTAAACCATGTGCAAAGCCTCCTAAACAACCCATGGTTTTATTGTACATGGTTTAGGAGGGCCTTGCAAATGGTTTTAAGACCATGTGCAAGGCCTCCTAAACAACCCATGGTTGTAGGAGGGCCTTGCATATGGTTTTAAAACCATGTGTGGGGAAATGATGCAATGTTAGTTCCTAACAAAATAAAAAATATTATGTCGGCCATAAATAATATTAAATATTAATAATAAAAATATAATATGTGGACCTTAAATAAAAGATGTGTCTTTTGGTTTGAATCAAATCAATAGATACCTAAGAAGAGGTTCGCACCTCTAGAGATTTGTACATGTCGTCTTTTTCGAGATCTGAGGAACGAAGTGGTCTCTAATTGAGTCCACTAAAATCCTTCTTGCTTTGGCATCATTCTTCCTCCAACGAGGTTTGTCTTCTTCAGCTTCTGGTTTTGGGACCTTTTCATTTACACATTGTAATAGGTCATTTTCTTCCAGTAAGAGAAGAACCCTCGATTTCCAGAGGATGAAGTTGGAAGCTACTTCCAGATGATCTTCTTGACTGTAGATTTGGCTCTGAAACCCTAGCAAAGACTAGGTCAAAACTGAAGGTTGGAGTTTTGGAAAATCGACTCCATAGATAAATGCACCCTAGAGGGGTGAGTTGAGAAGTGGTAGAGTCGAGCCAAAACTGTGTAGGGAGTAGGTCAAAAAACGAAAACCCTAATTTATGTTGCAGCTGAAGAATTAGGTCAAAAATTGAAAAATCTCATAATTGAATTCTGTCTTCACCAAAAGATGCGCCCTCCTTAGAGCGAAATTCCCAAGGCTCTTTTTTCGCCAAAAGGTTGAGTGAAGACCTTGAAAGATGAAATGCTAGGTTCGACAGAGTTTCGACAATGGCTTCTTCTAGCACTACTTTGATACCATGTTAGATTTTCATAAGATTATAGCGGTATATCTTAATTGTATTTATCAATAGGATCACTAGAAGATAGACAAAGCACATAACAATAACACGACAATAACACGAGTATTTTTTATCCTGGGAAACCCAATGGGAGAAAACACAACAACCTTCGTCTAGAGATGATAATTTTGAGATCAGAGTACAATGAAGAAGAAAGAGAAAATATGGAAAAGCTTTCCAAAGAAACCCTAAAAAACAATCTTCTTTTGCAGTATATGCGAACTTCTCTCTCTCCCATAAAACTGCGAACTTCACTGTGCTGCTGGGCTTCGTAAAACCGCACTGCACCGCATCCATCTACGAGAGGAGCTGTATTGTATTGATGAGTACTCCTTTAGATCTACGGAATGTGATCTAGGATACGATGGGAGTTTGCGTGCCTCGATAGGAAGGCAAAAATATCATCGCTCCCAACACATCTTAGAAGTTGGGTCATCTCACGAAGCATTAATTGGGAGGTTATTTACCGCTAGTAGAGCCTTGGGGGGAAATAGCTACTGTGTGGAATAATGAGGGGCGCCTCCCATTTATACATAATTTCTACTAATATTTTGACTGGGGTTGATTTCTCTTGGGGGAGCAATATATTTTATATTTTATATATTATTTTATCTTTTTTTTGGCTTGCTTTTCTCCCCAAGGTCTACATTGTTCTTCTAGGGTTTGTATGATTGATTACAATAAGTTCATCTCCCGTAGGAGGTACAATACAAGAACAATAAGAATAGCATCTAAAGTTGCACAAACTCCAACATTTTGAAGCGCACATCGGTGAAGTGAGGGGCTCCTAGGTGCTCCAGTAGTAATGGTAATATTAAATTCTTAAAGTAAAAGTGGTATTTTCCTTATCTTTCATTTTCTATCCTTTTACTTAAATTTTTAACATTACCATTAATTGTTTTAGGATGTTTGAGAATGGTTCCAACCTTATCGGATTTCAAATGCAAAAAGTAGAATTTTAGATCCCATACAAAATTCAACAGACTTAACAGTTTTTCAAGATTTTAGGATTGCAACGTTTCCACTTGGATTTTATCATGTATGAGGTGAAGGGATTGTCAGTTAATCTAGCACATCAACCTCTCTTTGTACCTTGATGTTGGTGGTGTTGATTGTTGAACTCCTCTATCATGACCTTAATCAAAATGTACCCTTTAGTCAAGCAAAACCATTTATTAATAAAGCATGATTTTTTTTCTAATTATACCTTATTTTAATGCTTGGTTTAGGAAGTTTCATCAAAATTGCAGGGTGTTGAGTAGTGTCCTTTGAGGATCAACTTCGAGATTCAAGGTAGAGGCAAGGGATAAAACCCTAGAGGAGTGGGACAGAAAGTGCTATTGATTAATAGGATTCCAATATAGGATTAATAGTTCACTCTTGCATAATTGTATGTTGGACTTGAAAGCCTCAAATAATGTGATGCCCTTTGGAGCCATAAAGAAATAGGGTCCTCTAGTCACATTTCCCCAATATAACATCTATGCCATGGATTCACACAATGTTGAAGTATGTTGAATCATTGAAGAATTATACTATATTTACAGGGAGTATCTTAAATTATATTTACATGGGATGAATTGTTACTGCCAAGATTTATAATATTTTTATTTTTTTTATTTCCTCGACATTCCCTTGTCCTCCCCGAATTTCCCTGAAATTTGGAGGTGGTCTCCACACATCCCCGGTGTGTGTTTCCTTGCTCCCACGCTCCTGCGCCTCGGAAACTTGGGGGAACATTGTCTAGCATTAGTGTATATTTTAACTTTAACCTAGGGACCTTTGGGAGTGTTGAAGTTGAAAGAGATGAAAATTATGTTTTATCTTGTTACAACTATATTATTTTGTTTCTAGCAGCAATTTAGAAATTTATTTTTATGCATTAAAGTAGAAATTTTAATTTTTATGCTCCAAACCCTAACCTAACCCAAATTTCAACAATAAGCAGAGTATACTACCATGCAATGGCAAAAATTGGCAAAAATTGAAACTAAACTAGCAGGATTCCTAAGTTAACAAGTGAACCGGTGCAAGAATGCAATGGACAGATTCAAAATTAACATGGAAAGAAAAGGGGCCTGCGAGAAACTTAGTGATTAAAATCATTAAGTTTGATTGAGTTGCTAGTCCCTTTTGAGGCTTCCTTAGCCTTAGATGCTTATTGTTGATCCTTATGGCCAACAATCAAGCTTTACAATGTGGATTATACTGCTTCATTTGAGGACTACATGTTCGCTGTCCAAAAATCAGCAAAGAAAAATTTGGGACATTGGTAGGAAATGTGGGAAAAATTGCCCTTTTGTTGCTTCATGATAATGGGGCTTTTAGTTCGATCAAACATGTAGGTTCAAAAAGTATTGGAGGAGTTCCTTCCTACCAAAAGCAGTGAACAAGACAGCTTATGACTCGTTTGGGAATAAAGGATTCATGGAGTGGATGGAGCATCACTGGAGAAACTGTAATTAATCCTGGTATTTGGAGTTATGAAGGTGTGGCCGGGGCACATATCGTATGGTGGACATAAGTGTCCATAACATACAAATATATGGCTGTCCCGAGAGTGGGCAGTGAGCTAATAGTGATAAAAACTGCCAAATAAATGCTTTAGGTTGACTTTTGATGGCATGCAACAACATGCACTAACATGCAAGGTGAAAAAGTTAGAAATCCATGTGTGCATGCGATTATTTTGAACATGCATGTATCTTTCGATAGCATGCATGAACATGCAATGCTTTTCCTAGATCTACTCTTAAGATATTCAAGTGCTTGTCAACGAGATCTATGCATGCAAATACATCTTACTTAGAATTTCCTTGAAAAATATAGATTATTGCATGCATGGAATAAATAAAGAGGGAGTAATTTTCTTTGTATTTGGATGTTACGAAAAATTTAGAGAGAAAGAGAGTGCCTTATTACAAATTTGGGCAATGGATTTGTCAAGGAATGACGTTGAGGGCCTTACTTTCTTAAAAAGACTGAGAAGAAGCTGCTTGGGCTAACCTCAGGCTACTTAGCAGATGGGACAACCTGAAAGTTTTTCTCAGTTTTCAGCCACCGCTTTAAATGTCAAAATTTTCACTGTTTAATTCCCAACCCAGATTTAATGAAGGCTGGAAATTGCACAATATTCCAAACTGATAAAAACACTGCTGAAACTCACATTTAATGACAAAATAAAATAATAAATGCACACCATAAATTTCAGACTCAGAGATTTTTGGCAAACTTGCCCAGGAAAAACCCACAAGGGGAAAACCTGTTTGGAGAGAGATTTTTATTTTCAGGACAAAAATTACAGCAAAACTCAGAATTTTTTTCAGACCAACTTATCTCAACAGGATGAAAATTTTCTGCCTCGTTTTCTGTGCCAAACAGGAAAAATCAAACTCAGAAAATTTCTGTTTTTGCCTCGATTTTCGTGTCGCTGTACGGACTGTACAGACAGACCGTGCAGGCTGACAATATGGACCTCGAAATCTGTGCCCAGGAAAAAAATCTCAAAATCATGCCCAAAAATCTGCCTCGAAAATCGTGCCTGCTGTACTGAAATCGTATCTGCTGTAATGTACGGACCAGCAATAAATGCTGCTGTCCTTGATTTTTGTGTCCTCTCTTGCTGCTGTCCTTTCCTCGAAATGCGTGCCAAGAGAAAAAACTTGCTGCTGCTGGTGTTTTATCCTCTTTCTCAGAAAAACGGCTCTTCTCTCTCTCAACTCTCTCCTTTACTCTCTTTCTCAAAAAGTAAATGCATATTGCCGCTCGTTTCCTTTTTGGTGAAAACCCTAAGGTAAGTGAATGGTCTTCTAATACAATGGTTGAGATTGGATAAGATGAGTGGATGAGATTAACTGCTTATTAAATCTCATTTAAAATTAATTTCACTCACCTCACTTAAATTTTTCCAAAAAGTGACTTTACTCTCTAAAGTCTAAATTAAATGCTCATCTCAAGTCGTTTAATGCAAGGGTCACTTTATTTCCCCCTTTTAAGTGACTAAGGCTAAAGTCACCTAGGGGAACACTTTCCTAGGTACAAAAATCAACACAACCTGCACAAGTTAGTTTTAAACATATACAAGAAGAGAGAGACCCTCCTTGGCTTCTTTTACGGGTGCGACCTATAAGGAAAGAGTTAATATATCACAATTCCAGACAAAGGTAAAGATGCTAAAATTAACTTCCTTCACTATAACTCAATAGTGGATCTATGCAAGCAAAACTATGAAGGAAGATACTACTCAACAGGGTAGTAATACCCTTCCAATGAACACAATAGAATTAGAAATACATGCACAAAACAACAAGATACATATTATCTCCACAGAATAATGAAAAGCAAGCTATGCCACACTACAATGAGCCACACCACGACTAGCCTCCAAAGGCCTTCTTTATTATTCAAATACATGGTCTCAAATAGTGACAATACTACAACAATGTCAAAAGCCAAATAATAACTAACACGAATGAGAGAGGAAGAGCCTCTTTAAATAGGAAAATACCATATTGGGATCTTCTCCATGCATGGAACGAGAAGATGCCATCTCAAATGGAGTTCCCCATGTAGAGTGACGAGAGAGTGCCACATGAGGGAGTTAACTCCAATGCCATGAGAGTGTGCCACATTTGGAGTTAATCCCAAGGAAAACTAGGAGAGAATGCACCACCTTAGGGAGGAGAAACCAATGCAAGGAGAGTGCGCCACCTTTGGGAGGACAATCCAATGCTAACACAGAGAGAAGGCGCCACATTTTGGAGACGACTCATTAGTTAGTTGAGGCAACAAACTTACTCCCTTGGATGAGGGAAAACCCATGAATGAGGGGGAGCTACACCTTTTTCAGGGGGAAGGTGCTATGGGGCTTATCTTAGCCCACAAACATGGTCATAACTTTGGATTTAGGGTGGTGCTTCACCTTTTCGTGCCCACTTGAGATTAAGCATGAGAAGGGAATATTCTAGGATATTCCTTTTTTATTATTTGACCCATTTACCCCTTATTACATAGTTTTTTTGACATTTTTACCCTCTCCAAGGGAACTAAAAGGTCATAACTTTTGCTAGGAACATGGTAACTAACTCAAATTTTGACATTAGACTCTACGGACTTGGACACTAGCTTGAGGAATCTATATTATAACATACTTTGGCATTGGAGGTGTGAGTGAAAAGACTTGGATAAACTCTGATTAGTAGGATCTAAGTTCATCTAGGTGGAAAAAACACTACAAAGTAGCCATAATACAAATGACTCACTCGGGCTACCCTTTTACACATATAATGGATGTCAAAATTTTACAAACAACATCCTTTGACCATGACAAAGGAAGAGCAAAATTCAATTGGGCAAAACTTAAAAGACTGCCTGATCTGATGAGGAACTGAAAGGGTCCTTGGCTAGCTGATGTCTTTTGTCTGTTGATCATCCTGTTCAATTTGGGTGGTAACAAGTGGTATGATGAGGGCAGGTTCTCAGAGACCTTTGAATCATTTAACTTCAAGATTTCTTGTAAGAACGGCTTTCAAGATTTCTTGTAAGAACGGCTACTTGCTTTAAATATGGGGATTAGTAGGATCTAAGTTCATCTAGGTGGAAAAAACACTACAAAGTAGCCATAATACAAATGATTCACTCGGGCTACCTTTTTACACATATAATTGATGTCAAAATTTTACAAACAACATCCTTTGACCATGACAAAGGAAGAGCAAAATTCAATTGGGCAAAACTTAAAAGACTGCCTGATCTGATGAGGAACTGAAAAGGTCCTTGGCTAGCTGATGTCTTTTGTTTGTTGATCATCCTGTTCAATTTGGGTGGTAACAAGTGGTATGATGAGGGCAGGTTCTCAGAGACCTATGAATCATTTAACTTCAAGATTTCTTGGAAGAGCAAAATTCAATTGGGCAAAACTTAAAAGACTGCCTGATCTGATGAGGAACTGAAAAGGTCCTTGGCTAGCTGATGTCTTTTGTTTGTTGATCATCCTGTTCAATTTGGGTGGTAACAAGTGGTATGATGAGGGCAGGTTCTCAGAGACCTATGAATCATTTAACTTCAAGATTTCTTGTGGGAACGGCTACTTTCTTTAGATATGGGGCTAGAACTTGGAGGATAAAACTTTCTTTTGTTGCTCGTGTCTATTTTCTATGTTAAGTGTATTGGGCTATTAGTATAGAATTAAGCTGGAGTTACACATGTTTTATTATGTCTTATATAAATTTCTTCTTTAAATGGTGAACCTTGCATGATATGATTGAGGTAATTCTTTCTGAAAGTTCTACTTGTTTTATATTCAACACATGGTATATGTTACTTGTAGTTGAACGTGTAGGCTTTGCATGTGGGTTTATTTGGAAGTTTTCAGTTCTTGATATTTCCATTTGATTAGAAGAGAACTCATATTTGGCTATCAAAGACTATGACAAAAGTTTGAGCTCTTCTACCCTCTCCTACTCTTTGATCACCAAATCTTCTCTTGGTTCCTCTATAACCCTATTGCCCTTTCCTAAATCAACTAGGCACTAGTCAAGGGATTTTACTCTTTCTTTTAGCCAACTCAACCAATCTATTTTATTTATAAGTTAATAAAAAAAATATGGGATTTAGTTTTTATCTCATACATGAGAGTAAGCAAAAGACATCAAGGTCAAACCCCTTGAGGGCTGCACTTTATTTTATTTAAGTGTATGCTGGTTACATGTTTTTATTCAATTTATTAGAATCTTTTGCTTGCTGGTCACAATTAGAAATAGCTTGATATGAATGTTAGATTTCAGATCTAGTTTAGCTCTTAATTAAGTTACTTGCACATATTTGGATGGGTTAAAACATTTAAGTGTTTTGAGTTATCTTCACTTGATCATTTTCAGCTCTTATATACAGTTTTGTTTAATACATTTTCTGCTCTTGGGTTATTTCTACATGATTCTCATAACATACAACACACCTAACAAATCTAAAAACTAGCTATTGCTGCTAGCACATGCACTTTTCTTTCATGTTAAAGGCATATTCAAGTAACTAAACACATCTAAATCTATTGCACACTAATAAATGGTTACTTGTCACTTTTTACAGCCTCATTGCACTAATTCTATTCTTTAAGGAGCTGGAATTTTTGTTGTTGTTTTAACCATATAATTTCATTTGCAAACATTTCTGTTTTGGCCAGTAAACAACTTTTTAATTGCTGATTTATTTCTGCTGTAAATGGCCTTGTTCTATTGGCAAAACCAGCAATGGAATAAGGATCTATGGTTGTCTAAGTTATATTGTATGGGACTCATCTTGCATATTTAATTCAAAATTCTCCTTGAAGGTTTATAAGCCTGTTAATTTGTCAATTCTTTATGTTTTAATGGCTTCACTTTCATTGCTGGTCAGGTGCTAGGGGGCTTATCTTAGCCCACAGACATGGTCATAACTTTGGATTTAGGGTGGTGCTACACCTTTTTGTGCCCACTGGAGATTAAGCATGAGAAGGGAATATTCTAGGATATTCTTTTTTTTATTATTTGACCCCCTTAACCCCTTATTACATATTTTTTTGACATTTTTACCCTCCCCAAGGGAACTAAAAGGTCACAACTTTTGCTAGGAACATGGTAACTAACTCAAATTTTGACATTAGACTGTAAGGACTTAGACACTAGCTTGTGGCATCTATATTATAACATACTTTGGCTTTGGAGGTGTGAGTGAAAAAACTTGATAAACTTTGATTAGTAGGATCTAAGTTCATCTAGGTGGAAAAAACACTACAAAGTAGCCATAATGCAAATGACTCACTCGGGCTACCCTTTTACACATATAATGGATGTCAAATTCCTTTGACCATGCAAAGGAAGAGCAAATTTCAATTGGGCAAAACATAAAAGACTGCCTGATCTGATGAGGAACTGAAAAGGTCCTTGGCTAGCTGATGTCTTTTGCCTGTTGATCATTCTGTGCAATTTGGGTGGGTAACAAGTGGTATGATGAGGGCAGGTTCTCAGAGACCTATGAATTGTTTAACTTCAAGATTTCTTGTGGGAATGGTTACTTGCTTTAAATATGGGGCTATAACTTGGAGGATAAAACTTTCTTTTGTTGCTCTTGTGTCTATCTTTTTATGTTAAGTCTATTGGGCTGATAGTATAGAATTAAGCTGGAGTTACACGTGTTTTATTATGTCTTATATAAATTTGTTCTTTAAATGGTGAACCTTGCACGATATGATTTAGGTAATTCTTTCTAAAAGTTCTACTTGTTTTATCTATTAAGTTAACATTATATTCAACACATGGTATATGTTACTTGTAGTAGAACGTGTAGGCTTTGCATATAGGTTTATTTGGAAGTTTTCAGTTCTTGATATTTCCATTTGATTAGAAGAGAACTCATATTTGTCCATCAAAGACTATGACAAAGGTTTGAGCTCTTCTACCCTCTCCTACTCTTTGATCACCAAATCTTCTCTTGGTTCTTCTATGACCCTATTGCCCTTTCCTAAATCAACTAGGCACTAGTCAAGGGATTTTAATCTTTCCTTTAGCCAACTCAACAAACCTAATTTTTTTTTGAAGTTTATAAAAAAAATATGGGATTTAGTTTTTATCTCATACATGAGAGTAAGCAAAAGACATTAAGGTCAAACCCCTTGAGGGCTGCACTTTATTTTATTTAAGTGTATGCTGATTACATGTTTTAATTCAATTTATTAGAATCTTTTGGTTGCTGGTCACAGTCAGAAATGACTTGATATGAATGTTAGATTTCAGATCTATTTTATCTCTTAATTAAGTTACTTCGCACATATTTGGATGCGGTAAAACATTTAACTGTTTTGATTTATCTTCACTTGATCATTTTCAGCTCTTATATACAGTTTTGTGTAATACATTTTCTGCTCTTGGGTTATTTCTACATGATTCTCATAACATACAACACACCTAACAAATCTAAAAACTAGCTAGTTCTGCTAGCACATTAACTTTTCCTTCATGTTAAAGGCATATTCAACTAACTAAACACATCTAAATCCATTGCACTCTAATAAATGGTTACTTGTTACTGTTTACAGCCTCATTGCACTAATTTTATTCTTCGAGGAGCTGGAATTTTTGTTGTTTTAACCATATAATTTCATTTGCAAACATTTCTATTTTGGCTAGTAAACAACTTTTTAATTGCTGATTTATTTCTGCTGTAAATGGCCTTGTTTTATTGGCGAAACCAGCAATGGAATACGGATCTATGGTTGCCTAAGTTATATTGTAAGGGACTCATCTTGCATATTTAATTCAAAATTCTCCTTGAAGGTTTATAAGCCTGTTCATTTGTCAATTCTTTATGTTTTAATGGCTTCACTTTCATTGCTGGTCAGGTGCTAGGGGGCTTATCTTAGTCCACAAACATGGTCATAACTTTGGATTTAGGGTGGTGCTACACCTTTTTGTGCCCACTGGAGATTAAGCATGCGAAGGGAATATTATTTGACCCACTTAACCCCTTATTGCATAGTTTTTTGACATTTTTACCCTCGCCAAGGGAACTAAAAGGTCATGACTTTTGCTAGGAACATGGTAACTAACTCAAATTTTGACATTAGACTCTAAGGATTTAGACACTGGCTTGAGGTATCTATATTATAACATACTTTGGCTTTGGAGGTGTGAGTGAAAAAACTTGGATAAACTTTGATTAGTAGGATCTAAGTTCATCTAGGTGGAAAAAACACTACAAAGTGGCCATAATACAAATCAGTGTTTTAAAAACCAACCGAGGCCGAGGCCGAGGCCGCCGAGTTGGCCGAGTTGGCTGAGTTGACCCCCGGCCGAGCTGACTCGGCCTGCAACTCGGCTCGGGTGGCCGATTTTATACTTAGTTGGCCGAGTTGGGTCCGAGTCGGCCGAGTTAGGGTCCGAGTTGGCCGAGTCGGCCAAGTTGCAACCCGAGTCAGCCGAGTCAGTTGTGGCAGACACCCACATGAATGCAGACTCCAAAATAATATGTTTATTTTTTATTTTTAAGATTTTTCTTATTCTAACCATAACCTGAGACCATAAGATGACCCCCTGCCCCTCTATTTGCCTCACACTTCTGCTGTAAGATGTTTGTGAGCATTTGGCATTATTGTTGTTAGGATTCATGGAGGCTTGGAGGAGCGTCCAACAATGAAGAACAATCAACATGATTGGAGGAGTTGGACTATTGGAAACCGATTTTCTGTTACTTAGATGTATGTTAGCTTCCAACTAGCCATTGTTTCTTTTTTTCTCATTAAATTGACAAATATCAGTCCTGTTTTCTATTGTTTGCTGCCAAAATAATAAGAATTTTTTTCTTTTGTTTTTGCATGTTTAGATTTGCTTTGCATTTAGATTCTAGATTGGCCCCAAAAGGAAAAGATTAGGCATGGATCCATGCTGATGTCATTGAAGGGAAAATGTATTGCAAGGGTTGCAAGACATGGATTAAAGAAGGCGACATTAATAGATTTAAACAACAGTTGGCTGCTGTTAAAGGAAATATTGCCCCATGGGAAGTTGATTTAGAGTTTCTTAGTGAGATTAGGTTGGAGTTGCAACAACAGTTTGATGAATTTGAAGAGGAGAAGGCTAAACAAAAGAGATGTATGATCATTGACATATGATGTAGTGGCATCATAGCATGTTGTTTTTTGGACTCTACAAGCCATTTAGGCCTCATTGATTATGTTTTTTGTTCTAGATATGTATTGCACAGTACACTCGATGCCATTTTGATATATTCACACTTATATGGCATATGCATGAGTAGACGTTGGATATTTTGTCTCTAATTCTTTGCAAGCATGGATTAAAATCTTTAAAATATTGTTTTTCTTTAAAATTTAATATTTTATGTATTTTTTGAGTAATCCGAGTCATTAAATTCAAATCGGCCGAGTCATTACCGAGTCCGAGTTGACCCTTGACCGATTCCAAGTCCGAGTCCGAGTTTTAAAACATTGATACAAATGACTTACTCGGGCTACCCTTTTACGCATATAATGGATGTCAAAATTTTACAAACAACATCCTTTGACCATGACAAAGGAAGAGCAAAATTCAATTGGGCAAAACTTCAAACACTGCCTGATCTGATGAGGAACTGAAAAGGTCCTTGGCTAGCTGATGTCTTTTGTCAGTTGATCATCTTGTGCAATTTGGGTGGTAACAAGTGGTATTATGAGGGCAGGTTCTCAGAGAACTATGCATTGTTTAACTTCAAGATTTCTTTTTTGAACGGTTACTGGCTTAAAATATGGGGCTAGAACTTGGAGGATAAAACTCTCTTTTGTTGCTCTTGTGTCTATTTTTTTTATGTTAACTCTATTGGGCTAATAATATAGAATTAAGCTGGAGTTGCACGTGTTTTATTATGTCTTATATAAATTTCTTCTTTAAAGGGTGAACCTTGCATGATGTGATTGAGGTGATTCTTTCTAAAAGTTCTACTTGTTTTATCTATTAAGTTGACATTATATTCAACACACGGTATATGTTACTTGTAGTAGAACGTGTAGGCTTTGCATGTAGGTTTATTTGGAAGTTTCAGTTCTCGATATTTCCATTTGATTAGAAGAGAACTCATATTTGGCTATCAAAGACTATGACAAATGTTTGAACTCTTCTACCCTCTCCTACTCTTTGCTCCCCAAATCTTCTCTTGGTTCCTCTATGACTTTATTGCCCTTCCCTAAATCAACTAGGCACTAGTCAAGGGATTTTACTCTTTCTTTTAGCCAACTCAACAAATTTTTTTTTTTTTAAGTTAATAAAAAAAATATGGGATTTAGTTTTTATCTCATACATGAGAGTAAGCAAAAGACATCAAGGTCAAACTCCTTGAGGGCTGCACTTTATTTTATTGAAGTGTATGCTGATTACATGTTTTAATTCAATTTATTAGAATCTTTTGCTTGCTGGTCACAATTAGAAATAGCTTGATATGAATGCTAGATTTCAGATCTAGTTTAGCTCTTAATTAAGTTACTTCGCACATATTTGGATGGGTTAAAACATTTAAAACTGTTTTGAGTTATCTTCACTTGATCATTCTCAGCTCTTATATATAGTTTTGTTTAATACATTTTCTGCTCTTGGGTTATTTCTGCATGATTCTCATAACATACAACACACCTAACAAATCTAAAAACTAGCTATTGCTGCTAGCACATGCACTTTTCTTTCATGTTAAAGGCATATTCAAGTAACTAAACACATCTAAATCTATTGCACTCTAATAAATGGTTAGTTGTCACTTTTTACAGCCTCATTGCACTAATTTTATTCTTTATGGAGCTGGAATTTTTGTTGTTGTTTTAACCATGTAATTTCATTTGCAAACATTTCTATTTTGGCTAGTAAACAACTTTTTAATTGCTGATTTATTTCTGCTGTAAATGGCCTTGTTCTATTGGCAAAACCAGCAATGGAATAAGGATCTATGGTTGCCTAAGTTATATTGTATGGGACTCATCTTGCATATTTATTTCAGAATTCTCCTTGAAGGTTTAAAAGCCTGTTCATTTGTCAATTCTTTATGTTTTAATGTTAGAGATTTAGCTCCGGAGGCACTCCGCATGTTTTTCTCTTGTATGCGGAAGTGACCATGCACTAGCTAGGCTACTTTTCTTTGTAATGTTGTTTTATAAAGTTTCAAGTGACTCTTATGTAAATGGGACTCTTTATAAAGTATTCCCTTGTTTTAATTTTATAAAGTGACTTTATGAGATAAAGTGCACTTGGTTCATAAAGTAAATGTGACTTTATTAAAATTAAATGTAACCGCTTTTGGGGGGGAGTTTTTCAACCCTTGATCTTGTAAAAGGTAAGATTTAATCTTGGCCTTTGGATTTAGGGATTGGGAAGGTAAAAAGTCACTCTCAAGTTATAAGAGAGAGCCTAGGGTAGTGTGCAAGACAAGTTGAAGGAAACCATTTCCAAGAATGAGCATTTGGCTGAGTTATTTGTAGAGAGAGAGAGCTGCAATTTTTCTGAAGTGGGCACGAATCCCAAGGAGAATTCTTTTTTCTCAAGTGGGCATGAATCCTAAGGAGCTGCGTAGTTTTCCAAGGCATTTAGTTTATGTATGATGAGTTGTATTGTTCCGTAGAGTTTGTATGGTACAACAATGGCACAAATTTCAAGAAAAAAATTTTGGGCACGATTTTCAAGGGGAAGTGAAAATTTTATTTCGAGCACAAAAATCCATACAGTCCGTACTATTATGTACAGGCTACTGGACATGAAAATCGAGGTGGGCACACAATTCGAGTTGGACACGAAAATCGAGGTGGACACAAAAATCGAGAAATCTGGTGAAGTCATTAATGCTGAAATAAATGTTGCTGTAAATTATTTTTCTGCCTGATAAATGTTGTAATAAAATTCTCTTGGACTGGTTTTCACCGAGGTGGGGTTTTTCCAGGGTCACATTGACAAAAAATCTACTGTTTTATAGGTTTATTAGTGTGTTGTTTTTTATGTGTATTTCCGCTGCTACAGACTTAGTTTTTTCAGTGTTTCAGCTTCATTCGAGTTGGACACGAAAATCGAGGTGGACACAGAAATCGAGAAATCTGGTGAAGTCATTAATGCTGAAATAAATGTTGCTGTAAATTATTTTTCTGCCTGATAAATGCTGTAATAAAATTCTCTTGGACTGGTTTTCACCGAGGTGGGGTTTTTCCAGGGCCACATTGACAAAAAATCTACTGTTTTATAGGTTTATCAGTGTGTTGTTTTTTATGTGTATTTCCGCTGCTACAGACTTAGTTTTTTCAGTGTTTCAGCTTCATGGTTGTTGGGTTTTATGCATGTGAAGTATTTTTACTTAATGACAGTTCAAGTCTGAAATCTGAGTTAAACCACGTGTTTCGCAAAAGTCTGATTTTTTGTCAATATTTCTACATGGTATAAGAGCTAAGGTTCTGAGATTACGGCTGATTGTGGGGACAATAGTAGTGGTGAGTTGTTGGGCAAGGGTTATTGGTGTGTTTTTTAAGAACTTGTGTGTTCGAAAAACCTTATTTGGATGTGACTTGCAGGTGGTGGGGAAGAGTAAAGATATCATTCTTTTGTTGGTCTATTTTTTTCTTTCTTTCTTTGATAGCAGAGATGGCTGCATGCATTAGATATCAGTGCATAAAATAGTACATATTTCTGGGCACGATTTTCGAGAAGTGAATTTTTTTTCAAGCACAGAAATCTATACTATTCTGTACAGCCCGTGAGCAAAATCTAATTCATACATTACAACAACAAATGTTACTTTGATCATTGCTCTTAATGGGATACACTTCAGTGGATTCATTTCACTACTCATTGTATAGTTATTGATTAAGTTGGTTGCAACAAGTTATATTCCGTACAGCCCGTGAGCAAAAACTAATTCATACATTACAACAACAAATGTTACTTTGATCAATGCTCTTAATGGGATACACTTTAGTGGATTCATTTCACTACTCATTGTATAGTTATTGATCAAGTTGGTTGCAACAAGTTATATTTTCTCTTGGCAAATCTACTGAAGATATTGGGTGTTTACATTTAATGGTCAATGGCTTATGTATCTTTAAATCAACATTTGAGTTCGTTTAATTGTTGAAGCCGTTGATATCACTTTGGATTTTCTAACTCATTGGATCTTTCTAAGTTCTGACCATAAATCCATCTATAATCCGAGTTATTTGCCTCATCTCTTGAACTAAGTTGCGTATAGTGATTCCCTACCTTCTGACTTCTCAAGTCACTAAATGAAGGGAAATATTTGCTAAGGTGACAATGTCATTGCTTCCATAGTTTCCCATAGCTACACCTTAGTGAGGACCTTGCACCCGCACTTTAGGGGTGCTAGTTTTTGTGGCAATAGGACCCCACCTTGCAATTGCATTTGTGAGACACCTTCTTAATCTTAATGAATCCCATCTCATCATTCTTAATGGACTCTCCTGCTATTTGGATTCCAATAGGTATGCTTGTTTTCCTCACAAAGGTGGTTTTGGTGTCATTGATTATATCTACAAGCTAACCAGGGCCTTATCCCCCATATCTAGAATATCTATTTCTTCCATGGTCCCCATTGGCAACCATGGTTACCTAGAATTCACCCTACTGTTCAATCCCCTTCCACGCTACCTCCTAGTTCACTTGATAACACATACTATGATTCATTTTGATAGAGTACGTTAACGCTATTACATTCTGCTTCTCCCAACTCATCACTCACTGTTCTTCCCTCAACATGACCATTGACAAATATAACTCATCACCCACTGTTCTTCCCTCAACATGACCATTGGCAAATATAACTCATCAAAGGTCCTTTGGAAAGTTGCTCTAAATTCCTGCCATCTATTCCTAAGGTAATTGAAAATTCCCCCATGAACCTTTGGTATGAAGAAGAATGCAATACCATGCATACATATCTTTGTTTTGTCCTCACTTATGACCCACCCTCCATTCCATTTACACAATGTGAATATTGGTGTCTCCTTCGACATGAGAAACGAGGATTTCTTCCTTCAAGGAGGCTTGAACTTCTCTCAGCGCTCTCTACTTCCCCTAAAATACTTGGTGTGCCTTCGTCCTTAAGAAAGCCTCTCTTTTGTTTGGCATTGGCAATGGCTACCAATCCTAGATTTCACATGTTACTTCCATTTATGACCTGCAAGCTCAACTTGTTGTTATTATTCCCTCCCCTTGACATCATGCTGCATATTTTCCACGAGGGATATTAAGAGAGGTATCTAGGCCTTAAGCGATTAGTAGAGCAATTGATGGAAAGGCCTCTAGGTTGAAATTTTCAAGCATGGTATAGTTTCTCTTGCATTTTATGTTGTATATTGCTCGATGTACACCCCCACCGTGTATTCACAACACATCACCCACCCATTTCTTAAATTTGGTAATAGCTTTGATCCGAACAACTACATGACTATTATGATTTGGCATACCTTTGCCAAAATTTACACCATGGTTTTGAATACGTGGCATTAGAGCACTCATACAAGGACAAACTCAAAGAAAAAGGACAAACAAGTTCAAGAAATGTCACTTGACTATTGACCACTTATTTGCACTTAAGTATTTTATTGCGCAAGTTTGACAACCATCATTCAAAGACTTCTATTGTTTTGTGGACTTCCATGAGGCCTTGAATTAGTTTCGAGGGAATCTTGTTTCAAAGATTGTGAGACATTGGTATCTCCAACTCTCTCATTGTTGCTATAATGAGGCTTTATGGAACACTGATAGGATGGATTTGTACATCTCAGGGATCTTTTGACTTTGTTAGTAGCACCATTGGGGGTCAAACAAGCAAACAAGGTTTCCCATATCATTCACATTGTTTGGGATTTACATTGATGGGCTGGAAACACACCTTAAGGAGGACACCCAAGTTGATGATGATTTATTTCTACACCACGTCTTGATTGGAATACTCTTGTTTGTAGATGATGTGGTCCTTTTGGCTTGCTCCCCCAAGGGCCTTCAAAAGTGGTTGGATTTCCTCACTAGTTTTTGTGACTATAAACAAAAGGTGGTGAACCTTAACAAGACAAAAGTTATGGTTTTCAACACCTCCAAGATAACTTTTTTGGATTTCCATTTCTTTTTTCCAGGGGGCAAGGTGGAGATCACTGTAGTATACCAACATGAGATCCGTTTCCCAACTTTGAGTCAACAAGGGGTATGTGTCTCTTTCCATGCTTGAGCCCTAGTGTTTTAGTTACCATTCCAACACAAATACATCCTTTGACAACATCATCAAACCTATTGCTCTTATAGCATTGAATTTTAGGGGTCAAATATGATTTCAATTGATTGGGCTCGTTTGGAGAGTCTAATCTATCTTGCTCCAATATATTATCCACTGTTAATTGACTATTCCACAAGCCATTGTTCAAGCCAATTTTGGTGCCTGTCCTTTATGCTTTGAGATCATTTTTAGGCCAGTCTTTTCCTTCACAAGATTTGCACCTCGAGATCGTTTCTATTAGATAAGAGGGATACCCCTATTTGGCCCTTTGCTCCTCAGATGGGGTTTCCTCTTAAGGGCTATCTAGACATAGATGATGTTGGTTCTTGAGGTTTCTTCACTTCTTTAATCCATGAACATTTCTATTAAGTGCCTCCCTCCCTTTAGGTACTCTTTGAACTACCCTAGTCCCTTGCTACTTTTAAAATCTAGATTGCACGATTATGGATATGGATACAATATTTGAAATAGATTCGACAAATTTTTAGAAAATTAGGATACGATATGACTAGGATACGACATATACATGCATACACACACATCCAAAAAAACAAAGTAAAAAGTAAAGTTATCATTATCGGAGCCCAAGCTCTCAAAGCCTATATTTATAACTTGGTTTGCAAGAAATTAAGGTTAGCATTTACATTCCCCCCCCCATTTTAGTGACTGAAACATTGGGTGAATTCACTGCGACATTGGTTGAAACTCTAAAATGAAACGACTTGAACACCCCACTTAAATGGTTATACAATATGTCAAGAATATGAGGCATTTCATACAAGGATCCATTTCAGAAATGTGGAAATGCATTACCAACACCTAGTGGTGGTATTTCCAGTAATATAGCACGAAAGGGGAGCTCGATAGGGTAGTGAGGGGTGAAATTTTTTAATATTACATTCAACTCAATTGGATTTCTTCCCTTTCGAATCTTTGTCCCAAGAAGGCCTCCTATTACAATCATTTTGTATAGCTACACGATGCTCTCATTCTATGTTTTGACTACATTCAATGCCATTGATCACATGGCCTCATGATTTTGCATGGCTAGTTGAGGATTTGTTCCCACCATCTACGAGTCGAGTCAAATCGCATCTCACAAATGGAGAGGATATGTCAATGATACCATCTCTAGGAGATTGAGAC
Organism: Pseudotsuga menziesii; assembly: GCA_001517045.1. NCBI lineage: Eukaryota > Viridiplantae > Streptophyta > Pinopsida > Pinales > Pinaceae > Pseudotsuga > Pseudotsuga menziesii. The sequence goes on from LPNX010587621.1 coordinate 446,000, forward strand.
CAAGGAACTTTTTCTTTATATGACCCATATATTATGAGATCTAGGAGAGTTATCATTACCTATTCTACAATTCTAGAATATCTCTTGTCACCTTTCACTACCATGATTAGAGATGTCCATGTTTATACATACTCAAGGGAATCACATACAAATGGGAGACCTTGGTGGACCTTTCTAGATTCTACAACACTAGGTTCATCACCTCCTTTTTTCAACCTATCTTGGTTATAGGAAGCACTAAGAGTTGTGCGAATTTCCGTGACACATTCTTACACTTGGTTGGTAGATCCCTCACCGCTTTGAGGTCATAGGGCCATACTCACTCCTTGCATGGTGTTTCCCCCAACACAAATCAAACAACCAAATACCCATCACAAGGCTTTTTTCTTTGGTCTTAAATGCTAGGAGAGTTTCGAGTCACTTCTGACAGACCATATCCGAGTCCCTCCCATCTTCATCTAGTGAAGCACTAGTAGCCCTAGTCACTCCCTAGAGGATATCTTGCAACTAATGCAATGCGACTTATTTTTAAACTTGGGAACTTTGGTTCCCTTTGGTTCCCTTTGGATACTTATCCATATTGTCCTTAAATGGTAGAAAACGATTATTTAATTGTAATTTCCCATCCCTTTTTTTGCAATGGTAGTGTAATATGGTTGGAGATGTGGATGAGATTACAACTATGGCTCAAGAAACTAGTCTTAGTGTACAACATTTGGCATGGAAAAATAATTTAGTGTAATCTTTGTTGATTCAAATGATGATGTTGGAGGCGTTTGGTGGTCAAGAATGATCTCTTCCAAGTGGTGGAATGCCATAGAAATTTGCGACACTTCCATTTGTGTTCCCCACCAGAAGAAGTTTCTTTTGAGTGAGTAGGCACACCTATTTTGTGATATGCAATAATATGGTAGCAGGCTTTGCAACTCACAATGATAGATGATGACAGGGACGTGTGTACTCCCTCTACTTCAATCTCTATCTCTCTCTATCTTTTGATGTTCAATAATTTTGCCTCTCTTTCTAGGGTTTACCTTTTTGGTTCACCCTTTTTTCATGTATATTTTTTTCCCTTGTACTTTCATTTGTATCTTTTCATCTTTTAGCTTTTAGGAATGATCTTGGCACTCTCATATTCCCATGTAAACTGGATGTATTTTCTAGTCACATTGACCCAATTTTGGTGATTTGTGGACATAATAAAATTACCTTATTATGTAATTCAATGTTGAATTGATGGTGTGTAATCTTAACTTGTGGTCTCTTGTTATGGATAAGAGCTCTCATTATTTTAATAGTAGGTTATGGTTAAATAGTAGACCTAGTCCAACATTACTTTATTATATTTTAGGTGGTTATGGCCAACCTAGTCATTTATGTGGGCCCATAACCCTCCCATGAGGGAAGGGAAGGCACCCCACCGCATGCATTCTGTATAAATACACAACTCCCCCCACCTCATGAGTTGTGTATAAATACACTATTCATGCATCATTTGTATTACATATTTATTCATTTGTGATTGATTTTTTAGCCTATGGGACCATATCTCTCTCTTTTGTTCATGGGCTTACTTCTCTTTATGTGATGTTCATGGTTTATGTTATGCTGGATTAGGGTTTGCTCGTTAGTTTCATTCAATCCTCGCTGATCACTGGTGATCTCAACGTGGTATCATAATGGGTGTGAACGCCCTCTTATTCAACTGTTTTCACCTTTTTATGCTTGGCGTTCTACATGTGATTGCTGTTTCTCTGTTTTGGCTGGAGTCTGTCTATCTTGTGCACACTTGTAGGGATGTTCTTTCATCCCTTGGTGCGCTTATCACAGGATTGTTTCACAAATTCTATAGTGTTTTTTTCACATATTTGCTGGGATGTATCCTTATCTTTCACGAACACTTGCTAGGGCTGTTTTTTACTCATGTGTCAATCTATGCCAGGGCTGGCACACTTGTTCCTTCCAGGGTTTCTTCTTGATCTTACAGTTATTTCCAGCATCCATAAGAAGACTGAATTGGAAACGTTTTGGGGCTGTTATATAGTGTTTTTTTCTGGATGGAAGGCTTCCTATTTAGGGCTGTTTTATGTCCATTTTCTGCCCTAGCTACAGAGATTTTGTCACGCAGCACTTTGGCTTTCTGTGTTTGTTGTTCGTGCTGGTAATTTTTGAACCAGCGCTCTTTTCCAGCCTCTATTCCAAGCTGATCCAAATTTTTTTGGCGGGTTTTATTTCCCCAAGGTCTGCCATCTTGCTTCTTTGGGTTATCTCATTTTTCCTAGGGTTTCACCCATCTTACTACAACACTTATCTAGAAGTGTTTAGATCATCTTATTTGCAAGAAATTTGAAGGGTTTCAAGGATTTCTTCCTTTTAAGGACTTCCTAAGATTCAAGAGTGCCCACTTTAAAGTATCTGATCCAAAGAGTTGCTTGGAGGCAGAATTTTCTGGGTTATTTACTTGATTTTCAAGATTATTGTTTAGTGGCATTGACCTCAAGGGTTGTGGAACTAGGGTTTTTGGATCATCAGTATTGTTGGGTTTCAAATCCTTCTTGTTCCCTTCAATAGTTTTTCTTGAAGACTATGAAGACTTCTTCTTGTTGAATTGGATGCATTGTTCCTATGATACACATGATGGTGTGCTTTGCGGATTGGGCTGAACCAGTTTCAGATGGTGATGTTCTTGGTATTGACTCCACCTTATTTGGAGACATTGTTTATATTCTAGAGATTTGTACTTTTATATTGGATATTATGGTTGGTGATGCAACGCCTGCTCCTAAACTACCAACGATGATTCATAGTGGCTCCAACAAGCCTATGATCACTTGTTTACTAAGGGACACCCATCTCAATTCCTTTGATACAGTTTCCACTCAGTTTTGGTGGATATTATTCTTCCACACTGATATTTGTCCTTATTGGACATACTTCATGCAACATATTTCAGTGGAGTCCTTTTCTCGACTTCCTCCAGAGACTACCTTTGCCAGGTTGTGGAATTGTGTTGGTATTGGAACTATGACATTTTGGGGAGGTTATATTATTAGTTGGAATACATTTATCATTAAGAGTCGTCGTGATCTAATGCTCTCTTCTTGGTATCCTGTCCATCCTCAAAGGGGATATTGTGCATTTGTCCAACCCTATATTGAGATGTGTATCTATAAAACCTCACTTTTTACCTCGACAATGGTTGATCATCTTTCTCGGTTGGATATTCTTACACCAATTTACATTTGTTATTTTTGGGTTGGGTATTCACAAGCCCACAAATTAATATTTTGGCCACGACCACCCTTTGTCTAGAGCTGGGTATTTATAAACCCACTTTCATCTTGTATTTGAGCTTCCTTTTGAGTTGTGCTCTCTTAGGTGTATTTGTGTTGGGTATTCACCCGCCCACACCCTAGTTGTATTTGAGCTTTCTTTGTTGTGTTTGAGCTCACTTGGATGTATGGAGTTAGGTCTTCATACTCTCATTTCAGCTATGATTGATCTTATTAGAGTTGGGTATTCCCACCTCTTCTCTTTTAAATGATGTCCCTTTCAACACTTCTTCATCAGATGGGAAACATAGTGACAACATATTTCCAATTGATGTGTAGTATGGTTGGGATGTGCCTTCCAACACTTGTACACTAGATGAACATGCCACTGAAAGATTCTCTAGTAGATAAGTAGTTTGGTGGCAATTCTTTCAGTGGATGAACAGTTCAGTGATTACAGTTTTCCAGGGGATTAGTAGCTTAGAGTTGATTGTAAGTACTACCATATAGGATGTTCCTTCTAGCACGTCATCATTGGATAGGTAGTTCAGTATTGTATTCTGCTAGATGATGAACAATTCGGTAGCATTCTTTTAGCAAATGATTGTGTCCATCTTTATATTGAGTTGGGTAATCAATTTCACAAATCCACTCTTTATTTTTCCAGTGATGTCTGGCACTACATTGAGTTGGGTATGCACACTTACTTTTGTACCTTCTCTCTCATATTTATGCCTCTTTACATCACTTCCTTATCAAATGCACAAATCAGTATTGTACTCCCCCAGATAATTAGCAGTTTAGTGATGGCATTGATTTAGTGGTTGAATACGTCTATGTTGATGGTTGGGACCTAGGTATTCATTCACCCATCCACCTTTGTATTTGCGATGGGTATTCACAAACCCACTCTTCTATGTTTCAGATACCATTGTCTTTCTATTGAGTTGGGTATGCCCACTCCATTTGTACTTCATCTTTTTTCATGACTCCATGCACAAATTAAGTGAGGGTGTTGTAATGATGGCGTGTAATCTTTACTTGTTACTTGTTATGGCTAGGAGCCCACATTATTGAAATATTGGTTATGGTTTAATGGACAACCTAGTCATCACTATTTTATTATATTTTAGGTGGTTATGGCTGACCTAGTCATTTATGTGGACTCATAACCCCCATATGGAGGAAGCACCCACCTCACGAGCTGTGTATAAATACATAACTCATGCCCCATTTGTATTACATATGTTTTCATTAATGATTAATTCTTTAGCCTATGGGCACCATATATCTTTCTCTCTTGCTCACGGGTTCACTTCTTTTTATGTGATGTTCATGGTTTATGTTATGTTGGATTTGGATTCACTGGTTGGTTCCATTTGATCCATGCTTATCACTTGTGATCTCAACATTCCAGTGTCTACTGTTTTCCTTAATCCATCAGGGATGTTTCCACAAGACATGGAACTTTGCTTCATTTTTGGAGGAATTCCAATGAAGGTCTCTTGGCATAAATAATCCTTTTTTTCTTCAAGTTTTGTATAGACTCTGGAAACATTGACATAATAACTTTCAACAGTATTTGTACATTCATTAATTAGTACAACGTGTTGTAACTGATTTCTTAGTGTACTTGCCTTTAGGGCTGCGGGAATGATCATGGTGGGAATATTGCCTCTTGTGCTGCTTATTTCTTTTGATTGCATGTGTTCCTCAATAATAAATGCTTTGTTCATTTCCAATTCTGCTTTCTCCAATTTCTTCCTTTGTGGTGAATGTAATGAATTAATATAAAGAGTACAATATCTCACCTGCAATGGCATTGAACACACAAGTTATATCATTAATATTTTCGCAAAGAACATGGACTTTACCTTTACTGTAGTGATTATTTTGTACACTTTGGGCTGGGGTCTTTCACATAGATATCAATAACACTCATTTATTGAAATTCTCATCAATAGTAAACAAGTAAATTGTAAGGTAATAAATGTGTAACTAGCTTTTTCTCTTGGGTAAGTTCTCATATATAAGAGAGAATAACTTGCATACAGGATCCTTGCTTGATGTGTATTGTGGCAAAATCCACTATTTGTCTTGCTTTTTTTGAGGCCATGGCCATAACCCCTCAGATCCCTGAAGCAATTTGGCAACTGATCTATTAATAGATGGCCTCTGGATTACACACATTCATTTATGCAATTGTTATACCAAGGCTTAAGCAGGCATGCTGCCATCTTTCAAACAATTACCATTTATAAGTTGTGTGCATGCTGAATCAAAGGGGTCCTGTGCACTTGGGCTCTTATTTACCAAAATCAAGACTTATATGCTATTTTACAAAATAACACTATTTTGATGTACCATCCCTTTAAATCTTTACATTGGAATGCAATCACTGTATTCAAGTCCTTATGGCTCAAAATCAATGTTTCACATACCTCCTCTCAAATGGTTTTTCATCCTACTATGATTGTTGACATATAAACAAGTCTAGATATGGTTCCTTTATTGTATTCTCTAGCTCCCAGGTCACTTCTTCATCCGTGTATAATGTCTCATTGGACCTTTACTATTGCTTGCAAATTGATTCCATAACATTTTGGGTTTTCATCTCCAAGATTAAGGTGTGGTTGATCTGGAATTTCTGTCCATGTTCCACCTGCTATTTACACCATGGAGATTGGTGCTCTGCTTTCCAGTGATGTATGCTGAATAAATTTGCATTGGTGCTTGACTGCATCTTCCACTATGGCTTGCTACTTATTTTGTTAGATAGATTTGACCATCTTTATCTTTCTTTTGCGAAAATGTTTAAGAAAATAAGAGTCAACAACATTCAAGTGAGTTTACTCTGTGTTGGAACACACCAAAAAGGGATCATTACTCTCTCTTATTAAATTAGAATAACATTGTGGGACATATAAACAACTCCCTATAATTCTGGTCACTGGAAATTAAACGTTGAAACAATTACTGTGAATTCAGCTACAAGAAAACAACCACCTGAGACAGCTCCTCCAAATTAGCTAACAGAAAACACCACTTATCTTATGACTGAGATTAAGTGAAATTACAGGAAAGAAGTGGGGATTTATAACACCAAGAAATCCCCCTTAGTGCCACCCCTTGGCTCCTATGAGTTAAAGGTGTTTTTTTTTCTCTTGCTTTACAAGATTCTAATCATTTGTTTAGGCATGGCTAGGGTTCCTTTAGAGGATTAAAACAGTCACTCATTCAATTTTCTCTCATTCTATTTCCCATTTCACTCTTTGCTAGAGTTATGAGTGGGTTGTTTGCTAGTTGTTAATTAGCGTATTTGTGAGAGCTTGGAAGGGAGAGTGAATGCTGTTGTTTATGAGATCTTGAAAGGGAGATTTAAGGTTGCCATAGTTACATTCAACCACCATTGGAGAGCTGAAGAGGTAGGTTCTAAAGCCCACTCTTTGTTTTTAATTTTTTTCTTCCCACTGTTGAATCTTCAATGTTCTCTTCTCCTACTCATGCCCATTTCTCCTTCCCTATCATTCTATAGGCAGCAAGTTATTATCATCTCGAGTCAGTGATTATGATGGGTATGTGGTTTTTCCATTTGGATCCAATTTTGATTATCATGGTGCTGTTGGGAAGTCGAAATACCAATGGTGAGGAGGACGAAGTAGGCAGTTGCACATATGATGGCAAGGAGGAAGAAATAGAAGGGGATGATGATAATGAAGCTAACAATGATGATGGACAAAATCACAAGGACTTCAACACCCTTGTGGAAGTATGTGACAAGGCTTGGGGGAGGGAAAGGGAGTGGAACCACAAAGTTTATATGTCACCATTGTTCTAAAGCTTACATAGGTTTATATACTTTTGTGAGAAAGCATCTATGTGGGATTATGGCATGGCATGAAGGTAAGACTATAATTTTCAAACCTTGTGACAAAGTAACCAGTGAAAGAGTCAAAACCTTTTGACCAAGTGCCAGTGCAAGAGAGAAACAAATCCAAAAATAAAGGGTTGAATTTGAGACCTCATGCTCACATATACTGTTTGGTGGTTGATCCCAATCCCCCCCCCATGATAGTGGATTGTTGCCTAAACGTAGAACAATATCAGATTTCCTTGATCAAAGTTGCAAGGACGCCATGGATGCAAAACTTTTCAAGTTTCTCTATGCATGTAGTGTGCCATTCAATGTTCTTTGCTCACCCTATTGGTAGGAAATGGTACAAGCCACAAGTGGTGCCCCTTGAGGATATAGGAGCCATGGGTATGACAAAGTCAAAACCATGGGACTTGACAAGGAAAGAGTCAAAATCCATAATGTTGTAGGACGATTTACAAATGATTGGATCGAATATGGGGTATCCATTGCATTTGATGGTTCAACAAATGTTAAAGGCATTCCATTGATAAATATTCTTGGTGTGTCTGCTAGTGGCGCAGTCTTCCTTTCAACCCCTGACTACTCAAATCATTACAAGAATGGTATTAATATTGCAAAACCTTCAATTAAAACCATTCAAGAGATTAGGCCATACAATGTCATTAAAGTCATCACTAATAATGTTGCTAATTGTAAAGAAGTGAGAGTAGTCATTAAGGATATGTACAACATATTTTGGTTGGTGTGTTTAGTTCACACATTAAATATTTTGATGCATGCTATTATTAAGATGAAGGACCTTAATTATAAATGGAATGGTGCATTGTACAAGAGGGAAGAAAATGATACAATGTATTACCAATCATAGGGCGGCCCACCACATTTTTCGCAGTCGCTCTAGGTTGGAGCTACGCTTGCAAAGACTATATTTTTTGCAATCACTCTAGGTTGGAGCCATGATTGCAAAGACTATATTTGCTAGCTACTACCTCACCTTCAAGCACCTTTTGAAGTTACGATAGGCATTAGCTAGTATGGTTTGAAGTGATTCATATCAAGGTTTGAAAGACAAGGTTGCATCCGCATTTGATAGACATGAATTTCAGGACGTTGACACTATTCTTGATGGTCCGTTTCGGGCACAAGTTAGGGATGTTATTGTCTATTGGTGTTCAGTTTGAACTTTGATCTTTGAACCTACCTTTGAAGTTTGAATTGTTGATTGCATCTTGCAACTCTTTGGTAATGAATATGATGCTTTGCTTCACTTTGTGGTTGATGATATTTGTTAGAGTTTGTTAATGACAAATGTTAAAGTTGAAACTCGAGGGTTGATGCTGTTGATGATCGATCATTTGTTGACAATGTTATAAGTTATAGCTACTAGATAATTGGTGTTATATGTGTATTAAATAGTTAGATCTATGTTTTCATGTTTTTCTATAACTAATTTAGCATTATGCATGCTTGTTTTAATATATATGGATCAACATATATTAAAATATGTATTATATAACAAATGTTCACAAAATGCTCCACTCTTGGAATCTTTTTGAAAATTCGAGCCCCACTCCTATGCCCTCCTAATGCCCTGTCTTGCTCCCAGTAGCCTTGGACACACTAAAGGATCCTCTTAGCTGCCTTCCAATGAATTTGTTTTTGCTGATCCATAACTCTGGAAATCAGTCCGACTACAAACTTGGGTCTGGCCTTGTGGTTGTCAAATGCAAAAGGCTACCAACAAGCTGCCTACACAAGGTTTCATCAACCAAATCAGACGTGTCTATGGCTGATAACTTTGTGTCAGACTCCATAACATTCAGAGCTGGTTTGCATTAAGTCAAGGAAATTTTTCAAGATTTCCAATGCGTACATTGCTTGGGACATAAAAATAGATTTGGGTTCTTGCCAAGTTTCTATCCCTGAGCAGTAATGTAGGAGACCATAGGAGACCAAGATCAGACATATCAAGTAACTACTAGATCAACTTTCAACCAATCTATTAGACTTTTATATCTTTATCATTTCTAGTTATTATAAGATACTCTACATACAAGATAATGATAGTGATATCACCTCTACATGAATGAATTTCACAGACAAATTGGGCCCTGATGGACTTGTATCAAATCCAATTTGTTTAAAAGAAAGATGTATCTTGTTGTACCAGGCTCTCGGGGTTTGCATTATTTACCCTGTACTTTGATGCTGTCATTTTCCATGTGCTTCCATCCCACAACCTACAGAATAAATTCTCAAGGGAATTGACAGACTTGAGTTCTTGACTGAGGGATTTGCTGGGTTTTTTTTCAGAAATGTCACAATAAATGAGGTAACAATGGAAAAAATTGCATTGACCGATGAACAGATTTAAAGATTTTAATAACTCATAGCGTTAACACTTTTTCCTTTTGTTTTATGCAGATAACTTTAACATCTATCAACAAGGCCAGGCTGGTAGTCCTGTAGATTTTTTCCTGTATGGAAAAGATAAAATCATATAGTAATTTTGAAGTAGATTTTGGAAAATAAATGCGAAATTTTCTTTTAAAAAAATGTTTATTCTTCAATTTTTTTCTTTCTTTCTTCGCTGGCATAACTAAGTCGACTCAGTTGATGGTTGATGGTGTTTTGCAGCATCTTCTATTGTGACTATCCGCGGTTGAACTCCACTAATGGTGATTTGCTGAGTGCTTTTCTCTTCATGAAATCCCTTCTCTCTTGACCTGCATCTTCTTCTATGGCACAAATACACCAAGGCATGTGGAAGGGACATTGCATATGAGAAGTGTAATTACCTTGGCACAAATTCTTAGGGATACATTTTGAAGTTGATTTGACAATTTGATGGTTAATTTTATCCTTTGGAGGTTAATTACTTGAGCACCCTCCTTCATTAGCTTGCTTTCACTCATAGGAAATGTTATTTGAAGGACACGCATACCTATTTTATGCAGCGTTCTGCTATGGCACAAATACACCAAGGCATGTGGAAGGGACATTGCATATGAGAAGTGTAATTACCTTGGCACAAATTCTTAGGGTGTACCTCCTTTTATCCATAGTTTGGGGAGCAACATGTGGTTTGGAGGATAAAATTTACAAGATTGCCTCTATACATGCCCCTATGATAAGTTGGTTATGTTGTAGATATATCTAACCTCCTTGGCACCTTTCCTTGAGGCATATTTGGAGGTTACTGCCTTGGTCAAGGTGGTTATTATTGCACTTTTATCAAGGACACATCAAGGTTGTTACTTTTTTTTTGACCATGGGAACAGCAACCTCCCAAGGATATATCCAACAGCCCGCAAGTCAACCTCAAGGTTGTTACTTATGCACATGCTTCAAGGTTTATTCAAAGGTTGTTGACTCGTAGTGCCTTGATTTACACGTAAGAGGTTGTCGACTTGGTAAAGCATGCTATGAAGTTGGTTAGATCTAGATGTGTGGATTTTCTCTTTTGAAGGGTGCACTTGTTGAAGGATTATTTATCATTTTATTAGTGGATTTTCTTGGGTCAAACATCTAATTCGTCCCTATTCATACTTGCAAGTCTCCTCTCTCTTGAAGAGTGCACTTTTGGAATGAATTTTGTATTAGCTCATGAAGGTTCCTGCCTAGTCAAATCACTCAAAGAAAGGAGGCACTTGTCTTTTTAGCTATTTTTGGTGGTGGTTTTCAACTAATTACTATATTATCCTTAAATATTAGAAAAGAAAGGAGTTAGTTAGAAAATAAATATTATTCTATTGTAGAAGCAATTTGAGCTAAAACCTATATAAGGGTTTTGCTTAATTCTTAGGATGGTTGGATTTGGAGACCTCTACCCTTTGAACATTTGTTGAATATCTTGAAGGCAATGGAAGGGAGAAGATTTTACTATTGTGACATTTGTTTTCAGTGTATATTTGCTGAAAACATTGAAGATCACCCGCATCAAATGTATTAGATGGTTGAAATATTGGTAATATCTTTACATCATTAAAAAAAGTCATTTAAACACATTTTGAAGATCACTTGCATCAAATGTTTAAATGGTTGAAATATTGGTAATATCTTTCCTTCATTAAAAAAAGTTATTCCTTTATTAAGAAGACTATAATAGTGGCTTGTTCCCCTCTTATTTTTCTTTGTGCATTTTTCATTACAAGGACATCTCGCAGTATGAACAAATTGATGTCCGAATGAAGCGAATAATTGGAGGTTATATGGTCACATCGAAGTTCATTGTTAGTTTCTTATGGAGCTTTGACGGTGACATAATTTTGGGTTTACCTTGGATAAGAACATTGAGGACTTTCATCTTAAATGCCGAAAATAAGGTTATAAAAGTTGCTTATAAAAAGAAGAAAATCACATTGCAAAAGGTTACAATGAAGATAGATTTAAAAGCTCCAACATTTGAAGACTTCAAGGATATATCAAAGATGATTTCACAAGACAATCATAATTCAAAACAAAAGAAGCAAAAAAATATTGAAAAGGTTGTCGCCAGCAATGATGAAAAAATTACCCATATGAAAAATCATAGTCAAGACTAGATCGCACAGATCAAGAAATTTAAAAAAAAAAAAATCGCAAGAAGCATAAGAGAAATTCCACAAAATAAGAAGTATATCTCCAAAAAAGAATTTGATAAGAATGTATTAGAAAAGATAAAGAATATTCTCATTTAAAAAATCTAAATCAAGGGTTGGTTGAACAAATAAAAAAATTAAAAGATGAGAATGTAGAAAAATCCTCAGAGTTGTTATCAACCAGTAAATCACACTAAGCACAAACAATTGAAGTTTCTACAAGGGTTCTACAAACGACTCAAATGCCTTATCGTCACTCAAATTATAAAAGTTATTATGACCAACATCAAAGTTCAGAGGAAAAAAAAAGTGATCTCTTACATACAAACCAACTACAACATTGAAAAGGAGCAAATACAATATTGACAACTTTTATGGAAACGTAAAGTGAGAAGTTCTATACGATTAGTTGATTATCAAACAGTGCCAATGAAAGTAGACCTAGGATGGATCACACCCTAGAAAATGTAACACATTAGTTCGGGATTGAAGATTATATTGCCTAGTTTCAACGAGTATTGTAGTTCCAAGCTCACAACATCTTGAAAAGTCATTACGATCAAGAAAACAAAGCCTTACAATAAACTATGCTTTGAAAACAAATCACATTTAAGGGGAGGTTAATGTAACAAATAAAAATTAAATAATTATCATTAATAAAAACAATGAAATATATATTAATTAATTAGGTTCACTAAGGGACATATCCCTTAGTGAATAGTCACTATGTAAGGCCGATATATATAGACTACTTTACCATTGTAAAATCATCATTCATATTTTACTCTTATATAACTATTCAACATGGAACTATTTTCTATTGGTTTATTCAATTGAGATAGCTTTAGAGTGTAAACCAGATACGATATGCAACAACCAACCAAAAGTGTAGAAGAGGGTTGGTGGGGTGACAGTGGCCTCTCTCTAGTTGTTCATAGGTTAATTTGTTCTTTTGGCTTTTAATTTCACATGCTAGTTTGTGTTGTAACATTTTGGTGTTGTTGCCGATGATGAGTACATTTTCCAAAAAACTTGAAGAACTATGCTTCAGGACAATTGATGAGGGTTTTTGTTTTGAAGATCTTGTCCTCATATGGCGATTGTACAAAGGAATGAAGTTACTGTTCCTTGCAAATTCAAATATTTGATTTTTGTAAGGTGAAATATCTAGCATTTTGAGGTCATTTGAAGGTTCAACTTGGAGACTCCATATCTTGGTACGATCATAACATGTATTTTAGTACTTTTAGATTTGAAGTAAAAATGTATGACCCCATTTTGCAAGGTTGAAGTAAAAATGTATAACCCAATTTTGAAAGGAGTTGCAAGTCAAATTGTTTGATACTTTATATTTCTCATGTATTCATGGATTTACACGACCTCCATTATCAATTATAGAAGAAACATGCTCCTGGAGACAAAAATCATGCTTTGGAATTTGCTCAATCTTTTGTTAGTTTTATCGCAAATTATAACATTGTCCATGAAGATGTGATGGTGAAGATGTTTGCCCTTTCCATGAAAGAAAATGCAAGAGAATGGTTTCATAATCTTAACCCCAAGAGATATATCGTAATTGTCATGTTCCATCATAATTTTTCAAGCAGTTTGGATGGTTGGATGGTTGAACTAGATCATTTTAAACACAAATGATTCTTTTGTTTGGTTGAACAAGATCATTTTAAATGCATAAATTTGTGATAAAATGAGAAGGAATATTAATAATATGATGCTTGTGTATGAGAGGAGCTCTTCAAAGTCTCTCTTAGATCAAATAAACTGTAAAAATGAAGCATTGATGTTTTTTGATTGAATATGTTAAAAAAAAATATGGTGTGGCAAGTCGAGGTGAATTTGTAGATGTATTGGATGAGGTTGATAAAATAAAGTGTAAAAAAGAAGCATTGATGTTTTTTTATTGAATATGTTAAAGAAAAATATGGTGTGGCAAGTCGAGGTGAATTTGTAGATGTATTGCATGAGGTTGTTGAAGATATTATTGTAGCTCCACAAAAAGAGCATTTTTAGAATCCATTAAATACTATGTATATCATAAAGAGCAAGATGAAGGTGAAGAGGACAGCCATGAGGAGGCCCATATTGTAGATTTTAGGTTTATGAAGAAGCCACATGGGAGGAATTTGTCGATGTATTGCATGAGGTTATTGAAAATATTATTGTAGCTCCACAAGAAGAGCATTTGTAGAATACATTAAATACTAATACATCATAAAGAGCAAGATGACGACGAAGAGGGCAGCCATGAGGAGGGCCCATATTGAAGATTTTAGGTTTATGGAGAAGCCACGTGAGAGGATTTTTTTTGAAAAAAAAATTGAGTAGCATTTTCCAGCCATATTTGACAATATATATTGCAGATTTTTTGAAGCATATGGGACAACTTTTGGGTTATAACTTTGTAGATTTATTTGAGCAATATATTTCTTAATCTTTCTTTTTATGCATAAATTTTCAGTTGAAAAGTACGTACATGATGGAATTGAGAAGCCATGACAATGATTTTCAACCATTAAAATGTATATAAAAATAATTTCCGGATCTAAAAGTTCAAAATAATTCCCAGATCTAAAAGTTAATAATATTCTTTATTTTCATACTTATTTGAAGACATTTTACTGTTGGAGCAGCTTAAATCTTTACTCCTTGAAGGTTAATAATGTTCATCACAAGATCAGCCTTTGGAGAGATACTTGGAAGAGATTTTTTGGTTTGATGATGGGTTGTCATTTCGATTTCTAAATCATTTTCAACATTGTATTGAGTTAGCATGTGCAAGAACATATTATCCTATTTCAAAAATTCATTTGGTCTGCTATGATGTATGTAATATAATTCGATTTTGAAGCTATGTTTCTGTAAATATTCCAACATGGACAAGCCTCATTTAACATATCATTGGTTTTGTTTACCACCAGACAAAAGGGAAGAGTTTATGGCGTCGAGGAGTTACTTGGATGGTTGGAATTTTTTTATTTCTCTTCGCATGTGCTTTTCCTAAAGTAGAGTAGGGTAGGATGAATAAGCTTATAATACATGTGGGCATTATTTGTTTTTGACATTTTTTAAACCAAAATTTTGAGCTCTAAATAAATTTGTAATAAATATGTGGTGTTTAGGGATGTGAGTTGAGCCATCCTGCCACATGGTCTTGTTGCCTCTTGCTTCTTTGTGAGTTTTCTTGACAAGTTAACTAGATATTTTTGAGGTTCTCATGTATTCCCCAAGAAGAGTACATGTCCCCAATTGGAGCCAGTTGTTGCATCTCATATTGTATGAGGTACATTGGATTTTTAGTTGAAATCATGGAGCATGTTGTTGGACTTGGGAGATCTACATTTTCATGTACCTATTAGAAAAATTTCGAGGCCTAAAATGGGCCTCCTAAGGAATATAATAAAATAATAGCTACAATATTAAAATAAGAATTATGAATTTTATTTGGAAAAAATAAAAATAAAAAACTAGTTTTTTCTTTGGCATTTTCAACTCAAATTGTATGCAACAAGAATGTATTGAATTGAGAAGCCATGACAATGATTTTCAACCATTAAAATATACATAAAAAATAATTTCCAAATCTGAAAGTTAATCATATTTTTTTATTTTCATGTTTATTTCAAAACATTTTACTCTCGGAGAAGTCTACACTTTTTCTCCTCAAAGGTTACTGATGTTTGTCACACAGATCAGCCTTTGGAGAGATACTTGGAAGAGTTTTTTTTTCATTTTGATGATGTGCTGCCATGTCAATTTCTAAAGCTTTATTTAGTCACTTTCAACATTGTATTGAGTTAGCATGTGTTGGAACATACTATCCTATTTCATAATTTATTTTGGTTGTGATGTATGTAATATAATTTCATTTTACAACCATGTAATTGTAGAAATGCCAACATGGATAGGCCTCATGTTTAACATACCATTGCTTTTGTTTATTACTAAACACAACGGAAGAACATATCATTGTTTTTATTTATTGCTAAACACAAGGGAAGAGTTCATTGCCTTGAGGAGTTGCTTGGAAGGTTGGATTTTTTTGTTTAATTTAACTTCACATGTCTTTTTCCATAGTAGAGTAGGGTAGGATGAATACGGTCAATACATGTGAGCATTATTTGTTTTTGACATTTTTTAAACTAAGTTTTTGAGCTCTAAATAAATATGTAATGAGTATGTGGTGTTTAGGATGTGAATTGAGCCATCCCGCCACATGTTCTTGCTGCCTCTTACTTCTTTGTGGGTCTTCTTGACAAGTTAACAAGAGATTTTTGAAGTTCTATGATATTCCCCTATTGGAGCCAATTGTTACATCTCATATTGTATGAGTTGCCTTGGGTTTTCAGTTGCTACCTTGGAGCATATTGATGGACTTGGAGGATCTACATTTTCGTGTAGCCTATTAAGGGAATTTTGAAGTCTAAAATAGATCTCCTAAGGAATATAATAAAATAATAGTTACAAATGTTTTAATGAAAACAAAACTATTTCTCTTCTATTTTCTACCTTTGAAAAGCAAATTTTGCTACATTTGAAGTTAATTTCTCTTCTACTCTGTTATGGAATGATCTTTGCACACAATTTCTATTTCTTGCTTAGTAAATTTGCCAATAAAGTACTCCATTAATCTTAACTTGAAAGTAGACTTCATAAGCTCTTTCCTACCACAAATCTTTAAATTATGAAAGCTTCCATCCATTTAGAGAATTGATTATATGGTATTGGTTGTCACTTTACTCTAAATATACTTGAAGATAAGACCATTTAGAAGCACATTTTCCCATTTAACCCCATCTATACAATCTGTAAATAAGGCATTGGTTTTCCCATTCAACCACCTCAAAAACTATAAAAAATCAACTTTTATTTTTTGTTTTACAATTTGAAAATGACTAGTAGTAAAATCAAAATTTCAGATTGTGTTTAAAGTAATAAACCTTCAATTTTCCATTTAAAATAGGACTTTATTTTGTTTAAGAAATATGAAAATTACTGGCATAAAAAAACAAAATTTCAGATTTCCATGTAAGTCCTTAAAAAAAATCTCGTTTACTCATAATGAAAGGACTTAAATTTTCGTGGTACAAATATGCAATTTTCAAGCTTGTTAAGCGATAACATATTTGTCTCTTAGCAACTAAATATTGTTGTTTATCCATCCTTATATTGGCTGAAATATTGTTCGAGTATAATTAAAAATATTGCAACTAAACATTTAAAACATATTAATTCCAAGTCCATATATCACCTTTTCCATTCATCATTCATTGGACATAGGTTACCATAGGGACACCCTTTGAGCTAGAGGAGAGATAGCCTTAATAAAGAAAGATAACGGTACCAAGGTGACAATGTCCAACTTATCTAGAATCACCTTTGAATTCTCACATGTAGGGTTGGGACTTTTAACATTGAGTGAGAACCTATTAGGTAACCGAGAGGAAGTTGGAACTAAAGAAACTAATTTTTTATTAATCCTGTTGTAATGTGAGGAGTTTGAACTAATTTTTTATGAATCTTGATTACTGCAGGAGGCCAATATACATTGTTTTATTAAACAAATGCTTTTGCTTCCATGTAGTCAGACGGGTAGATCATTGCAGGGAAACATGGGATTTCATTATCATGACTTTGTTGGATGAATTCATCATATTTGATAATATGAATTTGGTGGATTCAATGCCTAACTATTTGGTTGCAAGGTATTTCTGTGCAATCTTTGCAAACAATTTGAACCAATTGGCAATTTTAAGTAGTGTCGTAGAATAATTTATATAGTCCATCTAAAACCAATCACTCTTTGTATGGTAGGGCACAAATATCTTCGATGACACATTTGAATGTTGATTCTTTTGTCACAACGATTTCATGATTTCTTATTTATTTGGTTGCAATGTATTCATGTGCAATCTCTGCAAACAATTTGAACTAATTGACAATTTTAAGTAGTGCCCTAGAATAATTTATACAGTCCCTCTAAAACCAATCACTCTTTTTGTATGGTAGGGAACAAATATCTTCGAGGACACATTTGAATGTTTGAGTCTTTTGTCTCAGTGATTTCATAATAAAATCAAAAGATTCTACTGAGATATTAAGCTCTTGCACCTCAATAAGTCCATAATCTATGAACTGATTTATTCTTTGGTATGGCTTAAAAGATAAAAAATGCAGAAGACTTCTTCAAAAGAGTTAAAAAGTATCCATCTTCACTTGTGAGGTGAGCACATACCGAACCTCTTGGCTAAATACCTTAATTAGAGCTTCAACAGAATTGCATGTGCTGACATTTTCATCTCAAATTTCGTAATTACAAAGACCCATTGGGCATGCCATTTTTTACAATGAGGATTTGGTGTGACGCTTGAGATTTCAATGGCGGAAGTTTGGTCCTCGTTACACATGTTAGGAACACTTAGATCCATTTGTTTCCTTAAAAACACCTCATTAGCCAAATTTGGGAGTTGTTCAAATGTAGTATTATGATTCCAGTTTGTCAGTATCCAAATTTTCTCCTAACTTGGGAAGCACAAACAATTCTTAAAATATGTGGGAAACTGGACTTTTAAATCTAGGATTGAAAAACTAATCATCGTACATGCATGCATACTACATGGATATGATGCTGGACTCTCATATTGAATTCTTATTAATATTGTGCCTCCTTAGAGGTTGTTTGATGTTGCTGCATCTCCACACATCAAATTCCATGCTACAACTAAGTTGCTACATGACCACTAAGGCACTGCCGAACCATGTCTCCCTCATCTATTTCATTTCAAAACAAACCTGTAATGTCCCTTGTGGATAAATTTTCCCAATGTGCTCAAATTCACCAAATATCAACTCTAGGTATATGGATACAACTGATTCCAAACTCCAATTACTTTCAAAATTGGTGAGGAAGGTCATGAGGGGTTATGGGACACATTAACACATTTATCAGACATATAATCAACTGATATACCAAACCATGGTCTGCAATTTGCAAGGGAAGAAGTTTCGGGACAAGACTAGTCAATTTGGGAGGTGGAAATCCCCCTGGGCCCTGGAACAAATCTCTTCCAAACACTGTACAACCTACACCAATGGTTGGTATGAGACCTGGCTCTATTATAAGAAATTAATTAAAGTATATTTGCAGCATTATATGTGGTTTTGGGGTTGAATAGGTATCCAAGAAAACTTAGGGAATCTACTAGTAATTTCGAGGCTCAAACCCCCAATGGTAGATGGCTCCAAATAGCTCCAAATGCTCTTAGATTGTACCAGAAGGTGTATGAATGATGTTAACACATAAAAATGGTGTTTATAGGTGTTTTCCAACCATCAAATTACTTCTGCAACTCACTTTGGAAATTTGGTCAATGTATGGAGTTTTACGAGCAACTTGTGGTTCAAACCCCCTAGGGGTAGATGATGAAAATGAATTTCTAAATGCACTCAATCCAACTCAAATTTCAGAATGGAAGTAGGGGACATATAAATTACATCAACATAAACTCATATGCGTCACCTTTCAACTTTTAATGTCTTCTATAACTCCCTTAAATCAGATGCAAAAAGACTGGTTTTAACCTTGGGGGAAATGATAGGCAATCTTCTCCAAATGCTATGAAACTCAACGAAATGATTCCAAATTCTTATCTAATGAGAATTAAACTCATATAATACATCAATAATAGTCCATTCATCCATAAACCATCCGTATTTTACATATCCATTCGAATCCATCAACATTACATTGGTTCACAACAAGGTAGTGGGGAAATCTCACTGTTTCTTAATTGTTTAACATTTTTACATGAAATATTTGGTATTTCGACCTGAGAGTCTTCTGAACTTGAAATAAAGGTCATTTACATCAGAACATAAAATAATGGGGCATTAGAATCTCCCCGAAAGAGATCAATAGCTCACCAAATGCACCTCAATCCATAGAGCAAGAATATGATGAGAAAACATGGAATAGATGGAAGAACAAGCTGATCGAAGTGTCCACGAGCTGCCCTGTAGCTTGCACCTGTAAATTATGACTCCATTAAATCTCCATGAAAGACCTGTATTACCTTTCCACACACCAACTTGGATGGGAATCTTTCACCCTCGAAATTGGTTAAGGCAAGAAACTAGTCATCCATGAGCTCTCTCTCTTCACAAATGAAAATTTCTCAAAATGATAAAAAGTTGCCTTCATTCTTTCATCTTGAAATTTATGAAGTTACCAAGCTCTCTATGGGTCAAATTCCTTCCAAGAGATGCATTCCAACTCTAGTTGGGTAGAGATTCCAAAGAATGCCACTTGTACAACAATTCCTGGTCTCCCACTTCCACCAAATCACATGTGGAAGCATCTTAGCTTCCATAACTCCCATGAGCGCCCTCTTGGAGCTATTTTTATCCTTGACATGTCATATATGTCAGATTTCAGACTTCATATCTTATTTGTGTCATAACATCTTCATCATTGTTGTCATAGAGCTAGGGAATCTAGTCCAAGTGTCTCACTAGCTCCAAAATGCCTCTTCCTCTTCCATGGGAGTTACTCTTCTACTCCAATTCTACCTTAATTGATTCATGCCAAGTATATTGAACTTGAAACTCATCCCAAGACCCTTGCACTTCTTATGGATTCAGAATGACAAGAGGAGGATTCCATGTGGCATAGAAAATCTAGCTTGTGTGGGTCCCACATCCTCCATGTGTCTTAATGATGAATTGCCACTTTGATTTTCCCTTGTATTTATTTATTTAGATCCTTTATTAAATATTTATGCCATTCTAATGTTCAAACATCATTTATTGTCCCCCTTATTCCAAATCCCAAAGCTTCCACCCCCAACCTAGGAAACTAGCAATTTTCCTCCTTGGCAATTATTTGACCCTTAGCATCAATTTGACAAACTCTCATGAATATGGAAAATGTGATTAGCCCATTGTGACCCAATGCAAAATTTTGGACATGGCAAATCCTCCATTCTCAATATTGCTTGTCCTCAAGCAATTTCAAACATGGGTGTTCAAGAACCTACTTTCTGTATGATTCTTTGAAGTTGCCCAACTTTGAGCCTTTGAGATTCCATGAAAATTTTAGAGAGGAACCACCATGCCTGCTGCTGCACTACTCTAATTAAAATCACTTAGTGGGGAATCCATCTCCCATACTTCTTGTTTCCCAAAAAATTTGAAATCAATGGGACTAAAAAGTATCCCAGGGTCCCATTGCTTGTATTGCACTCCAACAATTAAGAGTGCTCTCCAACCCATACCATTAGGAAAGAGAATTCCGGGATCCAATTTTCTTGTATGCATTCTTCCAAACATCGTGAGTACATAATATATATCATCAAAGTACATAACAACATGATAACAATGTACATCAAGGAGGTGCCTCATCAAAAAATCATGAAAGTGCTTATACCTCCAAGTAAGTAGACCACCATTTGTCAAGTGACCAATCAAATTTGCTCCAATGACATAGGTAAGGATCCCATATCCTATAATGTTGCTCCAAAAGGATGTGATATGCATCAAAATATTCAACCATGTATTCTTTCACCCAAGAAGTGAATGAAGAATCTCCACTAAAATCTGAACCAAATAATGAGCAAAAAAAACAAGGAGACTTCAGTCTCACCCATACATCCATGAATTAGAGAATCATAAAGATATAACCAAGTATGTGGCTGGAAACAAAAATGTTCTCCAATCATAAATCTTTTCACCCCAGTGTTGGATGAAGTTCCTCCAACATCAAATGAACCAAGTGTTGAGCAAGAAAAACCATGAGTCTTCAAGTGACTCAAATGCATATCATAGGTGCATCCATGTGGTTGTGCATCATCATAAAGTAACAAAGGATGCTGCTGCAAATGTGAATAAGAATGTGCTCCAACCATGTCATCATAAAAAGTAAATTTCGGAGTTCCATACTCCTCATGTGACACCATAAAAAATAACCTTTTCACCCATGCTTCATTGAGACTAATGTTGCAAAACATGGAATTGTAGGATGTAGGAGAATGAAATAACTCACTGAAATGATAAAAAAGTGTAGAAGTTTCATCATGGGAAGGATCCATATGGGTAGTATCATGCAGCTCCTTCAAAAGTGTGAAACCTTTGTCATAGATTGGTTCCAATGTAGAGGAATCATGCTCTTCTTTAAAAATCGCATAACCTTCATCAAGAGACAATTCAAGTTCCTCTTCCATCACATCAAGCGTTTGGATTTCTTCAAGTTCATATTCAAACACATCAAGCACATTCAAATTTCCACATTTCTTATGATCCACCATGTCATGAGAATCCTCCAAACAATCTACCATTTGACAATTTGAAACATAGGAGGAAAAACAAGTATCTTGCAACTTTTCAAGAAGTCGTTCATTTTGAATTGTGAGCTTATGATTATCCTCATTATTCTTCAAGTATGCATCATGTAACAATTCATTAAGCTCAAACAAATGGTTTCTATCAAAAATAAAAGACATGAAATTACCTTTGATGTGGCACATTGCTCTTTGAATCTTCTCCATGTCTTCAAGGAAGGACGTTTCCTCCAATGAAGTATCTCTCCAACAAGAATTTGACACTAATGCTTGAGTGTCATGAAGTATGCTAAGGGACTCTTGGGTCTTCTTTGCATTAATCTTTAAGGACCCTTCAAGAAAATGAGGCTCTTGCAAATGAACCTCCTCATCTTCTTCCTTCTTGCTTGGACCAACTTTATGAAGCTCAAGTGGTGATGGAGAAGTTGATCTTGTTTCTTCTTCAACTGCTACAAGGTCTTTGGTTTTGATGTTTAATGGAAGTTTGGATTGCAACAAAACTTTCAAAAGTGATCTCTATGTCACAAAAATATAGGTGTGAGCACCCATTAGTAGCTACTCCTTCATGATAGTTCAAGCATCCATCAGTAGATGCTCTTTGTTTCATTTCCAAGGTAGAATGTGTCTCAAAATGATCTTCAATATTTGAAACTTCTTCATACTCATGTGATATCTCTTCATATTTTTCAGAGTCACTTGGGAGTGACTTTCGATCCTCTTCATGTACTACTTCTACTTCACCTATTTCAGAATTAGGTGGTTCATGGGTCTCCTCCTTTTGCTCCTTCAAGCAAGCTGATGTATTTTTCCAAGTTGGATAGCCAAAAATTTGAATCCTTTCATAATATTCTTAGACATTTCTTCAAATATAGGTTCCATTATTTTTATATGATCCTCACCATCATATGAGGTTCCCTTTTCATCCCTAGTCATAGTTTCCTCAAAAAATTCCTTCTTCTCCTACTTTTT
Source organism: Pseudotsuga menziesii (assembly GCA_001517045.1). Lineage (NCBI taxonomy): Eukaryota > Viridiplantae > Streptophyta > Pinopsida > Pinales > Pinaceae > Pseudotsuga > Pseudotsuga menziesii. Next base: position 469,047 of record LPNX010587621.1, read on the forward strand.
TTTTCCTCTTCAACAAAAGCACTTTTGGTTTCAATATCTAATGGTGGTCCCTGACTTCTTGTCCTCATAAATATCAGACTACATTAGGTGCCAAGATCATGCTCTGATACCACTATAATGTCCCTTGTGGATAAATTTTCCCAATGTGCTCAAATTCACCAAATTTCAACTCTAGGTCAATGTTATCGGAATCGGATCGGTCATCGAACCGGTGAAGCCCAAAATGTGAACCAGATCAGAACCGGGAAAAACCCGGGTAAAAAACCGGCTGACTAAAAAATACATAAAATATTCATATTTTGTAAAAAGCATATCTATTCATGTGCATACATATGAATCCAAATCATTAATACAGAAATATGCAAAGTTTTTCATATATATAGCAAATATGGGTGCAAATATCCAAAATAGCACCTAGTGCAATACATCTCCGAGGTTCTGAACCAAAGTACAGTAACAAAGAGGCTCCAAAGTACATCATCAAAGTTTTTTTTTTGTTTTTTTTAAAAATTGAGTTTCGTGAGTCCCTAGTCCAGACCAACCGGTTCGACTGGTTTCGGCCAGTTCCATACCTGGCTTGGAAAAATATCCAGTTTTATGAATTTTTTTTTGTAGACCGGACTGTCCAACCCTGTAAACTGGTCGGACTGGCCAGTTTTGCCGGTTCTGATAACATTGCTCTAGATATATGGATATAGCTGATTCCAAACTCCTCCAATTACTTTCAAACTTGGTGAGGAAGGTCATGAGTGGTGATGGGACAAATTAACACATCTATCATACATATAATCAACTGTTATACCCAACCATGGTTTGCAATTTGCAACGAAAGAAGTTTCGGGGAAAGACTAGTATGATTTGGGAGGTGGAAATCCCTCGTGGGTCCTGGAACAAGTCTCTTCCAAACACTATACAACCTCCACTAATGGTTGGTATGAGAATTGTATCTGTTAAAATACATTAAGTAAATTATATTTGCAGAATTAGATGTGGTTTTGGGGTTGAATAAGTATCCAAGAGAACTCAGGGAATTTACTAGTAATTTTGAGGCTCAAACCCCCAATGGTAGATGGCTCCAAATGCTCTCATATTGTACCAGAAGGTGTATGAATGATGTTAATACATAAAAATGGTGTTTATATGTTTCTTCCAACCATCAAATAACTTTTGAAACTCACTTTGGAAATCTGGTTAATGTATGGAGTTTTACGAGCAACTTGTGGTTCAAACCCCCTAGGGGTAGATGATGACAATGAATTTCTAAATGCACTCAATCCAACTCAAATTTATGAATGGAAGTAGGGGAAATATAAATTAAATCAACATGAACTCATATTCATCATCATTCAACTATTAATGTCTACTATAACTCCCTTAAATCATATGCAAAAAGACTAGTTTCAACCTTGGGGGAAATGATAGGCAATCTTCTCCAAATGCTATGAAACTCAACGAAATGAATCCAAATTATTATGTACTGAAAATTAAACACATATAATACATAATTAACATTCTATTCATCCATAAACCATCATTATTTTACTTATCCTTTCAAATCCGTCAACATTACATTGGTTCAGAACAAGGTAGTGGGGAAATGCCGTTGTTTCTTCATTTTTTAACATTTTTACATGAAATATTTGGTATTTCAACCTGAGAGTCTTCTTAACTTGAAATACAGAGAATTTACATCAAAACATAAAATAATGGGGCATTAGAATCTCCCTCAAAGAGATCAATAGCTCACCAAATGCGCCTCAATCCATAGAGCAAGAATATGATAAGAAAACTTGGAATAGATGGAAGAACAAGCTGATATTGAAGTGTTCACAAGCTTCCCTGTAGCTTGCACCTGTAACTTATGAATCCATTAAAGCTCCATGAAATACCTGAATGGCCTTTCCACACAACAACTTGGATGGGAATCTTTCACTCGCGAAATTGGCGAAGGCAAGAAACTAGTCATCCACTAGCTCTCTCTCTCTTCACAAATGCAAATTTATCAAAATGATTAAAAGTTTCCTTCATATTTATTCTTGACATTTATAAAATTTCCAAGCTCTCTATGGGTCGAATTCCTTCCAAGAGATGCATTCCAACTCTAGTTGGGAATAGATCCCAAAGAATGCCACTTGTACAACAATTCCTAGTCTCCCACTTCCACCAAATCACATGTGAAAGCATCTTTGCTGAACTAACTCCCTTGAGAGCTCTCTTGGAACTATTTTTATCCTTGACATGTCATATATGTCAGATTCCAGCCTTCAGATCTTATTTGTTTCATAGGTGTCATAGCATCTTCATCATTGTTGTCATAGAGCTAGGGAATCTAACTCAAGTGTCTCACTAGCTCCAAAATGCCTCTTCCTCTTCCATGGGAGTTACTCTTCCACTCCAATTCGACATTTATTGATTCATGCCAAGTATATTGACCTTCCAACTCATCCCAACACCCTTGGGCTTCTTATGGATTCAAAATGATAAGAGGAGGATGCCATGTGGCATACAAAATCTAGCTTGTGTGGGTCCCACATCTTCCATGTGTCTTCATGATCAATTGCCACTTTTATTTCCCCTTGTATTTATTTATTTAGCTCATTTTTTAAATATTTATTCCATTCTAATGTTCAAACATCATTTATTGTCCCCCTTATTCAAAATCCCAAAGCTTCCACCCCCAACCTGGGAAACTAGTAATTTTCCTCCTTGGCAATTATTTGACCCTTAGCATCAATTTGACAAACTCTCATGAATATGGAAAATGTGATTAGGCCATTGTGACCCAATGTAAAATTTGGGACATGACAAAACCTGCATAGGGATCTAGGTGATGGCATTTTTGAGTGCACTACTACTGAGCCTATCAAAGGAGAACACTTTAGAAGAAGACATAAATATAACACTTCCCATGGAACACATCTTTGTAGTACCCATGGGCCATAAACACGTATCATGTGAATTTAGTGAGCAATTAGTTGAATTGTCCAGGCCAACTTCCATTCTTTGCATCTCAATACATGTTGAATTTTGTCTTCTTCTTCCACAAGGTCCGAGCTTTGGAAGACTTTACTTTAGGGAGGGGGAGGCACCCCTTCCTAGCTCTTTTCGCTTTGGAGGATATTTCCTTGTAGGCTCCTCTGGATAGGTGATGGTGGTTTATTGAGGCCTCTTTACTACTTCAATATGTTGGCATCTCTATTAACTACATATCCTCTTTGAAGTGCTCCTTGGATACCATTCGTCACCATTTTCCTCCCAAGCATGGTTTGAACATGGTGATTAGCATTAGAGGAATTTTGGGGTCTAAAATGGGCCTCCTAAGGAAAATAATAAAATAATAGTTAAAATAATAAAATAATGGCTAAAATAATAAAATAATATTAA
>LPNX010587621.1:472681-487834 GCA_001517045.1 Pseudotsuga menziesii
GATATCTACAACCAATGCATCTGGGTCACTTTGATGCACCACTTGAGGGCCTCTATACTACAATGGATTTCTACTTCAAGCATTTCATGCAACTAATTGATAATCTTATTGTGAGACCTATTGGATGCATAGCCTTAGGATGAGCACCGCATCTTTGGATGTCTCATTTAGGGAGGTTCCATTACCTTTCTTGAAAAAGTACTAAGGCAAGTGTGGTTCACCTTGTGATGCTTTGGGGTGGACAATAACATTAAATGAGGTCCCTAGTAATTTATAAAGTGAGAAGTATTAAATCACTTTATAAAGGAGGTTGAGGTTATAAAATTAAATTGACTTTATGAGAAATTAAAAGTTGGGTGAAATATTCAAAGTGCTCACTAATGATTTAAATGATGTGCATTAAATTCATTTAATGAGAAAATGGTGAGCAGTTAATCAACAAACTAGATATCATTAAGTTTACTTTTAATCCTATCCATTGGATTAAAAGAGGTGGTTACCTCAAACGAAACTAGGGAAAGGTATTGGATTTCATTTTCATTGTTATCCATGAGATTTGGAGAGAAAGATAGAAAAGAGGAGAAGTCGAGAAGACAAGGAGGAGAGAATAAACCCTTGAGAAAATTAAATTGCTGAGTTATAGACTGAGAATCAAAATTAAGGGCACTATTTTCTAGGCAAATTATATAGCACAAGGACACAAATTCCTAGGAAGAAAATTACTGTACTTGACACACACTTCAAAGCAGAACGTACAACAATTAATGATGGTTGTACATGCATGGATTTCAAGATAGAAATCAGATAGTTCGTACAACATAAATTTTTGAACACACAGCAACAATTTGGGCACGAATTTCAAGGAAGGAATCGAGCACAAATTTCAAGAACTATATAGGCTGTTATATTCACGTTTTCTAAGACCGTACAACAAAGTTAAATGCTACATGTGTGGGCCATACCACTGTCAATGAATTTTAGAAGTTTTGTTGAGTTTGACACACTTTTCAAGTTGAAAAGTTGAGATAAGTACTGTTGTTGAAAATTTGTAGTTTTTCTTTGAAATAAAATTCTCTCTTTGAAAATAATGGAGTTACTAAAAGGAAGAATAGAGCTATAGTGGGATCAACTAGAGCCATGTTGCACTATTAGAGTCTTCCTTTCTTTATATGGGTTTAGGCATGTAGTACTATTGTTTATGTACAAAAAATGAGTCCACATCGTGCCTTGGGGTGTAAAACTCCTAAGGAAGTGTTCACCTGGAAGAAGCATGAGATATGCTACTTCCATATATTTGGATGCCTTACATATTCCCATGTCCCTTCTGAGAAGAGGACAAAATTGGATCCCACTGAAGAGAGGCATATTTGTTGGCTATGATGAGACTTCAAAGGAGTTCCACATATACCTTCTTGTATAGAGGAAATTTGTAGTGAGGAGGGAGGTGAGAGTAGGAGAAGCGGGCCTTCAGGAATTATGACGAGTCAGAGCAGGAGGAGCAACAAGTTCCTAATCCTCAAGTTATTGAATCTCAAAGTTTAGATAGTCAAAGTGTAGGGTCACAACTCTCAGAGGTGACTGGTCCACAGGTTTCAGGATCTTTAGGTACAGGGACTTAGTCTATAGGGACATCTGGTATAGGGACAGATTCTCGATTCACAAGTTCTCATGTTTTGGTTCACCAGGAAAATGATCTTAGACCACATGTACTTATTCAGGTAGAAATTTTTCACATGAGGATGTTCAGGAGGAGGGCCTTCCATAGGAAGCTACTTCTAGGAAGAGAAAGCCAAGTTGGATTAAATATCTTCTGAAGGAAGCTGAGGAGTCTGTGGGGTCATCCAAGAAGGAGGTCAGAGAGAGTAGAGAACCTAAGAGATTTTCCAATTATATGGCGGTGGTGACCAGTTTGCATGAGTTAGAGCCTTCCACCTTTGAGGAGGAAGCCACACATAAGATTTGGAGAGATGCTATGATGTAAAAGTACAATTCCATCAAGAAGAATGATGCATGGGAGATAGTTCCGAGACTAGAGGGGAAGTCAGTTGTGACTTCCAAGTGGCTCTACAGGATCAAACATGTTGCAGATGACAGTATTGAAAAGTACAAGGCTCATTTTTTGGCACGTGGGTTCTCACAGGTAGAGGGATTTGACTATGACGAGACCTTTGCGTCGTTTGCTCGACATTCCTTGATCAAGGCAATGATTTCCATAGTAGCAAAGATGGTTAGGAAGATCCACCAAATGGATGTGAAGACCGCATTTCTCAATGGTCTTTTACAAGAGGAGTGCATTTGGAGTAGCCATAGGGATTTTAGGTTCACGGGAGAGATTCTCATGTGTGTATAATGAAAAATGCCTTGTATGGACTGAAGCAAGCTCCTCAAGCTTGGTATTCGATCATTGTCTCTTACTTGTTGGCGATTGGATTTCAGAATAGTGAGGTTGATCCCAACCTATACTTCATTGTGGTTGGAGGCGATCCAATCATTCTTCTATTGTATGTTTATGACTTGTTTATCACAGGCGAGGAGCACCTGATTGCAGCTTGCAAGAGAGACCTTGCTTCAGAGTTTTAGATGATTGATCTTGGGCTGATGCACTTTTATTTGGGGATGAAGGTTTGGCAGGAGGATGAACATGTTTTCCTGGGAAAAGGAAGATGTGCAATTGATGTTCTGAAGAGATTTCTGATGGAGGATTGCAGACCGATGGCCACACCTATGATCACCAACTAGAATAAGATTCACGCTTTTAAGGGAGAGTTTGTGTATCCTACCTTATATCGTTAGCTCATATGGTCATTGATGTATCGATTTAACACCATAATGGACTTACGTTTTGCGATAAACACACTTAGTCTATTCATGATGGAGCCTAAGAGAGTGCACTGGATAGCCACAAAACATGTGCTGAGGTACCTTGCAGGGACAATAGACTATGGTATGGACTACATGAGGTCAGATGGAGTTGTATTTTTTGGATTCACAGATTCAGGTTGGGCAGGCAGTGTGACGGATTGAAAGAGCACTTCTGGTTGTTGCTTCAATTTCGGTTCGACAGTAGTGTCATGGTTCATTCAGAAGTTAAATTTCACTTCTTTGAGTTTTGTAGAGGTTGAATACGTGTTGTCTAGTCAGGTTAGTTGTGAGGCATTGTGACTTCGTAAGTTATTGGTTGAATTATTTGATCAGGAGATGAGACCTACGGTTATTTACTGTGACAATCATAGTTGCATCAGATCTCTAAGAATCTAGTATTCCATGATAGAGAGATCATATATCACTTCATCATAGACAGAGGGTGATGTTGAGTTACAATACATTTCTATTGAGGAGAAGGTGGTTAACATCCCAACAAAATATTTGGGGAGAGGAAAACATATCCACTTTAGAGACAAGTTGGGGGTGGTGAAAAACACATTCCTTGGTAAGTGGGAGTGTTGAAAAAGTACCAATGCAAGTGTTATTCAACTTGTGATGCCTTGGGGTGGACAAGAACATTAAATGAGGTCCCTAGTAATTTATAAAGTGAGAAACTTACTTTATTTTTATAAAGTCACTTTATAAAGAAGTTTAAGGTTATAAAATTAGATCGACTTTATGAGAAATTAAAAGTTGGGTGAAATATTTAAGGTGCTCATTAATTATTTAAATCATGTGCATTAAATTCATTTAATGAGAAAAATGTGAGCAATTAATGAGCACCCTAGATCTCATTAAGTTAAATTTTAATCAGCGCCATTGGATTAAAATAGGTGGTTACCTCAAACAAAACTAGGGAAATGCATTGGACTTCAATTTCATTGTTACCCATGAGATTTGATGAGAAAGAAAGAAAAGAAAAGACGTCAAGAAGACAAGGAGAGAATAAACCATTAAACAAATTAAATGGTTGAGTTATAGGTTGAGAATCAAAATTAAGGGCACGATTTTCTAGGAAAATCATACAACAAGAGGACACAGATTCCTAGGAAGAAAATGATTGTACCTAGCATGCACTTCAAAGCAGACCGTACAACAATTAATGAAGGTCGTATAGGAATGGATTTTAAGACAGAGATCAGGTAGACCATACAAAAGAAAATTTTGACCATACAACAACGATTTGGGCATGAATTTTGAGGAAGGAATCGGGCAACAAATTTCGAGAACTGTATAGGCTGCTACAAGTATGTTTTCCAAGGCTTTACATCAGAGTTAAATGATCACACACGTGGATCATACGACTGCTAATGAATTTCATATGGTTTGCTGAGTTTGACACACTTTTCGAGATAAAAAGTTGAGATAAGTACTACTGTTCAAAATTTGTAATTTTGCCTTTGAAATAAAATTCTCTCTGAACAGGTTTTCCCTTTGGGATTTTATCCTGGACCAAGTTGGTAAAAAATCACCGTGTCAAAATTTATGTGTGACTCTCCTAATTTTCTAATTTATTTAAAGTTTGAATATTTCCATGTGTTTCAAGAAAAGTTGTTTTTTCATGCATGTAAAGTGATTTTACAGTTATGGGGATTGAGCATTAGACTTCATATGAAAAACAAAACTTGAAACCGAGTTGGGAATGAAAAAAAAATAATTTTCTAGGAATTTGGTAGGGTTCTCTCACTTTCTTCTTCCTCTATCCATACCAAACATGCTATAATCTCTCATTACAAGCGAGGTGTTCAGAACCATACCCCATAGCTTACTAGGACCTCCTTGAAAAGACTCCATTAGGGATATTTACTTAATTATTTCCTTCTGTCTCAAGTGCTGATAGTAACAAGCCACAAGAAAAGATCCAAGATACCTTTGAAACTATGTTAGTGAGACCATGGATCTCTTCTTGATATTTCACTTGAAGGGATGCCCCATGAGGTTTTTGAGGAGTTATAGTGCCTAATCTCAGTGTGGGTAGATCATTTTAGCTCTCACTCTATTTCAATTGCTTTCTCCCACTCCTTGTGATACTAGTCCATCATGATTGAGTTCTTTATAACAACCTCAAGTAATAGGAGAGGTATTGACATATCTTTATAGAAGGTTTCCCATGGTTTCATAGTCCAACCATATTAGCTCTGGACTCTCACTTCATGACATTTTCAAACAACATATTCACTCTTCTATGGTTGATGGTATATTTTGATATGATTCCTCCCTTATTTCCACCTTGATTTTTGATGTATGTGGGGTGGGAGGAGGGGACACTCCTATTAATACTCTTATTCTACACCTACTTTCAATGAAATAACCCTTTGTCATGTTATACTTATGATTATATTTTTTTGTTACTTTTCTCATACAATGATTTAACTTATTTTATTTTTTACTTTTCTTTTAGCTTATGGGAACTGCTTTGGCACTCTTGTAGTGTGTCACTATTTGGATTGTACTTTTGAATCCTAGTAAACTACCTTTTTGGTCATTCATGGACATTAAGAAATTTATTTAATTTGATCAAATCTATAATGGCCGATCTTTGCATAACATTGTGTTATGACATAAACTATTATGCAAATGGTTCACTATAAGACTCAACTTGGAAAAGTTGATCTGTCAATTTGTCATAAATTTCTATGTGCTCACTTATTTGAATACATGCAATATAAGTGGCTTTTATTGGAATATTGTGTATGAGTATGCTAATACCACTTCACTATGTAATCACACATTTATGGCACATAACATAATGTTGATATTATTTTGTTTCTTTTGTAGAAGTGCATCATATATTACTTCATGGATCAAATAATTATATCATGGAACAAAGAGAATTATGAAAATTTAACATTAGGATTACAAGGAAATTTCTACCCTAAATGTGAATTTTCTATGCCTAGGTTCCTGAAGTACTTATGTTCTAAACCAAGCAAACTTAGTATTTAATTGCAAAAATTTAACTACTTCACATTGGTAAGAACCAAACAATAGCTAGAAAGTAAATAATGGAAGTGTAAAACAATTACACATACCCATTGGGAATTTCTCTTTAAAACGACTTATCATTCAACTACTTAAATCTTACAAGGAAACCTCCACAACTACTTGAACCCCAATGCACAGTAAACAAAACTACCCCAACCTGAGGTGTATGACCTGCTGGTGCAGGGGTTCATACCAAAACCAACCCAACCAACACCTCCAGGATCTTCAGCTTCCTACACTTGGTAGGATCTCCAAATTTAGCTTTAAACGCCAAATTCCACACTAAAATTTCCTTCCCGCAATTTTCCTTCTGCCTCCACCTTTCCGCAACAGATGTTTTGCAAATCCGTTTCCTCAACAGATTTTCTGCAGGTGGGATGTGGGATGCCAACTTCCCAAATTTGCACCTCCACAACTTTCTGCCCGCAACTTTTTCCTCGCAATATTTTTCGACCGTTAGATCTTTTCGTTGTGGCCTTCACCACAACCGTCGATTTTCCTTTTTATGCAGATCACCCAAACCTTAGTGGATCCATTATCTCCCTCACAACTCCAGTTGCAGATTCCTCCTAGACCATTAGATCTACATCTACGGGTCCAATCTCCCCTGTCCGTTTTCTGCAAAAACTTGTTAAGTAAAATAACTTGTGTTCTCCATGGATTTGATCAAAGAATTGATCAATCCAACTTTCAACACCTTCGATCCATAAGTATAGTCCTCCTATGCATACATCTACCCTATCCTTCAATGATTCCAACAAAATCCAACTCTTAAACCAACAATTGCAAAGAAATCTACAAATATTCATGAAAACATCGAAATCGCTCTACACAGCTACGCTGCTCAAATTAATGCATACATCTAGACTAACAACACTCAAAACACATGGCTAACTTCTATTAGGGAAATAAAAGCAAATACACACAACTCTTGGCCCTCTTTCAACCTCCTCAAATATTTACAAGTCGGTACAGACACAGGTTTGGCCTCCTCTCTGCAAAACGCAGTTTTCTTCTGAAAGATGGAACCCTTTCAACCTCTACAACCTATCTATTTAATATACTCTGCTACCCCTCTACGAGTGGTCCTACAACTAAAATAAATTACTACAAATCATGATGAAACGTCCTTGTCTGAAACAAACAACCGACGGCTTGATCTCCACGCAGGGAGTCACGACTCACTATTATTCCTACAAATCTGATAGCCTATGACTAAGTAGAATGACTCATCACTATCTAGAATATTCATAAAAACATAGGTTATTTACAATGTAATAGTCTAGGGATTATTAAATCAAAATGTGTAGCCCCTTCCTAGGCTTGATCTAGCATTGAACTTGGAATTTGAAATGGAGAGCACGATGCTCTTGCATCAGACTCCCCAGGAAAAGAAATATGACCTCCAGGTCATACTCTTCGAGCTATAATATACCTGGATCCCAAACTTTGTTTTGTAGTTTTCGTTGTTCATTAATCCTGTAATGAACTTCCCAGTCTTCCACAGTCATCCAAATAACTGCCTGTACCTCATCATTACCGTTCCTCTTACATCTCTGCATGAGGTGCCATAACTCATCTATCTCCTCATCCAGTCTGTTTCTTTGCTGAAATTTTCCTGTCTGGATGCCCTCCTCCACCGCGACCTTCATTTGCTCAGAAGTATAAAGAACTTCCAAATCCTTCCTCCATTGTTGCAATACAATAATGTCATTGTTGCACCTTTCAACATCTTGAGCCCAATTTTGAGCGGCCATATTGTCTCTCAAGACAACTTCTTCCTCTGCATTTTCCTTTAGCAAATGAAAGGAAATTTTACTACCATCAGGAAACCATGCTTCATCATTCACCATCCCAACTATCCATTTGCAGAATACCTATAACAAAGTCACCAAATAGATATGTAAAATATAGACATTTCACATGTCCATGATTTTACCTTCACCTTCATCCTCTTCAAACTGTTGGACAATGTTCAACAACTGTCCTTTTGTCCCACCTACGCAACCTACAGTTAAACACATTTTATCAGTTTTAAAAACTTAAGGCACTTCATCCTCAATTGATTCCTTCTCCTCCATATTTTCATGTTGCACTATTTCTTCAAAATAGTCTTTGAGATCCTTAGTATACCTCACCTCAACATCCTCTTATCCCATCTCATACTGATATGAACACCTTGCCATGTCCAAGAGTTTAACAGAAAACTCCGTATCAGCATCCTCTTTCTCTTCTTCAAGGTACACACCTTGCTCAAGTTCACACATCACATGAAATTCCTCATGCTCAGCTGCCCTGAGTCTTTCCTCTTTCTTCAACCAAACACTAAGTTTGTGCTCGAGATTCCTAGCACATAACCTCTTTGCAAGCCATTGCACCCTCCTCTTCAACTTCCATTCATAATACTTACCTTCTGTAGCTTCCTCATGCAATAGTTCGACCACTTTACTAAGCCTCTTATTCAGCTCAGTAACCTCTTTGTCAAATTTTCTTTGACTCATCCTCTTGACACAATTTGCTCTGGAATCTTCCCTTGTTCTACTATGGCTTCCTTTTGAACCCTTTAGATTAATTTCAATAGTTGCCTTCCATACCACCTCCATGAGCTTTCCCATACTCATGATGAATTGCAAACAAGCCTACCCTCTCAACACCTCATCAATATTTCTCCTAATTGACTATTGGCATTTTCTTGGTTCTCACACAGAACCTTTGAGCACTCCCTATGATCTCTATAGTCTTTGAGCTTTGCATTCATTTCCTACAACACTCTGTTGTGAGGGTTCCCATACCACAATGTCCTTCTCAACTCCTCTGGTCAAAAATCAACATTCTGTCCTCATCCTGCAAATTAATATTGCAAGCCTCCTCTCCATCGTGTGCAAATATTGGTGCACCAGCTCTGATACCGAAAATGGTACAGGGGTTCAGACCAAAACCAACCCAACCAGTACCTCCAGGATCTTCAGCTTCCTACAATTAGCAGGATCTCCAAATTTAGTTTTAAACGCCAAATTACACACTAAAATTTCCTTCCGCCTCTGCCTTTCTGCAACAGGCGTTTCACAACAGAGTTTCCGCAAGCAGGTTGCGGGATGCCAACCTCCCAAAGTTGCACCTCCGCAATTCTTTCCCTGCAATATTTTTCGACCGTTAGATATTTTCGTTGCGGCCTTCACCACATCCATCGATTTTCCTTTTTAATTGCCCAAACCTTGGCGGATCCGTTATCTCCCTCACAACTCCATTTGTAGATTCCTCTTGGACCATCAGATCTACATCCCTGGGTCCAATCTCTACCGTTCATTTTCTGCAAAAACTCGTTAAGTCATAAAACTTGTGTTCTGCCCGGATTTGATTAAAGAATTGATCAATCCGGCTTTCAACCCCTTCCATCCATCAGTCTATTCCTCCTATGCATGCATCTACCCTATCCTTCAATGATTCCAACAAAACCCAACTCTTAAACCAACAATTGCAGAGAAATCTACAAATATTCACGAAAACACCGAAATCGCTCTACACAGCTACGCTGCTCAAATTAATGCATACATATAGAATAACAACACTCAGAACACATGGCTAAATTATATTAGGGAAATAAAATCAAATACACACAACTCTTGGCCCTCTTTCAGCCTCCTCAAATATTTACAAGTCGGTACAAACACAGGTCTGGCTGCCTCTCTGCAAAACGCAGTTTTCTTCTGAAAGATGGAACCCTTTCAACCTCTACAACCTAGCTATTTAATCTACTCTGCTACCCCTCTACGAGTGTTCCTACAAATAAAACAAACTACTACAAATCATGATGAAACGTCCTTGTCTGAAACAAATAACTAGCGGCTTGATCTCCATGTAGGGAGTCACAACTCGCTATTATTCCTACCGCTCTGAAAACCTATGACTAAGCAGAATGACTCATCACTATCTAGAATATTCATAAAAACATAGGTTATTTACAATGTAATAGTCTATGGATTATTAAATCAAAATGTGTAGATCCCTTCCTAGGCCTGATCTAGCATTGAACTTGGAATTTGAAATGGAGAGCAGGATGCTCCTGCATCACCTACTTGAAAATTGAGAAAATAGTAGTTTTTATACTACCTTTTGTATAATAATAGAAAAATACATATAATTGTATGGATATGTTGTATGATTTTAGTGTATATCCTTTTCTCTACAATACTACTCCTCATGGTTGGTGTTATATGCTCTCTCTATCCCTCTCAATCGATGTCCCTATTAGACAAGTCATGTTTGGACTCTCTATATTTACTTTTTGTTATACTTGTATTGGAACCTTAATCTACCAAAAATATAATCCCTTGATGAGATGTACAATTGATATTAATTATAGTCTAAGTCATTAATGTAGGAAATGCACTTTATTAGACTCAACAACTAAAATACTATTTTTCACTTTTTCTTAAAGTGAATTACAAAATAAATTACTTTTTGAAATATCTTAAACCACTTCCAACACATTCACACTGAATTTGTGTGGAAGTTCCTATCTAGGCTATATTTATCAACACTCTTAGCAAGGAAGGAATTATGCACCAATCAAAGTTTTCCTTTGAAGGCTTCAAATCTCTCTCTTTCTAAAGATTTGGTTAGGATATCAACTACTTGTTGATTTGTGGGAATATATTGGAGCCTTACTGCTATCTTTTGAATCATGTTTCATATTAAGTGATTTATGATCTATGTGCTTGGAATCGTCATGAAAAATTGGATTCTCTAAGAGTTCGATACAAGTTTTATTATCATAGTAAGTCACCATGGTATCCAAATCCTAATCAAACAATCTTGCAGACACCTTGAGAAGCTAGACCACCTCACAACTTGTATTACAGGTTTCCATATATTCCATGTGCTAAGATAAGTGCTATGAAACCTAACTTGTTTAACTAGGATATCATTGTTGATCCCAAGATAAAGAAACACCTTGAGGTGCTCTTATTATCCGTTGCACTTCCTACCCAATCTAAGTTTGTATATCCTTGCAACATCACCTCACCATCTCCAATATATATCAAACTATACTCCATCCCCCCGCACCCTCAAAAATCTGAGCACATTTTTTGATGTTATTTAATGCTCCTACCTAAGCTCCACCATGAACAGACTTGAGGTTTTTACTGCAAAAACAAATATCTATTCTAGTGTTAACCAAATACATCAAGGAACCTATCAATTTCTTGTACTACATAGGATATACCAACTTTGAATAAGAAGTTGTCACCTTCTTTAGATTAGTGATCATAGTTGTGGCCATAGGTTTGTAATCCTCCATCTAAAACCTTTTTAGGATCTCAACTACATACTTAGCCTACCCAAGGAATATATTATCTAGTCTTTGCCAAACTTCGAAACCTAAGAAATAATGAATCATGTCAATTTCCATCTTCAGCTCAACTTCCATATTTTCTTCGCAACTTGCAATGAGCTTCTATGATCTTGTAAGAAACAAGTCATCTACACACAACAACAAAACAAGTAGATTAGTCCCAATGAATATATATCTATAACATAGGATTTGTTTTAATTTTGGTGAAGCTCATACTTTGCAAAATCCATCAATTCTAGAATACCATGCTATTAGTTCCTGCTTGAGACCATACAAGACCTTTTCCATATTTCAAATATGGGTCTCCTTCCCACTTACCTTAAAGCATTGAGGTTGATCTATGCACATTTCTTTCTCAATTATCCATTTATTTCCTCAATTAACCCATTACGGAAAATTTATCTTCACATTCATTTGATGTATCCTCCATTCCATAATTGAAACTAAAGACATAAATTCTCTAATGGAACTTAGTGTACCTAGCAATTGGATCAAAATTATTCTAATAGTCAACTCCCTCTCTTTGGGAGAACCCTCTCACCACAACCTTGATTTGAAATTCTCGATGTTGCCATCTACCACATGCTTGATCTTGTAGAGCCACCTATAAATCACTATTCATTTCCCCTTTGGTCTTGGAATCATGTTTGAAACATAATTATTCATGATAGAGTTGTACTCCTCCACCATGGCATCCCTCCAAACTTGTTAGTATGGTGCCTCCTAAATATTAGAAGGATCATAATCTATGGTGTCGCCAATCAATTCCATATGGTTTTGAAACTTCTTTGGAGTTATGTTCTCCTTGAATGTGCTCTTAGGAGCCTCTTCATTCTCCTAATAATCCTCCATTCCATAATTTAAACTAAAGACATAAATTCTCTAATGGAACTTAGTGTACCTAGCAATTGCACCAAAATTCTTCTAATAGTCAACTCCCTCTCTTTGGGAGAACCCTCTCACCACAACCTTGATTTGAACTTCTCGATGTTTCCATCTACCACATTCTTGATTTTGTAGAGCCACCTATAAATCATTATTGATTTCCCCTTTGGTCTTGGAACCCTGTTAGAAACATCATTCTTCATGATAGAGTTGTACTCCTCCACCATGGAATCCCTCCAAACTTTCTAGTCTGGTGCCTCCTAAATATTAGAAGGATCACAATCTATGGTGTTGCTAATCAATTCCATATAGTTTTGAAACTTATTTGGCGTTATGTTCTCCTTGAATGTGCTCCTAGGAGCCTCTTCATTCTCCTAAGCATCCCTCAATGTTTTCCTGAACCATCGAGGTCTCCTAAAATAACTGGTAGGAAATGGTGTCTCCTTCTCTCCACTTGAGGGTTGTTTTCTTGCACTGTAAGTCACTATTGATTCTCCCTCAACCTTCAAAACTTCATGTTCCTCATCCTTTATCATTTAAATAGATTCCTATGACTTCCTAAATGCAAATCCTTTCTAAAAATTACATCCCTTCTTACTACTATCTTTCTTTGGTTTGGAATAAAGACACTATAGGACTTTGTGACAAGAAATAAATCCTTCATATTAGAGGGATCCAACTTGGTCCTCTTCTATTTTGGCACATGGATATAAAATAGAAATTCAAAGATGCAAAAATGACCCACCTTTGAATTCACACCGGTGAATGCCACCTCTAGGGTCTTCTCCTCTAAGATCATGTAAGGACACCTACTATGAATGTAAACTATTGTGTTGCATGCTTCTACCCATTAAAAAACTGATAAGTATTTGTCATGTATCATGTCCATAGAATCCCCTATGAAGGATCAATTCTTCCTCTCTACAACCCCATTCTTTTGTGGGTTGTATGGAACAATCAACTGCCTCTTGATTCCTTCCTTCTTAAATAAACCTTTGAAATCCCTAGAGGTATACTCACCCCAATTGTCCAATCTAAATAATTTGATATTTTTCCTTGTTTGGTCTTCAACTAGAGCTTTGAACCTCTAAAACTAGCTATATCCCTCATCCTTGGTTTTGAAGAAATAGATCCAAGTCTTGTGAGAAAAGTTATAAATAAAGGAAACATAGTACTTGCTTCCTAAGATTGATGATGCTAACATGGGTGAAATCATGAATCTCGGTGTCTATTTTTTTTTTAGTGGGGGGGGCGGGTGTTATGAGAAAGCCAGTGTTGTTTTGGCAAGTTTGTCAACTTCGAGGAAAGAAAAAATAGAATTTTATTTTGTAGTAAAAACAAAAGTTGTAGAGAATGGTGTTAGCTTTCTATCGGCTATATTTTATATTTTTTTTTATTGGCATTTGATATGTCATTTTTGCAAGTGTTTGATAGTATGTTATTAATTAATGGAATTATGATAAATAATCATGTTTTAAGACATTGGTTTATTCATTATTCAACTATTGTTCATTAAAAAAAAAAAATTTATGATGATCTAGAGAGATTGTACTAAAATCTGTCTATAAGTTTGTATCCAAGAGTCGCATGCAATAATTATTAGAATTTTTTGAAGTGGACCAATCTGAAAAACTAGCATAAAATTGACATGTTTATTTTGACACAAAATCTTCCCTAATTTCCAATTCAAAACAAAAAAACTAAAAGTACCATTTTGAAGACAACACATCAATGTTTTCTACCATGATTTTTCCAAATTTTTTCATCTTGTCTTTAAGAAGTTATTGAATTTTCATTTCAATGATTTCTATTAAATTTTGAAGCAATCCAGACACCTTCTAAGAAATATAATAAATAAAATTAGTGGATCACACCAAATTCAACAAAATTCGCATCTATAGAAAGTAGATTGAATTATGCAACTAATGGTATTATTTGTGAAGAGAAATTGTAAGTATTTGATATGATCCGATCTCTCTAAAATTGGAAGAAGAGTAAGAAATGGGATGGAATATCATTTCTGAAAATTTATAGGTTTTCGGCCGAACTAATCTTTCGGCCGAAAAACAATTAAAGTTCGGCCGAAAGTTTGTTTTAATGGACGGAAAAGAGTTTGGTCGAAAAACCCTATTGAATTTTTTTCGTCGTCTGGAAAAAACTTGAAGCGTTTTTTTGAAAAACCGTTTCAATTCATATTTATAAGAATCATGTATACACATATTTTAACATTTTTAAAAAGATCACCATTTTACACAGTTACCGACAAAGGCTTTTTTCTAGTAAGTGTTCTTAAAACTTATCTTCTAAGATGGGGGCTCTTTTTTTGATAGTAAACATTCTTTTGGAAAATTTGTTATGGTAAAATGTTCTTAGAAACTATCTTATGAGATGGAGGCTCTTTTTCTTTGATAGTAAAGATTCTTTTGGGACATTGTTTATGGTAAAATATTATTTTTATGGTAAAATATTATTTTTAATGGTAAAATGTTTATAGTAAAGTGTTTTTAGAAATTATCTTCTAAGGTGGAGACTTTTTTCTTTACTAAAGATGTTTCTGGGAAATATTTTATGGTACAATTTTTTCTTAAAAATTTTGCACCAATTTATTCTATGATGCATTTTTATTATTATTATTTTAAGCAATATTTTATAGACAAGTCTTTTAAGGTGATTTTGTCTTTGATGATTAAGATTCTCTCGAGGGAAATTTATTCTAAGGTGAAGGTATACATTGAATAATCATGGGCAACAAAAAAGCGTGAAAGAGGAAATGTGATCGCTCTCGAGATGATTCCTTACATAATGAAAAGCAAAGACTCAAATACCATGAAAAAAGAAACAAAAGAGTAAAAATATTGAAGACATCGCAAACGATGATGTAATTAGAGACTTGGATCAAACTGTTGATGATATGAATGTTCAAAATCAAACTCAAGAAGAAATTGAACCAAGTATGTACAAATATTGTAAATTTGTTTAAAATGCAGTAACTGATTTTTGTA
>LPNX010587624.1:0-45647 GCA_001517045.1 Pseudotsuga menziesii
ATCTCAAAAAATCCAAGTAAGTTGAGGGATGCCTGATTTTTCAGGTTTCTATTGCATCTAACGCGCCAAAAAGGTCCATCATCTTCTTGCACTCACCCTGCAAGCATATTTTGGTCAAATGCTCTTGTAATATACTAAACGTATATTACATTTATTAATTAATTATTAATTATTAATTTAGGTTATTAATTATTTATTTAAAAGTCGGTATTAGAAGGACACATTGTTTATAGGTGTCTCTTCATAAATATATAAGCCGCATGAACTTATTGTAGAAATCATCATTCAATTATCAAAATATATATTTATAAATAATAATCCAACATGTAAGGTTTTAACCTTACAAGTGGTATCAAAGTTGTTTTACGGTGACTTGAGGTCAAATAATTTTTTTTACAGTAGAAAGAGAAAAAATGAAAAAAAGGAAGAAAAAAAATAGAGAAAATAAAGTGTAAAACCACACATGGTTTTAAAGAAAACCATATGTGAGTTAAAAAAGTAAAAAGTAAAGAAAAAAAGTTAAAGAAGAAAATAATAACGAAAAAGAATACATATATATATTGTTGTTGTTGTTACTTTAAAATAATAATAATAATTATTATTATTGTTATTTAAATAAATAAAGAACTATATATAAGAAAATTATATATACAGTTAGCATCAATAATTATTAATTAACTATTATTAATAAGTATTATTATTTTCTAAAATAAAAACAAAATCAAAATATTCTTGAAGATTTTCACAAAATAGAATCAATATGTTTCCAACATTCAATGAAATCATGTATGGACAGAAGACGAGAAGTATTGTTGAATCTAAACTTGAAGAAATTGAAAAGAGATGCCTTAAGGAAGAGGAAATGTACATAAAATTGAAAATGATCATATTGGAAATAAAAGAAGAAATAGCCAGGGAAAAAAGAAAAGAAGGCGATAGCAATGACGAAGAAATTAAAGATAAAAATGACATGCATGTAATTCAGAATGTGGAAGACCAAAATGAATTTATAAAAGAGGTTGTTGTGAATGACAATAAAGAAAACAAACATATAGTTCAACATATTAATGAACCTGAAGAAGAAGTACTAGTTGAGAATAACACTAACAAAAACAAGGAGTTAGATACGCTAGACATGAAGAAACATGATGTCGATAATGATTATAAAGAGGATGAATGTATCCAACATTATAATGATGAATATAAAGATGATACCAGTAGGAAAGAGTCTCAAGTCGCTACTTCAACCGGAAAGGAAGGGAGGTCACGACGACCGCCTCCTTATATTCCTTCTCATAAAATATTTTGGCCACCAAACTCCAGGGGGATAACAAAAGACACCCCAACTACAAACCTCAAAATTTGATACTCAGTTAAAAATATGTACGTCTATTAGAATTTCGTTACAACTTCTTACAAGGTAGGGAAGTAAGGAACATTAATAGGCCAACTTGAAAATCTATAAAATCAGCTCGTGAAGATCCCAAAAAGAGTCGGGTTATAAGCCTTCCTCATAACCCAAACCAAAGCCAAGGACATGATAATAAAGACAATGACACAGACGATGAAACAAAAGATGAAGGGGAGAGTGATAAAGGCCATAATAGAGAAAATCAAAGTGAACTTGAAGAAAAATTACTTGAGAATAGGAATGACAAAAGGATAGTTTCAAATGATGACAATCCTGACACCAATGCCATTTCTAAAGAAGATGGTGATATCATAAATTGTAGCAATGAAACAAAAAATACTAATAAATACGAGGATAACGTAGAAGAAAGAAACCCAGAAGATGCTGCAACAAATGATAAGGATAACATAGAAGAACGAAAACAAAACATGTTGCGACGAATGATCAGGATAACATAGAAGAACGAAACCCAGAACATGCTGTGACAAATGATCAGGATAAAGTAGAAGAACGAATCCCAAAATATGCTATGACAAACGATCAAGATAATGTAGAAGAAGGAAATTGAGAAGATGCTACGACAAATGAAAAGATGAACATTCTACCATGGGCCATAGCTCAAGATGTCACATAATTCTTTATCAAATTAGAATATAAAAAAAACACCATCATATTAGAAGCTTAGAAGAATACCTCATATAGTTGTTATTCGTTTATCTACAGAATCATATGCATGCAAAAATTTGAATGGAAATGTGACCAATTATTTCAAGAACTGCTAAACTGTGGCACTGTTATTCATGGAAAAAATTCTAGTTATAGCATGCTCATAGTAGATTCGTAGTCGAATCTTTTCAAAGCAGGGAGAATTGTAATATACCAAACATATATTACATTTATTAATTAATTATTAATTATTAATTTAGGTTATTAATTATTTATGTAAAAGTCGGCATTAGAAGGACACATTGTTTATAGGTGTCTCTTCATAAATATATAAGCCGCACATGAACTTATTGTAGAAATCATCATTCAATTATCAAAATATATATTTATATATAATAATCCAACATGTATGGTTTTAACTTTATAGCTCTTAATTGGTTACACAAGTTTGCATCTCATAATTAATTGATGATCTTGATAACCTTTAGCTATTAAAGTAATTCAACAGGGACAAATATATAAGCTCCATTTTAGTATAAGGTTGCATGTTCAAGCATATAAATAATTGCAAGTGGGTTGAAAGAAGTCATATGGAACCCATAATAAATCCAAAGGACAAGAGTGCCTCAAATCAAGGCATAACTAAGGTTTTCGACATATCCCCTTCCTTTTACAATTTATTGATTCTCTCTATACATCTTAATATGGAACCTCATACATTTATCTCAATAACCTCCTCAATTCCACAAAATGGGGCACATAAACTCAACCTTTATATGTCATATGTCCAAGTTCATCCTTAGCTAAATAGAATCCTACATTATGATGTACTTTGTCATTACATTTTTACAAATTATTCTTCAATTGAAGGTAATATTAATCTGTATTAATCTATCATAAGAACTTTGTGCATTATTTGCGTCACATGAGACTCACAAGAAGTGATGGTAGTGAGATGTTTAGGAAATTTATAACTTGGTTCTCTTTCCTTTAATTGTTGTGTTTGATTTCAATTTCATACTCATTAAAAAACTATAACCACTTCCTTTGTCCTACATTTAGATGTTGATCGAACAAGTACTTCAAAGTATCACGACCTATGTTTGTCTAAAAACTTCTACCATTGAGGTTTTGTGTGAGCATAAACTACCAAATAAGTTATAGTTCATGCATATGATACTTCATCCCATGTTCTTAAATTTCAAAGACCCATAGCATGTGGCATGGATATTCTTTTCTAACCAAAAAAAAACATGCTTTCCGTTCGAGGGGGAAAGAAAATACAATATGTAGGTGCCTGATGCAACCAAGATCACTAGTTACAATGGGTAACACTTGATAGCATTCTAATTCCTTAACATTCTTCTTTATTGTCAATAACCTTCTTACTTAATTATTGTCAATAACCTTTATTTTTAATTAATAATATTTTAATTATGTATTGATTGAATTTTGATTTAAAGATTAAAAAAATTACAAAATAATAAATTATTATCTAACTTTGTAATAGTGTTATACAAAAGGATGAATATGAAAAAAACAAGAATTTGTATTTTATAAATAATTTTAAGATGTAAAAGAAAAATTAAGCATATATATATATAACCGAGTAACAAACATATTCATAAATATTACTAAAAAATTATTATACAATGTGAAAAAAATATCATTTGATAATGATAGACAATACCACAATGTAAAAGAAATATTATTTGATAATGATGGGCATAAGCAATAAAATTATTATATATATCTATGTATTACTATGGTAAATAAAGACTTCTAATGACTTAAAATTAAAATGAAGACATTATTCTTAGAATATTTTCTTTATTTTGTAAACAATTCAAGATTGTTTAAAGAATGAGAACCAATCTTTTACTTTTTCAATAAATGGAAAAGGAATCTTATCAAATTAATTAAAAGGATGAACCAATTTCTAACTTCTAAATTAAATTAAATGGAATAATTTTTTTATCAAATTAGTCAAAAGAGTGGAATCTAATTTTTAATTTTTCAACTAAGCTAGATAAAATAAAACCCAATCTACTATTTATTTATAACAAAGTTTATAAATTATTACAAATAGTACACAAAAATCACCAGCCTATTTTCATAAAAGCATAATTTCAATATAATAACTTATATGGACAATATTGACCCTTCATTCATCTCACACAGGTATGTTGGTAAGTATTTAATATTACTATATGATTTGTCATTTGCATTTGCTACATTGTCTTAATTAATATGCATGCCAAGTGACATGCATGTGATACCAAGTGCATGCACTGTATTGTCCTTGTTTGTCTAAACTGAGGGACATTGTATTTATGCTTACCCGATTTAAAGTTGGCTTTCTTGATTCTTGGGTGAGTGGGAAGAGGTGACACATGTTTCTTGGTGGTCCACTAACTCAAATAATATGGGTTCTTGATTGTGTTGACTTTTTTATCATATAAGTTAAACCATAATTGTAATTTAAAAAAAATAAATCTTAATAGAAGAAGTTGCCCACTTTTCAATTAGGGCATCATAGAAGAAGCCTTTCTCTCTTTTACATATTTATTTTTGTCTATATCAAAGATATGTTTGTTAAGCTTTCAAATCTCAACTACTGTTTCCTGCACTCCTATTTCTACAGTTCAGAAGGAAAAAAAGATTTGGTTGTCTTGTGATTGATGAGACCACCATTAACGGATTGAATTCTGCAACCATATCTCCAGTTTCATCCCGCAGTATTACAGAGAGAGATCAAGGGTTCAAATCCCTTTGGTGAGCTTGCCTTGGATATATTTACAGGAGAGCAATGTTATTGTGATGGAGGTTTTAGAAAAAAAAGGCATTACAGATTCATGAATATTCAACTGCCCTGCGCCAATTCTTTGCTCACTATGATAATCATGATCTGATCGGATGGTTGGTATTATCAAATGGGGAGATCTTGAAAGATTTGCAAGGGCCCCTCTCACGAGTCTTAGCGATCCACAAAATCTGAATGGTTAACAATAACATGTAATATGATAAAATATTGTTAATTTAAAATTGTATTTTAAATGTTATATTATTTGAGTATTTTTCATTTTTTATTTTAATGTTATGAATGGTGAACATGTAATATGATAAAATATTGTTAATATAAAATAAAATTGTATTTTAAATGTTAATATATATATTAAATTATTAATGTAAGATTGAATTATTGGGGTTGGACATGACCCATTTATTAATCGAAATTATATATATATATATATATATATATATGAGCATGATCTACACAAAATGCATTGTGGTCTGCATATTTTTTTGTTGATTTATTTCGCAATATACAATTATTTACTATTTTTCAAAAGTGATCACATTTGATTTCAGCATCATTTTATACACATGTGTGTCCATCCCAGTTTTTTTTTTCACTGTTTTAAAAATTTGAAAAACCAAAGATACCCTTTTGAAGAGGACACGTCGATGTGTGGGCTGTGCATTTTTAAGAATTTTTAAGATGTGTATATTTTACCCTACGGATTTTTCTTTGAGATGCTTCAAAGTTGTTGTCTGGTTTTCTACATGTAAGTTTTAGAACTAATTAAAAAAAAACCCATATGAATGCCAAAACGCATGCATGATATCTCAATGGATAGAGGATTCGGTGACAAATCTATCGGTATGAACTCCACTCAGTTGTGTGCCATGAATGGCAGGGTTTACGTCCCTAGAAGACACATAGAAACATTGATTTTCCTGTAAGATGGCTCATTCTTTGTTTTTCAGGCCCTCGATCGAGGTATGAAGCTCGATCGAGGTATTTAAATACTTCAATCGAGGTTTTAACGGACCCTCGATTGAGGTTTTAATGAAAGCTCAATCGAGGGTTTATTAAACCCTCCATCGAGGGTCTAACAAACCCTCGATCGAGCTACTGT
The DNA here is from genome assembly GCA_001517045.1 of Pseudotsuga menziesii. Classification (NCBI taxonomy): domain Eukaryota; kingdom Viridiplantae; phylum Streptophyta; class Pinopsida; order Pinales; family Pinaceae; genus Pseudotsuga; species Pseudotsuga menziesii. The sequence continues at coordinate 6,001 of LPNX010587624.1, forward strand.
TAAAAACTCAAAAAAAGCTTTGTACATGACTATCAAGGTTTTATATGCACGCTCACTACGTTTATATTTAGTACAAAAAATTAAGGAGATAAATCATATCCCCCTGGTTCTCAACATCTTGTGGACACTAACTACCATAATATGTATCTAGGAGATTATGTCCATGTAGGACATTTTAGAAATGGGCTTCAAGGACCCAACTCGAGAATTTAAAAGAAAAATTAGACAAGAATAAAGACCTCTACCTCATTAGGGAAAAAAACTAGTAATAAGCATAAGTGTTCATTAAGTAATTGTTTTCACACATTTTGAATAAAAAGTAAAAAGAAGAATTACACAAGAATAAAGGGGAAATGGGAATTTCAACATCATTTTATTCCTATTAGCAATATATCCAATGTGTATTCAATTGCTTGAACCTAATGTTTTCAGAATTAGAGTTATAGAAATGTAGTGAAAGGTTTTAAATACTAAAAATACTTTGCTCCTTCGTGTATAATTTTTAATTTTAAAAAACTACAATTATGTGATATGACTTTGAAAACACTAATTTTTATCTTAATCGTCCCGTTCTATTCCACCCTGGGCTATGGGCTTTAAATATCTAGCCGGAGGATCTATATTGTAGTCCTGAGAATCCAGGTCGAGTGGACACTCGACCTGGATTCTCAGGACTACGATATAGATCCTCATGTCAAATATTTAAATCCCAAAGCCCAGCGTAGAATAGAACATGGCGATTAAGATAAAAATTAGTGTTAAATTCAAAGTCATATCACATAATTGTAGTTTTTTAAAATTAAAAATTATATACAAAGGAGAAAATTATTTTTAGTACCTTTAGAGAGATGAAAATGTGAGCATGAAAATAAAATATGACCTCATTTCCTTGGGTTATATCAATGTCCATTGTTTACTCTTCAAAATTGTTATTGTGCCACACATTTGCAGTTAATCTTGCTAGTAAATTATTGAATGACATTAGAATTTACATTAATAACACGTGACTAATTGTTTTGGTGTTTCATAATGCTAGGAGTGGAGGAAAATAAATAAAAGGAAATGTGTTATGGCGACTGTGGGATCCGAAAAACAAAAAGTATGGAAACTAAACATGATACTACATCTTATTTCGACAAGAATTGAAAATGTTCAACGACATGAATTCAAATGGGGATTCAAAATACAAGGTGTCCAAGCATCTTTTGGAATACTTTATTGAATGAAACTTTACATGATGCATACGGAAATACACGTGTTTTTAAATACCTCTATTGAATGTTTATGTGTGGTTAGAGAAAATCTCGATTGAGCTAGCAGCTTAATCAAGCTTTTCAAAACTTTAACTAAAAAAATATTCGAGCGCCCATATTCATGTGTGCACACGAATATGGACACCAAAAAATTTCTTTAATCAAAGATTTTAAAATCTCGTATTGTTCATGGGAAAAAGGTCTTCAAATTCAATTAAAATCAAACATAGAATTATTAGATAATAAAATTTAATAAAACATAATTTCGACTAGAAGAATGATACTTATGGTTAATAGTACATACCTTGAAGAAAAAACAAGTAAAATCATTACCACTGCCACTTCCTCTATATTTTATGTGTAGATATTAGTTGTAGAGTAATTGGAGTTATAGATGTGATTGATTGGAGCCATAATCACATCTATAATTACTCTACGACCCATATCTACGAATGAATATAAATGACCCTTTTGTATCCGACAAATGAAGTGACTTAAATGATGGGGTTGTTGTTTATTTATAGGCGGTTAGAAATGCTCAATTGAGGTATTCTTTAAGCCTCAATCGAGATCTTAAACCCTTGATAGAGGGTTTATCAAAATCTCGATCGAGGGTTTAAAATAACCTCGATCGAGCATGCTATAAACCCTCGATCGAGGTGTAAGACCTCGATCAAGGGTTTAATAAAAGCTTGATCGAGGTACCTTTTTTTGTTTTTTCCGAAATCACCTTGCTAAAAATTGTAACCCACCTCCATGGATGCATCCACCCGACAAATTTTTTATTAAAATAAAATATTTTCCAATTTTTAAAAAATTATAGATTTGAATCCAAAACTATTTAAAAAAAGGAAATGAGTGTTTTTTCACTATAATATCTACTCATTTTTCTTAGTGGTTGAAGTGAATATTTATTCACTTCACACAACCAATATTACCAGAACACCTGGAATATTCGATAAGCCATCAATATGACAAATATATATTATAATTGGATAGATAAAAATATGATAGGATATTACAACATAGCTCACCTTTAATATGGCTTGAGCGTTTCATAATGAAGAGTTATGTCCCTTCGCATTAATAGCTAACTACTTTAATAATTAACAATTATTATTTTATTCAATTATTATCCTATTTATGTTCATTACATTGCCACTCCCTTAGAAATGATTTGTCCTCAAAGCGTTAGAATGTTTCTACATCATTTTTTGTGGTGTCGTAGCTGACGAAACATGTCGATACGAACTACTAAGAGTTGAGCACAACTTCCGATATGTGGACGAATCAATCCATCCCAAATTGATTTGTTGTGGACTGTTGGCATTCCATATTGATCTATCGTTAGGAGATTTGATCACATTGGTACCGTTATCTTTCGACATTTCCCACTTTTTAGAATATCTGTTTTTATGGTTGGGGTGTCGATATGGAATTTTCACAATGTCATTTTCTTTTACGAGTGTCATCTTTTGAGCATTGATCTGAGCAGAAAGTTGTATTTTCGTCTCTTGAGGTTTAAACGTTTCGTTCTGTATATTTTCCAACTTGTTTTCTAATTGCATGTTATCATTTTGAAACTTCTTAGTTACTTCTACATGTGATTTTCTGTCATCTTCCAACTTCTTAAGTTGTTCCTTAAGATCTTCGTTATGCTTTTTGATACAACAATTTTATTCCTATTTGTCTAGAAGTTTTCTTTCAATGTCTTCCATAGATTGTTCTATCTTCTGACTACTTTTCAACTTCTTAATTTTTGTGACTAGTGTTTTGTTATGATTTCTTAATCTGAAAATTTCTTCGGCATTGCTTGATAACACCTTATTGACTTTTGTTAGTTCCAACTTATGTGTCTTATTACTGTCGTCATACTGTTGCTGATTTTTTTCTTTTTGTTGATGATGATGATGTAACTCTGTTTCTTGAATTTCTAACTTTCTCCGGACTTGTGCTAGTTCAACAACTTTTTCCATGATGAGCTTGTTTAGATATTTTATTTCTTCTTCTAAATCATTATCGTTTCCATATGGTGATTTTATGTCATTTTTTGATTTTCTGATATGGTCTTCTAGGTTTTGATTATGAATTTTTAAACATGATATGTCTTTTTCCTAGTCAGATAACATTTTCTTGTTATCTATTATGGTTTGTTCTAGCTGTCAATTTTGATTCCATAAGCAGCGATTCTCATTGTCTTTCCACTCTTTCAACCATTTTTGCGTCTCAACCTCAGCTTGTAGACTTTTATTGATTGCCTTATATTGCTCTAACTCGTCCACTGTTGTTTGTAGCTGTGTCTTCATTTCCGAATATGTAGGTGTCATTGTTTGTGACTATGTTTCTACTTCACTTTTGTCTTCTTTTCTCTTTTTTGTTTGACCTTTTTTTATGGCAATCTTCCTTCTTCTTCTCTTTTTTTTCTCCAATAGTTTTGTAAAATGCGAGTAGATTGGGTGGTTGGGAGGACTAAGTGTTACCTTCCCCACTTAAGTTCAAATCTCATTTGCTTCTTTGTAGTTATTATTATGCACTTTTATATTCAAACCCAAACCCACTTTAAGAAACCACATGTGGTTTCACTTTTAACTTTTATCTTTTCTTTTCTTCTTTCTTTTTTTATATTTTTATTTTACTTCTTCCTTTTTTTTATTTTTTATTTTTATTTTGACTTTCTTTTATTGTTTTACTTGGTCAAAGACCATAAATTTAGGGACTCCCTAGGATTATGATTAAAAAATCATGATATGGCCAAAGGCTTGGATCACAAACTAGCTCTGATACCAAATGAAGCGAATAATTATTCACTTCACACAATCAATATTACCAGAACACCTGTAATATTTGATAAGCCATTAATAGGACAAATATACATTATAATTGGATAGATAAAAATATGATAGGATATTACAACATAGCTCGCCTTTAATATGGCTTGAGCGTTTCATAATGAAGAGTTATGTCCCTTCTCATTAATAGCTAACTACTATAATAATTAACAATTATTATTTTATTTAATTATTATCCTATTTATGTTCATTACAGTGGTGTGAAGGTATTTGTGTAGCCTGGTAAAGTCTTAAACTAGAGGAAATGTTTGCACCTAAAGGGATTTGATCCTTCTTTATGCTTGATAAAGTCAGAGTTAAGATGGAACAATGGTGGTGAAGTAAAATAGTTGAAATTTACCTAATTATTTATTAACTTGGAATTATTACAAAACTAATATCTAATTCATTGTTTTATTATTAACTTAATGGCACATAATCTATTAACTTAACAATACATAATCAAATATATTTTCTAGTGTAATTATCTGGCACCAACTATTCCAATTTGGAATCATGCTGTAAATAATAACAAATAATTTGGAATCTCTTTCTCTAGGAATTTGATATATAATATATATTTAAATCAATGTGTTTTACAACGCAACCAATTTAAACTTAGAGCTGATATGTGTGTGATCCTTACACATGTGACATATATATATAAGAATTCTTAATTGCTTATGGATATCAGAAGGACACCTTTCCATAAACAATATCATCAGCATAAAGTAGGAGGATGATAACTATCCCAGCTAAGATTGTACTGGCGCAACCTACTTCTTCTAAACACCTTTCTAGTTTATCAATGTAAATGGAAAAAAAGGGTAGGGGAGAGGGGGAAGCCTTGTTTAACTCCAATATTACAATTTATACCCGATGTCTACCTCTCATTATTCTTAAACTTTCCAATGACCTTTTCGTATAACCTTATCGCATCAGCTCTCAACTCAAAAGGAACCTTAAGCTCCTCTATCCTATTCCACAAGTCATTTCTAGGCACTCTATCAAAATCTTTTCTAAAATCCACAAAGCAACAAAATATGACAGACTTATTCTTACGGCATTCCTCTGCAATGATCCTAAGCATAATGAGGTGGTATGTGGTTGAATGGCGTCTTCTAAAACCTGCTTGGCCTTTACTTCACTTACCTTCCATTTCTAGTCATTCATTGATCTTCTTTTCTAAGATAATACCATATAAATTAGCTAAGAGAGGGCTAATCATAATAGTTTGATAATTAAAGGGGTCATTTTTATCACTACTTTTAAAAATAGGAATAATGAGGCTTTGAGTCCAAGGTGTAGGAAATCCTTGCTTGACTTCCTGATTAAAGAGTTTGTGGATGTGCGGGATGAGGATAAGCCCCCCAATTTTTAAGATTTTCACTTGGTAGCCTTCAATGTCTTTGGATTTTCCATTTGCTCAACGCTTGAACCCGAAATCCATGTCTTCTAACGAGAAAACTTATTTTGGTGTAAGAAGCGTTTGAATGTTATATTTACTATCTAAGGATTCATAAAGCTTTTTTAAATATGAATTCTAATCTTTTAAATCAATTTTATTGTCTTCTTTTGTTTTGCGAGTTAGAATTTGCCTCCGGAATTTCTTAGGGGCCACCTTGGAGAGGTGTAGGAGATTTTCCTGCCTTTTACTTAGATAATGTCTTTTTATTTCCTTTAATTAAGGTTTTGTAGTGATTTATCTTGTCCATTTTTTTTTAATATGTAGTAGGTGTCCCCCTATCCAGATATGTTATTAATATAATAGACATTGGGAATTAAAATGATCTAAATAAAGCTAAAACATCAACAAATATTTAATTTAATTGAATAGGTGAAAGTGGAATGTTGGTATCACCCTATTGAAGTAACGGTTTGGACATTTCCTTGAGCAAAGCATTGAAGTATATTATTGAAAATGACTATGCATATAGCATGTTTATCATTTTTGTCTAGTTATCGTAAACCATTTCTCTCATATTAGTAAGACTATATGTATCTATTAGGTGAAAGAATAGGTAATTGACTATAGAAGGATGTGGTCATATTTTGATGGAGCCATAAAGAATGATCAAAATCACAGTGGTGTAGCTAGGGTGTTATATAATTCCAAATTTTTCAATTTTAATTTAGGGCAGGCTTGGGGAAATGAACGATAAATTTGCAAAATTGCTTGCCCTTAATTTCTTACTTATTTTAGCAGTAGAGAAGAATTTAAAGAATTTAAAGAATTTAATGAACGATAAATTTTTCCATACTATGTGTTTATGAATGATACAGCAGCCCAAGAGAAATTTTTTGGTTTAAATTTTAAAGATATATGCTAAAAGAATTATGGATTATATGCTTGTCTAGTGAAAACCTTGTTAAGGAATCATTTTTTTCTAGAAAGATTCCTGGAATGTTTATCGCCTATATATGGAAGTTTTGTTTAACCATTTTGGATTTTTCTTTGAGCAGTGCGTTCAATTACATTAGGCAGTTATGGATTTCGATAATGTAACAAGTTGATAAAGTCTTTTGTCGCTAGTTTTAGAGTTGTCTCTACTCATAACAGTGTTAAAGGTAGTTTTGTAGACTATAAAGAATGTAACTTTTCTTTTTTAAATAAAGTTATGGTTTATTTCTTATGAAAATAAATAAAGCATGTTATCACTTATTATAGCACCTCACACATTTCCAAAAATATACCAAGTTTTAAAACTTAAATGCTAAGTAACAAAAAACTAAAATAAATTAATGCAATGTTTTTTTTACCATTTACAACACTTATAATGGATGAATTTATTCTCTTATAGGTACAAAAGAAGATGTAATTAGCAAGAAAATTTTGTATATAGTCATTATCTATATTTTTTCAACCTTAACTTGTTTATCTATAAAGTTGAATATTCTATTTATAGATTCCACATTTGGTTGTAAGCATATCTTGGTCAAATTCTCTTAATTGGTAACACATAACTTTACATCTCATAATTAAATAGATGATCTTCAGAACCTTTGACTATTGAAGTAATTCAATATGGACAAATACATCAGCTCCATTTGAGTATAAGGTTGCAATTTCAACCAAAAGTGGGTTGAAAGAAGTCATATGGAACCCATAGTAAATCCAAAGGACAAGAGTACCTTAGATCAAGGCATACCTAAGGTTTTCCACATATCCTAAAAAGACCAACAAAAATAAAGGTAGTGATATGAGTTCATAGATCCTTCATTCCTTGTACAATTTATTGATTCTCGCTTACATCCTAATATGGAACCTCATACATTTATCTCAATCACCTCCTCAATTCCACAAAATGGGGAACATAAACTCAACCTTTATTTGTCAAAGTCCAAGTTCATCTTAAGCTAAATAGAATCCTAAATAATTATGATGTACTTTGTCATAACATTGTATAATTTATTCTTCAATTGAAGGTAATATTAATCTATCATAAGAACTTTGTGCATTCTTTGCCTCACACTAGACTCACAGGAAGTGATGGTAGTGAGGTGTTTATAAAATTTATAACTTGGTTCTCTTTCCTTTAATTGTTGTGTTTGATTTCAACTTCATACTCATTAAGAAATTATAGCCTTTGTCCTACATTCATATGTTGACCAAACAAGTACTTCAAAGTATTATGACCTATGTTTGTCTAAAAAATTCTACCATTGAGGTTTTGTATGAGCATAAAATACCAAATAAGTTATAGTTCATGTATATGATACTTCATCTCGTGTTCTTAAATTTTGAAGACTCGTAGCATATGGCAGGGATATTCTTTTCGAAGCAAAAAAACATGCTTTCCATTTGAGGGGGAAATAAAATACAATATGTAGGTTCTTGATGCAAAAAAGATCACCTAGTTGCAATGAGTAACACTTGATGGTATTCTAATCCCTTAACACTCTTCTTTGTTGTCAATAACCTTCTTAACACTCTTCTTTGTTTTCAATAACCTTCTTACTTGTAGATTTAAAAGAAATTAATATCTAACCCTCTAACTATTACTTAGATGTGGTCATAGTTCAACTGTTAATATATCCCAATAGGCATGCAGTAATACCATACCAAAATGTTACCAAAGCAATTTACAACCATCCAGCTTGTGTTTAGAACAAGGTTGCAAAGTTTCAAAATATTTCAACCATGAATCCATGCTATTTAAAATCCAACGAGCAATCTATGAATATGCTATGAGCATCTCTTTGAAGAAGGAATGGAAACACAGTTATAAAAATTATAGGTTTGGATAATACACAAATGCCATAGCTAAGGGAATTCATTATTCCATGAGTTGTTGCATCATTTAGTTTTCTCTACAACGATGGTTCAAAAGTATGGCGTAGAGGTTATTCTTTGGCGATTTTAAACCCATTCACTAAACAATTGGATGCAATTTGCAGTAGATTTGGTGCACTTCTCAAGTGATGAATCGATCCACTCTCGAAATGGATCAATTTTACTGCCAACATCTTCACTTTGAGAAGATGGGTGGTGGGCAGATGAGTTTGTGCACTGGTCTTGATGGTTCCCTATTTTGTCTATATCCTAACTACATTTCAAATAAAGAACCAAACATTTTAATAAATTTTTATCTATGTTTATCGTCAGTTTTGGCTTCATTTATATAAACTTTGAAGACTACTTTATGAATCCTTTGATAAGGTACTTTTTATTATTATTTCACCTATTTCATTCATTTTTAAAAGGAATTTCAAAGGTCACATCTAACGAACAATTTCTTGGTATAAAATATTTATTTAATATGTAGAATTCTCACTCTCCTTTTCCTGATCGATCTGACACCTAATCCGGCACCAGAAAAACAAAGCAACAAGTGTTCAAATTATGGTAAGGTTCAAGTTAAAGTACATTTATGTTCTTGCTATATGGTAGCTGTGAAGACTATTAGTTAACATTTGTTTCTTAAATCCCTTCAAGAGCTATGACCTTGGCTATCGACAGTCTAAAGATTTGTAGCAGAGAATGTGGGAGAATCATAATAATTTTAGTGCATTTTCGTTTTAATGCAAGGCCTCTGCTGCCATCTGTTTATTTTTTATGACTGCCATAACTATTTTTAAAGGTCGATGTCAAAACCCCAAATTTACCGAAAAATTTAAAATTTTGAAAATACAGATAATATCCAATAATGCAATCAGCTAACTGCTTTAATTAGTTATATGTTATTGATTTCATAATCTGAATTATCTACTCGATTATGTTTATCTTATAGAATAATTCTTTTTCAGTTTAATGATTTATTTTTCTTTGCGACAACAAGGTGGAACTGTCTTGGTATTCTGGGGCTTACTTAGCTTTTGAGCTAACGCAGAAAGTTTACCTGATCTCAAAGATTTACAGGTAAGAAAGATCCGGTGCTGCTTGTCAATAATCATAAAGCATGCAGATATATGTTCATTGCAAAATAATAGCTCAGTAAAAGAATATATATGATGTTTCAATTTCAAATGCTTTTATGAGGTAAAACAATTAGATTGTTATTCTTTTTAAAGATGCCATAGAAAAGAGATTCTGTCCTAACAGTATTGATGACAGTTGCTCTCTCTCTCTAGTTTGTAATTTATAATTTTTTATTGCAAACTAACCTCTTCGATGTTTATCATTGTTTACCAAAGTCATCATGTGTAAACGCCTTTAATCTTCCTTACACATAGGTTAAAGATGGCGGGGTTTTACGTTTAAGGGTCTACCTAAACTATGTCCATAAAAAATTTACGTCACGAAAAAATTCTTGTGATGAGAAAAGTAATGCACAATAGTTAATGAGTTTTTATACTATTATTCTAACTTATAAAACTTTGAGGCTTAAAAAGGATTATATCATCATTAACATACTGCTATCAAATGGATTAAGTTTGTATTGATGAACTAAGTTCTTTTACACATAACTTACTTGGAAGATATTGTCCAGTTATTGTTATTAAATCATCAAAAATCCAATGACAAGCCCAAAAGATACGTAAGGCTTAACACTTTCATTTGTAAACCTAATGGTTTATAAAAGAGACTCAAAGGCAAACTAGAAATAAGCTAGCAAGAAGGGTATCTTAACATAGATAAGTTTTATGAATTTCTTTGGTAATATATTAAAGTGCATGGCAAATTATTTAAATGTGTACGTGGAATCATCGTAGCCAAGCATTGTGAAGATCAAAGGACCATAGACTTGTTATTTCCTCCGTCGTTTTTGGGCCTCCGACCGCTCTGCTACTGTGTTTTGACCTCCATGTCAGTTCTGCAACTGATTTGATGATAGTCTCCCAAATTGCTTCTTGCCTCTTGCACCTCGAAAGCTTGCTTTGGAAGTTGATAGAAAAGAGCTGTAAGGAGCGTTCACTGCTTGCAACGTGATAGTTGTTTTCCTTTAGGGTTTAACCTTCGCGGATTGCTCATTTCAGAGTTTATCAGACTGTAAAAGTCTCTTTTTTCTTTGGCCCGGTAGTGAGAGCCATGGCTTCGCATCTTATGATTTGTTGAGTCTTAGGGTTTCTTAGCATAGTGAACAATTTGGTTGGGGAGTAGTGGCGGCCCAAGCATTTATATTTGCTTGGCTTGTCGCTCCAACTCTTGGCTGTCACTGGTTGTTGCTGCGTTGGTAACCTCCCTCTTTCTTGTAACAAATGAAGGGTTTGTTTCTCCTTGCGTTGGTGGCGGCACTTCTGTTTGTGGGTGGTTATGTTACCTTGAAGCTCAGGTAAGAGATATTATCCGCATCTTGGTTCCTTGAATTTCTGTTTAATATAAATATAAAATTAATAACAATTATCTTGGGTTGTTTCACAGGTGACAGCCTTGTCCTTCTACGCAGCCGGTACAAAGCTGGGTCAACAACCTGCTCATGGCAGTTCGTCCTTGTATAGTTCCGTATGGAACATTTGTTGGTTGGTCTCCGTGGCCTGCAAAGACCCTCGTGGTTTTGGTTTACCTAGGTTAACTTGGTTCGCTGTTTTTGTTGATGACAAACCCTTGCTTTATGCGGGGCTTCCGGCTTAGGCCGTGACCTGTAAATTTTGATTTTTGCTTCTGCTTTTGTGTATAAAATGTATAAATGATGGAAGGCATGTTAAGCCATTCTCTTTTAACTCTTAGAAGCAGAGAGGCATCAGAATGGAGCTTAGACTCACTTGTTTGATACTTCTGTTGTAAATTTTGATACATTAGGGTTTTACCCTAACTCAACGATGTAAAGATATATTTATTGTTTTTAAATTATCTTTTTATTACAATATAATATTATAATTTATTCTGTTATTTCTTATATTGTATAAATGGTTATTAAGCTCGGTTATTCGAGCATGTTTATGTTCTGTTAATTTATTTTCCTGCAAGCTATTACATTTGAATTTACTCTGTAAATTATTTTAATGTTACCTGTTTAGGATAACTGTATATTATTTTTATGTTATCTTACCTTAATTCCCTCTGTTCTAATAAGGTTTTAAATATTTAATTTATATTTGTTAACTTCAGAAAAATAAGTAATTCAATGTTTTAGAATTGTATTTATATAACTATATAGTTACATTTTTGAAGTACAGGGTTTTATATTTACTTGATATGTTATTATAAGGTTAAAAGAATGTTATTTTACTTATAAATACTTATTATTTCTATAATTATGTACATTATCGTTACACTTAGTCTATTTATAAAGTGTATAGATGGGAAAATATTTTATTGTTATACTCTTATGCTTTCTATACTAAATAATTTATAAAGAATTCCTTCTGTATCTATATTACTCTATTTAGATTATAACATTAGAATTTATAAAATAAGGGTAATAACAAATTAACTGTGTTCCTTTCTCTAAATAAATAGTAGTATTTGTTGAATTCCTTAAGAGATAGGTTAGTAACTGTAGAACTTGTGTAAGTTCAACTAGATAAGATGAATGAATTCTTTACATTATCAGTCATAAATGAAATCACCTAGCTAACAATCTTAAACCAACTAGTTTTATCTTTAGAATTAAATCAAGGTTTTCCATCCTTACTCTCAGTTTGGTTGCTACAATTACAGTAGTTATTTATCCTAAATAGGAAAAGAAATGGACTACAGAGCTGAAAAAGCATTTTTATTTAACCTAATACTACACATTTTAACTATTATCTTCTTTTCCTTTTCTAAAATTCTGACTTACATAGTCTAGGTCTAACACTACTCTATGTACAGAATAATAGTTCTTTTGATAATGAATATCTAATAAAAGAAAACATTCTAATATTCAAGCTAACATCTTATTTTAAATTTACATCATATTTCATTCATTTAAATACACCACCTGTGCTAGAGTACGATCTGGATTACTCCAGATGGGGAAAAACACAGGTAGGATTTATTTTTCATCAAGAGTAGATTCATTACTAAACAAGCTAAGATATTCTACCCTCTAAGTTTACATCATAACCTGAACATGTATCATTTACTCACACAGATATAACTTAACACAGAAATTAGAAGATAGCAGAACTTGATCTTAAAGCTGGTCGACAACAGCAATGGGAGGCCGTTCCTCCCTACCAAATCCTGGAGAGCGCTCAAACAACGACTCCTCAGGACCCCCGAGCCTGCTCTGGTCTCCTTGGTTGGAACTAGGTGGAGCAATGACCAAAGTACTAGTCCTTAGACTCAATACCAATCCTGAACCCGTAAGTCAGATCTCTCAGCTAAAAAACTATATTAGATCAAGTTCCTGCAGTTTATCCCTCAAAACACCTTCCTTACAGTTTCTCTTTTTCCAATGAATTCCTTGAAGTGCATTCCCCCTGAATGATTCTTCTCCTGGAAAATATGAGCAGCCTCAGCTCTCTACATTAGGCATTTTTATAAGATTGCCTAGGTATTTTTGGGTTAGTTGTCATTAATTGAGCCACATGCTCTGATCCCACTTTCTTGGGGGATCATGACCCCAAATGTAGGGAAGTTGCCACCTGCAACATAGGAAGTGTTTGAGGATGCTGCCACTTGTCTTTTTGCTCTCCACCTAGTTCTTTCCACCATCTTGACCAGTAACACTCTTTTTAACAACTCTCCCAAGCCATTGTCTCCACTTTTATTTATTTAAAAGTAAAATATTCAGAATTACATTCCACATCTTTTGACTCTGCTAAGTCATCAATTCCAACTTAGCATTAAATTTAACATAATGTCTTGGGAATCAATTCAAAACAAATAACATTATTTTACAAAATTGGGGCATGTGACATACACACCCCCTTAAAATATAACATCGTCCTCGATGTTATTTATTCTTCATCCTTCGAAGTCCCCTGGAACAGAATTGGATATGCTTCTTGCATCTTACTTTCCAATTCCCAGGTGGCTTCTTCAGGACTAAGGTGCTTCCATTGCACCTTCACCTGTCCAATGGTGCGGTTCTGAAGTGTAATTTCCCTCCTCCCGAGGATATAGTCCGGTTCCACCAGAAATTCTCCTTCTAGTTCCACCTGTACACCATTCCAATTAACCACATGAGTAGCATCGTGAACATATTTCTTTAAGACAAAAATGTGAAAAACATTATGTACTCTTAAGTTAGGTGGTAATGCTAGTTGATAAATTACTTGACCAATCCTAGACAAAATTTCAAATGGACCACAGTAACGAGGTGCCAACTTTGCGTAACTCCCCAGTCTTAGAGAGCTCTTCTTGGGCCTTACCTTGTTGAACACATGTTCACCTACCTGGAACTCCTTTGGAGTTCTTTTCAAGTTTGCCTGACTTTTCTGCTGATCCTGTGCCACCTTCAGATTTCCCTGCACTTGCTTCACAATTTCCTCCATTTCTTTCAACAATTATGGACCTAACACCAATCTATCTACTAGATTATTCGAAGAGATAGGAGTGTTACATTTTCATCCATATAAAATTTCAAATGGACTAAATCTAGCTGATGTCTGATAATTATTATTATACGCAAACTCTACTAGATGTAAATAGTCCTCCCACTTACCTGGCTAGTCTTTCACATACATTCTCAATAAATCTTCCAGTACCTGGTTTACTCTTTCAGTTTGTCCATCTGTTTGAGGATGGAAGGAAGTACTGAAATTCAATGTTATATTTAATCCTTTAAAAAAGGACTTCCAAAAGTTTCCTGTAAACTTAGGATCTCTGTCTGAGATTATAACTTTTGGTACTCCATGTAATCGAAAAATCTGCTTTAGAAAAATATCAGTTATATTGGCAGCGTTATAAGTAGTTTTAACAGGTATAAAATGAGCTGCCTTGCTTAACTTATCAACCACCACCATAATAGAGTCATTTTGATTTTGATTTCTCGGCAGTCCAGTGATAAAATATAGACTAATCACTTCCCATTTCCAGCTAGGAATAGGTAAAGGCTGTAGCAAACTCGCTGGGTGTTGGTGTTCGGTTTTTACCTGTTGACATTCTAAACACCTTGCAATATATTCAGCTACTTCAGTTTTCATATTTGGCCAAAAATACTCTTTTCTTAGCATGGTTATAGTCTTTTGATAACCTGGGTGACCTGAATACAGTGTTTTATGGATTTCATCCAGAATTAACAGCTTAACCTTAGGTACATTAGGTACATACAATTTATCTTTATATAGTAAAAATTCATTTTCATTTAAACTATAACATTTTATTAAGCTTTCTTTAGGTTCTTCCTTAGCTGTAATTTGCAATTTCTGATAAATTTCATCTTGTTTTACCCCTTCTTTAAGCTGTTCATTTAAATATGAAACGTAAGTGCTGATTGCTGTTGTAAAGTTCAGCTTTGCGTTTCTACTTAGTGCATCAACCACCTTATTTTCCTTACCCTTTATATGCTGGATTTCAAAATCGTACTAGCTTAAGAAAGCTAACCACCTAGCTTGTCTAGCATTTAAATTAGACTGATCTAGAAGATATTTCAATCCTTTATTATCAGTCATTAAAATAAATTTTTTGCCAATTAGATGATGTCGCCACATTTTTAAGGCATGTATTACAGCTGCTAGTTCCAGATCATATGTTGCATAATTATTTTCGTGAATTTTTAACTTTCTAGACTCATAGGCAATAACATGCCCTTCTTGAGTCAGAACATCGCCTAAGCCATCATAACAGGCATCAGTACACACTACAAATTCTTTATTATAATCTGCTATTCTCAGAATAGGTGCGCTAGTCAATAAAGTTTTTAATTTCTTAAAACTTTCTTCACATTTCGGGTTCCAGTCAAACTTCTTTCCTTTCTTTTGCAAGGAAGTTATCGGATTTGCTGTCCTTGAAAAGCCTTCAATGAACCTCCGGTAATAACCAGTAATTCCCATAAATGACCTAACATCCGTCACATCTTTAGGAACCGGCCAATATTTGATTTCCCATATCTTTTGAGGATCTACAGAAATTCCTTCTTTGGTCACTACGTGACCTAAATAATGAATTTTATCCTTAAAGAAGTCACACTTACTAAACTTTGCGAAGAGTTGAGGTTCTCGCAACTCTTGCAAAACAATTTTTAGGTGTTCTTTATGTTCTTCTTCCATTTTTGAGTAGATTAGGATGTCGTCGATAAACACGACCACAAACTTATCTAAATACTTATGCAATATATTATTCATTAAAAACATAAAGACAGCTGGGGCATTAGTAAGCCCGAATGGCATTACAACAAATTCGTAGTGTCCATATCTTGTTCTAATTGCTGTCTTGAAGATATCTTCATCTTTAATCCTCACTTGATGATATCCTGACCTCAAATCTATCTTTGAAAACACCGTGGCTCCACGTAATTGATCAAACAGATCATCTATGCAGGGCAATGGATATCTATTTTTGATAGTCATCTTGTTTAGCTGACGGTAGTCTATGCATAATCGCATAGTTCCATCTTTCTTTTTAACAAAGATGACCGGTGCCCCCCAGGGAGACACACTAGATCGAATGTACTTTTTATCAATTAACTCTTTTAATTGTGATTTTAACTCATCAAGTTCCAATATGTTCATTCGATAAGGAGCCTTTGAGCTAGGTACCGCACCCGGTACCAGTTCAATGGTGAAATCCAATTCCCTTTTCGGAGGTAATCCTGGAATTTCTTCTGGGAATACATGAATATATTCTTTTAAAACAAGGATATTTTCTATTTTTAACTTATCTGTTTTAGTTTTACCTTCCTCATCTATAATGGTCACTGCATAAGCTTTACATCATTTTCTAACAGCTCTTTTAAGTTGTAAAGCAGAAATCTGCCTTACCATAGTTTTTCTAGGAATACCCTTAACCTTTACTGGTTGTTAATCACTATTTAAGCATGTGAAAGTTTTATCATAACAGTTTAAAATTACTTTATGCTGTTCTAACCAGTCCATACCAATCAACAAATCATATGATCCAAGTGGCAAAACATTAAGTTTAACTACAGTTTCAAATTCATCCATAAGTAAAGCACATTCTTTCACAAAACAAGTTATTTTTCTTTTAGCCCCAATGGCTAATTGAACCAACCATGAATTCTCAAACTTATCAACAGACAACTTACATTTTTCCACTATCTGAGGTGCAATATAACAGAGACTATCTCCTGGATCAATTAAAATGGTTACATGGGTTTGATTAATCATACCTTCTACTTCCACCATGGAAGTTTGATATTCAGCTTGGTGGTTCTCCAAAGCCGCGTTAATTCTGGGCATGCTCCTTGTTAGTTCCCCAACGGTCATCTCCTCCTGTACAGTATGAATATTGCTAACAATCTTCTTCCGGTTTGGACAGACTGAGGCATATTGCGGGCCATTACATTCCCACCACTTAACAGGCTCTTTACATTCAAAACTCTTGGTAAAACTTCCATGATTAATTGCAGTTTCTTTGCCCTTAAAAGTATTCGAATTGTTGGAAGTACTATTCCTATTTCCCTGGAAATTCTTGTTGTTAGAATAATTTTTGGTCTTATTATTCTTGAAATTTCTGTGAGGTACAAATTCCTTCTTCTTAAATTCAGGCTGATTGTTATTTTTCTTAGCCTTCTAATTGGCCAAGCCTTCTTTCTTCCGATTTTTCTCGAAACAAAAGTTAGCCTTCCTCATAGCTTCCTCCAAAGTCTTTGTGTTATCATATTCAATTCTATCTTTAATATGATATGGTAGACAGCTAAGAAATCATTGTACTTTTGGTTTCTCATCTACTAGGTAGGGTACATACCTAAGTAAACTTAAGAATTTGCTGTTCAGACCCTTCATTGTCATTGAACCTAACTTCAATTCATAAAACTCTTTAGCTCTTTCCTCGTAATACTGCTCAAACAGAAATTTCTTTTTGAAATATCTTTTAAAGTTACTCCAATTAACTTATTTCTCTCTTATACCCTTGATTCTCTTCAAGTCTTGCCACCATATGTCAGCTTTTCCTGAGAGGTTATATATAGCCATTCTTGCCTTTAACTGGTTAGAGTAATTATATATTTAGAAGTACTTCTTCATCTCGGACAACCAGGACTCTGCTTCCTCCCCCTTCTCAGTCTCTCCATTAAAAGTTGGTGGCTTTATCTTTTTGAATTCCCCTGAAATTTCCTCATATGGTTTGTATTTCTTCTTCTTGTCATACAAATCATCTTCACTACTGTCGCTAGTAGTATGGTAACTTTGTCGTTCACCAAACCCTTCAGACGACGAACTACTTTCAGTTTTTGCAAGCTTCATCTTTTTGGATTTTCTTTGATGACTGACATCTTCAGATTCTGACCTTCTACCCCTTCCTTCAATTTGAAAAATTTCCATCAAAATTTGATTCAGTTCTTCCTAAGCCTTCAGAATCCTCTCATTCTCCCTCTTTACAGACTCCATTTCAGTTTTTAAATCTTTTACAATCTGTAACAACTCTGAGGAGTTGGCAGACACATCTTCTAATATAGGTTCTCAGGGCAAATTTCTTGTTTTTGTATCTGGAGACTCCTCCTGTGCATACTCCCCCAACTTTTCCATACCTGCCTGTTAAACTTCAGAAAAAGGCAATTCTTTGATCTTAACATAAAAAAAATATATGTTAGCATATTATTTTAATTTATTGTTCTATGAAAGCTAGTCGGGCTGCATCAAGGCCTAGTGTTTGAACCTTGTGCTATGATACCACATGTCAAAACCCCAAATTTACAGAAAAATTTAAAATTTTGAAAATACAGATAATATCCAATAATGCAGTCAGCTAACTGCTTTAATTAGTTATATGTTATTGATTTCATAATCTGAATTATCTACTCGATTATGTTTATCTTATAGAATAATTCTTTTTCAGTTTAATGATTTATTTTTCTTTGCGACAACAAGGTGGAACTGTCTTGGTATTCTGGGGCTTACTTAGCTTTTGAGCTAATCCAGAAAGTTTACTTGATCTGACAGATTTACAGGTAAGAAATATTTGGTGCTGCTTGTCAATAATCATAAAGCATGTAGATATATGTTCGTTGCAAAATAATAGCTCAGTAAAAGAATAATATGTTGTTTCAATTTCAAATGCTTTTATGAGGTAAAACAATTAGATTGTTATTCTTTTTAAAGATGCCATAGAAAAGAGATTATGTCCTAACAGTATTGATGACAGTTGCTCTCTCTCTCTAGTTTGTAATTTATAATTTTTTTATTCCGAACTAACCTCTTTGATGTTTATCAATGTTTACCAAAGTCATCATGTGTAAACGCCTTTAATATTCCTTACACACAAGTTAAAGATGGCGGGGTTTTACGTTTAAGGGTCTACCTAAACTGTGTCCATAAACAATTTACGTCACGACAAAATTCTTGTGATGAGAAAAGTAATGCACAATAGTTAATGAGCTTTTATACTATTATTCTAACTTATAAAACTTTGAGGCTTAAAAAGTATTATATCATCATTAACATACTGCTATCAAATGGATTGAGTTAGTATTGATGAACTAAGTTCTTTTACACATAACTTACTTGGAAGATATTGTCCAGTTATTGTTATTAAATCATCAAAAATCCAATGACAAGCCTAAAAGATACCTAAGGCTTAACACTTTCATTTGTAAACCTAATAGTTTATAAAAGAGACTCAAAGGCAAACTAGAAATAAGCTAGCAAGAAGGGTATCTTAACATAGATAAGTTTTATGAATTTCTTTGGTAATATATTAAAGTGGCATAACCCTTGACAAGGTTATAATCGTTTATCGAATGCATACTTTGCTTGCATAAGGTGATAGGTCGCAAGATTGTTCATACCCTTGATACATTATAAGACCTAACCTTGATAGTAAAGTTCTCTTTTAACGTTGCAGCGTGCATGTTTGGTTGACTCCGGGAGTATAGAACCTTGTGGAACTTTCGAATCACCATATGATTGGAATAAAATCATTTCGTTTGATTTCACGCCAAAACTATATAGATTACCCACTGCATGGCAAATTATTTAAATGTGTACATGGAATCATCGTAGCCAAGCATTGTGAAGATAAAAGGCGATTGCGAACCCTAGACTTGTTATTTCCTCCGTCGTTTTCGGGCCTTCGACCGCTCTGCTACTATGTTTTGACCTCCATGTCGATTCTGCAACTGATTTGATGATAGTCTCCCAACTTGCTTCTTGCCTCTTGCACCTCGAAAGCTTGCTTTGGAAGTTGATAGAAAAGAGCTGTAAGGAGCGTTCACTGCTTGCAACGTGATAGTTGTTTTCCTTTAGGGTTTAACCTTCGCGGCTTGCTCATTTCAGAGTTTATCAGACTGTAAAAGTCTTTTTTTTCTTTGGCCCGGTAGTGAGAGCCGTGGCTTCGCATCTTATGATTTGTTGAGTCTTAGGGTTTCTTAGCAGAGTGAACAATTTGGTTGGGGAGTAGTGGCGGCCTAAGCGTTTATATTTGCTTGGCTTGTCGCTCCAACTCTTGGCTATCACTGGTTGTTGCTGCGTTGGTAACCTCCCTCTTTCTTGTAACAGATGAAGGGTTTGTTTCTCCTTGCGTTGGTGGCGACACTTCTGTTTGTGGGTGGTTACGTTACCTTGAAGCTCAGGTAAAAGATATTATCCGCATCTTGGTTCCTTGAATTTCTGTTTAATATAAATATAAAATTAATAGCAATTATCTTGGGCTGTTTCACAGGTGACAGCCTTGTCCTTCTACGCAGCCGGTACAAAGCTGGGTCAACAACCTGCTCACGGGTAAGCCCTGGTTAACCCATGGCAGTTCGTTCTTGTACAGTTCCGTATGGAACATTTGTTGGTTGGTCTCCGTGGCCTGCAAAGACCCTCGTGGTTTTTGTTTACCTGGGTTAACTTGGTTCGTTGTTTTTGTTGATGACAAACCCTTGCTTTATGCGGGGCTTCCGGCTTAGGTCGTGACCTGTAAATTTTGATTTTTGCTTCTGGTTTTGTGTATAAAATGTATAAATGATGGAAGGCCTATTAAGCCATTATCTGTTAACTCTTAGAAGCAGAGAGGCATCAGAATGGAGCTTAGACTCACTTGTTTGATACTTCTGTTGTAAATTTTGATACATTAGGGTTTTACCCTAACTCAACGATGTAAAGATATATTTACTGTTTTTAAATTATCTTTTTATTACAATATAATACTATAATTTATTCTGTTATTTCTTATATTGTATAAATGGTTATTAAGCTCGGTTATTCGAGCATGTTTATGTTCTATTAATTTATTTTCCTGCAAGCTATTACATTTGAATTTACTCTGTAAATTATTTTAATGTTACCTGTTTAGGATAACTGTATATTATTTTTACATTATCTTACCTTAATTCCCTCTGTTCTAATAAGGTTTTAAATATTTATTTTATATTTGTTAACTTCAGAAAAATAAGTAATTCAATGTTTTAGAATTGTACTTATGTAACTATATAGTTACATTTTTAAAGTACAGGGTTTTATATTTACTTGATATGTTATTATAAGGTTAAAAGAATGTTATTTTACTTATAAATACTTATTATTTATATAATTATGTACATTATCGTTACACTTAGTCTATTTATAAAGTGTATAGATGGGAAAATGTTTTATTGTTATACTCTTATGCTTTCTATACTAAATAATTTATAAAGAATTCCTTCTGTATCCATACTACCCTATTTAGATTATAACATTAAAATTTATAAAATAAGGGTAATAACAAATTAATTGTGTTCCTTTCTCTAAATAAATAGTAGTATTTGTTGAATTCCTTAAGATACAGGTTAGTAACTGTAGAACTTGCGTAAGTTCAGCTAGATAAGATGAATGAATTCTTTACATTATCAGTCATAAATGAAATCACCTAGCTAACAATCTTAAACCAACTAGTTTTATCTTTAGAATTAAATCAAGGTTTTCCATCCTTACTCTCAGTTTGGTTGCTACAATTACAGTAGTTATTTATCCTAAATAGGAAAAGAAATGGACTACAGAGCTAAAAAGGCATTTTTATTTAACCTAATACTACACATTTTAACTATTATCTTCTTTTCCTTTTCTAAAATTCTGACTTACACAGTCTAGGTCTAACACTACTCTATGTACAGAATAATAGTTCTTCTGATAACGAATATCTAATAAAATAAAACATTCTAATATTCAAGTTAACATCTTATTGTAAATTTACATCATATTTCGTTCATTTAAATACACCACCTGTGCTAGAGTACGATCTAGATTACTCCAGATGGGGAAAAACACAGGTAGGATTTATTTTTCATCAAGAGTAGATTCATTACCAAACAAGCTAAGATATTCTACCCTCTAAGTTTACATCATAACCTGAACATGCATCATTTACTCACACACAGATATAACTTAACACAGAAATTAGAACATAGCAGAGCCTGATCTTAAAGTTGGTCGACAACAACAATGGGAGGCCGTTCCTCCCTACCAACTCCTGGAGAGCGCTCAAACAACGACTCCTCAGGACCCCCGAGCCTGCTCTGGTCTCCTTGGCTGGAACTAGGTGGAGCAATGACCAAAGTACTAGTCCTTAGACTCAGTACCAATCCTGAACCCGTAAGTCAGATCTCTCAGCTAAAAAGCTATATTAGATCAAGTTCCTGCAGTTTATCCCTCAAAACACCTTCCTTACAGTTTCCCTTTTTCCAATGAATTCCTTGAAGTGCATTCCCCCTAAATGATTCTTCTC
The DNA here is from genome assembly GCA_001517045.1 of Pseudotsuga menziesii. Lineage (NCBI taxonomy): Eukaryota > Viridiplantae > Streptophyta > Pinopsida > Pinales > Pinaceae > Pseudotsuga > Pseudotsuga menziesii. Next base: position 28,194 of record LPNX010587624.1, read on the forward strand.
CTAGAAAATATGAGTAGCCTCAGCTCTCTACATTGGGCTTTTTTATAAGATTGCCTAGGTCTTATTGGGTTAGTTGTCATTAATTGAGCCACCTGCTCTGATCCCACTTTCTTGGGGGATCATGACCCCAAATGTAGGGAAGTTGCCACCTGCAACATAGGAAGTGTTTGAGGATCCTGCCACTTGTATTTTTGCTCTCCACCTAGTTCCTTCCACAATCTTGACTAGTAACACTCTTTTTAACAGCTCTCCCAAGCTGTTGTCTCCACTTTTATTTATTTAAAAATTAAATATTCAGAATTACATTCCACATCTTTTGACTCTGCTGAGTCATGAGTTCCAACTTAGCATTAAATTTAACATAATGTCTTGGGAATAAATTCAAAAAAATTAACATTATTTTACAAAATTGGGGCATGTGACAGTCGACCCATGATGTAACCTATAAAAACCTACTATCAGGCTCAACAAGGGACGGATGGATATACTGTGAACTATGTTTCAAAATATTGATCTAATTCTACACTCGTTTTAAGTTCCTAAACTCTAGTTTGATAACATTTGAAGGGGGGACCACCTTCAACCACTGTGCATGTTTATGCATTTTGGTTAGTAAGTCTGTTTGTTCATACCATTGTACAAACTATTGCCACATTGTCTGTTTATAATGCTATTTCTTCTTAATACATTTTGTTTCAGCATTAAATCTGCAGTTTCATGAATTTGAATGTAGGAATAGCGTGAACGATTTCTTTTTCCTATGTATGGATTGCAGAATAGAGTAGTGTGTTTACATCTTCGTTTGAGTCACTTCTTATGCATTAATCGGTTCAGAACGATAGCATTTAGCTTGAAATTATTTTTATAGATTTAACCTTTCCATGGATCTAGCATGTTATAGCACTAGTCTTTGGGTTTCAGTAAGATAGTATGACAATTCATAAGAGCATTTCCAAATCTTAGTTTCTTTTCGTTGTTTAAGTAGATTATGTTGTAGATTTAGTTGGATGAATCTCTGGCTAGAGTATGTAGTCTAGCAATTTTAAACAACTTAGCCTTGGTAGCAGGTGGAATTTTTATAGTCAGATTTCCAAATGTTTAGATCATTTATAGTATGTTGGAAGCTCGAACATATTTGAGAAATTTACAGCTTGTTGAAGCCATTGCATGAATTCTTAGATGAATTGGGGTTTCTTTTCTGAGTTTGTTTTGGATATATATAGCAGCTAAGCTTTGTTATGCTTTGTTTCTATCAGAAGATAACTCTTTTGGGGACAACTTGTATCTTATTTTAGATATAACAGTAAGGTGATTTCCATTTAGAGGTTTAGAAAGTTTAGCAGTTCAACCAACTAATTTATTGTAAGAGCAGTAGTAGCAGTTCTTTTATAACAGTTTTTTTTAGATCTAAAAGCTATTTCCAGATTTGGTTACTGATACTCTTAGAATAGACATGTTCTTTGATTGATTGATTATTTGATTCGAAATATTAAAATTCCATGCATTGGGAAGATAGAAGTAGGGTTGGTTTTGTTAATTAGAATTTGAGATTTGAAGTAGGATAGGAGTTGATTGTCTTTCAAGAAGATGATTTTGTGAAGATAGAATTCCTTTGACTTCTATTTTACAAAGCAATTGGTTTGAAATAGTATGATTACAATTTGACTCGGTTAATGAATGCTTGTGTAAATTAGGTTTTAAATTATTTTCTTACTTATTAGCTAAGTGAATAATTAGCCTCATGATTTATGACTTTCTTTTGGTATTAATAGGAGCCGATTCTTTGAAATTAGATTATAATCAAATCATATTAGAACCCTATCCTAATTCTTTGAGCTTATCATAAGAATTCAGTTTCATTCCTAAAAAATTATCTTACTTTAAACTTAATGTCCATCATTTAATTGAAGATAAAGTAATTAGTATATATATTTTACTGTACATGCCTATCTCATTAACTGAAATAAAACTAGCAATTGTACCTAGGGGTGCAATAAAAGAACGATGTGTTGCAAGTTAAGCAAGGAGATGTGGACATATACAACAAGACATTATATTCTTCACATAATCGGCCATTACATTATTATCAACATTTATTCTTCTCTCACCCAAATGAGAATGGAATGTTTACACCTGAACTGAACCAATAGAATTATTTCCAGTCTTCCCACTTACAAGAAATTAGCTCTTACTGAAGCAATAGAATTGACTGCATATTTAAAATTGTCAGCTTTATAATTTAGGCTTCTCAAGCTAAATTTAAGCAAAAACACTGTTATGAAAGCCAAATTCAGAAGTGAATAATATATACACGAATTATGTCTCTATCTTACATTACACTCGCCTACAATGCCCATACAAAGATCGTCCCAAAATTACATAATGAAGAAAAATAATTTAATTCATATAGTCTTCCTTGATGCCATTTTTATTAGATCATTGCTTCTTGATTGATGTCATTTTAGATCATTTTTGTTAGAAAAGCGAGGTGCCCTTGCAACCTAAGGCAACCTAAGGCAATAGAGATACCCTAGTAATATATTTTATTTCATTTAATTCTTTTTTAAATGACAAATAAATCTTCTCCACATCCAGCAGGCTGCTTTCTGCAAACAATGGCTCACTTCCCCAACCTTCTGGCTGACACACGCTCAGCTGACTCTCCTCGTCCACGAGCTCACTTCTACAGTGGCCAGCACCGTCCAACGACTCCTCCACGTCCACCAGCAACTGCAGAAACTCTCGAGGCTCTCCCTCTTCACCATGATCGATCCAGATCCGGCTTCTTCATCTCTCCACATGATCACCACGGTCCTCCACCACCAGCAACAACAACAACAAACGATCAAGCCAAACGACTCCTCTTCTTCACGCACGGACTCTCTTCATGGTCTGATGGCTATGGCAATGATGAATATAGCTCTGAAAAGAAACTTGCAGTAGAGGAAATTTCAACTCAAAATGGGCCTCCTAAAATGAACTAATAAAATAATAGTTAAAATAATAAAATAATATTTATTAATTTTGGAAGAAGAAAAGAAAAAAACTACTTTTTTGTTTGCATTTTTGACATATCTCCTTGTGTTTTTACTCAAATTTCGATCGGGAGAGGTCATTCGATGTAGAATTAAATTCCGCATCCAACGAGTACCCACTCGGCATACTTTTGACGGACCCCGCTACCCCAAAAACAAGAAATACCTGAAAAAACGAAATGATGATGTCATCATTTCATTTTTTCAGGTATTTCTTGTTTTTGGGGTAGCAGGGTCTGTCAAAAGTATGCAGTGTGGGTAATCGTTGGATGAAGAATTAAATTCCGCATCCAACAAGATCTCTCGCTCAAAATTTGAGTAAAAACACAAGGAGATATGTCAAAAATACAAACAAAAAAAGTAGTTTTTTTTTATGATACCTAACCCCAAATTTATATTAAAAAAGTGTTTAAGACCTATACGATATTTCAAATTTAAAGTGATTTCATTGGCTAACACATGATGACATGGAATTTGAATAAAAGTTAAAAGGCCCATTTTGAGTTGAAATTTCCTCTAATGCTTTGAATTACTTGAATTGGAATATTAATATTTTTGAAATTATACATAATTCCTTATAAAAATTTATACCTTTGTGTTCTTGGTCAAACCCACAACATCATTGCACATAATGGAAATCGTTAATTGGCACCTACCGGTATATTATAGCCAAGAGTAGTTGAGCCACTCGATTTTGTTACTTAATGCAGCCATTTAATGCCAGGATTATATGTCTTCTTTTCTTTTTGGGAACCAATAGAGGATTACAATATGTATCTTTTTTCAAAAGTTGATGAGTCAATTGATGTATTATAACATATATAATGCAAGCTTATAAACTGAACCATCTTACAATAAAGGCGTTCCCCGGATTCCCTAGTCCTGCATTCTCCCAGTCTCCCATTCTCACATTACCCAGTTAATACGCATGACGTTAAATATGCACCTACCATATTCGATGTGGGGCGCTACTACAGACACAACTGACAACATATCTTATGGGGAGGCCATCCCTACCTCCTTCACACGTGGACACGTCTTGCCTCCCCCCAGTCTCCCTACCATTCTCCTTCTACGCAAGCAGGCCACCGCCCAGCTACCCAAGGGATCCCACATGAGCCTGGGATGCATGCAACCAGGCGACCAGTGCCTATTCTTCCAAAATAGGGTAGCCCTCACTAGCGCGGGGCAAAGTTCAGTCATTCCTCCAGGCTCTCAGAAAGTAAAACATACCATACTTACAGAGTCCAATTTAATGCAAAAGTCCTCATTCTTTGTCATTTTTCATGCTGCCAGGCAAGATCGTTGCAAATGCAAACCCCGCTTTAAAGATGCTCCGGGACAACGAAAAAAGTCAAAGGAATCCTGAACAATTTCGGTTAAATTATGTGGAAGGAATACTCCGACCAAATTCTATGGGAAAAAAGGAGCTCGAAATAGCGTCTCTCTAGTTTCTTAATGAAGGAGAATCTGGTGTTTTCATGAATGTTACGGTTCGGGATTCTGGCTCCGGGGAAATGCTTTAACGGTAGGATTTCGTTAATGTGAGTCGTTCAGGAGGACTTCTTTTAGTTCGGCTGGAGGGGATTTGAAGAGTTTCTAGCTATTGACGAAGAGTGCTTGATATTGTGGGCAAGATGTTCAGATTACAGAGGTCGAAGGCGGAGAAAGCCGGCGAGAAGGTCGATTTCAGGTTTCTGCAGTTTCAGGCCACTCAGGTAAGCTGTTGAACGTTTGAATTATGGAATAGACAGCTGCGTTGTTTTATTTTTCTCCTTGGATCTTGAGCTGAGATTTCCATTCATGCATAGAATTGCAGATTCCAGTTTTTTGAGTATTTCCGTTCATGCATAGGACTGTTGTGGTAGGGTAATTTTTTAAAGAATGTCGTTGGATGCGTTGCCTTGTGCATTATTATGGAGATTTAGGTTGTCATTTTGTAGGGAAGGAAGGTTTGTTTGTTAAACGTCAGTTCACATGCTGTATTGTTTTTCGTTGTTATTTAACTGAGGAGGAACGCGATACTTGTTTGTCTGAAATAAAGATTCTGTCTATACGAGGAAGCGGTAGGAGTTCAGGTCATCGGATCTAATTGTATCATAAAATATTATTGGATAAGAGAAGCGAGACCTTTGGCAGGGATTTGTAGGCTCTAGGACTCCACACATGGAGCGAAGAGGGGCGCCTCTGCAGTCCCGTTTTGAAGACGTAACAGAGACCAAAGCCTCCCCCTTCAGCGCTCATGAATAATATGCAAGCCACTCCAACACTCCAACTATGTACAACTTACAAAATACCAAATTCAAATTTTAAATAAAATGTAACAATTATATTGGATGGCAACTTCAATTCTCACTGTTATCAAGTACTTTCTGTTAGAGGGCCTCCGATGGGCTAAGGCTGCATTATGTTACGAGCTAGAGTCCTCATGATTATGCTTAAGCTTGCCTCGAGTTTGCGCGTGTTTTTTACCCTCATGTTCGTAGGCTATCTGTCTTTTGAATTCATTGTTTTAAGAGAAAATTTATGTTTTCCATAATGTACTGTAGTGCTAGATTTGTAAAGCATCTATTTTGAAAAGCATACCATCATACTATCAAGCCCGTGAGTGTGAAGATTGTTTCCCACCGAGAAGAGAAGAAGCCAGCTCTGCTATTGCTGGAGAACTAGCGCGTGGAGAAAAAACGGCTGCATGGGAAATGCCCGAGCCACTGTCTGCGTATGATGGAGAGTTCTTCAACATCTGTCAACGTGAAGGCCCAGTGAGTTCTTCAACCTGAATGAGAGGTTTTCAGCGTCAATCAACGCGAAGGAGAGGGAAAATCTGCGTCTAAAGAGTCTGCGTGGCGAGGGCAGATATGCCTGTGCGTGATGACACATGTGCCATTGTGTACCTGTGCACCTAACCGCACCTAATGAACGATGGAGATTATCTGAATCGTTGGACGAAAAATATCGACGGTTGAAAGAAAAAAAACGCATTAATTGGGGGAGTCGACTCCCACTTGTTAAACGCCTTACGGCGTAAAAATAAAAAACTTCTTAACTTGGGATGATTTTGGTGATTTGATTTCTACCCTAATCTTAGTGATTTTGAAGAAATAATTAAAACAAAAAAACATATTATAAAAAACAAAATAAAAATTGAAAAAAAAATGCTATGAAGTCTTTTGAAAAACAATATGTGACTACTTGGACCACTTTCTTGATTTGCCTTTTTACAATATGTGGCTACTTGGACCACTTTCCACTGACCAAGGGAATGTTTGCCGAAGAAAGGGGAATTTTCCAGCATGAACGTTAGGTGTCCCAGGCCCAGGAGGGGTTGTACATTTTGGGGGGGCTTCAATTTTGAGTGTTCGATTACTGCTCTTGCATGTCTACCTCTTTGGTCTGGCATGGTAAGATACTAAATAATAAATGAAAAATAAGTTTTTTTATTAATTTTATTGATAGGCATTGATATATTATTTTATATTTTGGATTTTTTAAGTCAATTAATTAAGTTAATCTAACTGTAATAAGTTAATCTAACTGTAATAAGTGTATAGTATGGATTTATTTGATGGTAGTTGTATCTTGTTATGTTTAAATGCATCTTGATTGAGATTTAAATAAGCTTCAGTTAGAAGGTCGTTAAAAAAATTAGTAACAATTTGTTTTTGTTTTTTTATATCACTTTTTGTTTTTTGGTTATTGTTATTAAGTGATATTTGTTTTATGTTTATATTAATTCTGGCAATATGGTATGAATAATGGATATTAAATTATATATTTTAGTCTTTGTTTAAAATTATATATTTTAACCTTTGTTTAACAACCAACTATCTTTACAAAACTAAATGGTTGATAATGCCACAAAATACAACTTTAAAACACTTTGTGATGTTGATAATTTATTTATTTTTTGAATCTTATATTAAGTTGATTTATATAATGTGTTGTATTAGCATTTAAAAGAATATTATTATTATTAAATGGATAATAAAGATTTATGAAATGTTTGGATTTTTTTATAAAATTAAGACAGATTTTTAAATTATTTTTTTCATTTAATTTAATGTATTGAAACTCATTGATAATATTTATTTATTATAAATGGTTAGTTAAAAAAAAAAATTATAAAATTACAATATTATCATTTTTTTTTAATAAACTATATAATACATTTATGATAATTTATCCTATTTCATAACTTTTTCCTCATTTAAAAAAACTTTTATCTAAAACTCTTAGCTTTCCCTCGATTAGATCAAGTACACTTCCACTTTTAAATTGTTTAGTTTGTTTAGTTTTAAACTTATTATATAGTTTATTCAGAAATAATTATATTTAAAATAAATAAATATTTAAATTAAAACAAAAAATTCTAAACATTACCAAATATATAACATAAAAATAATATAATAATAAAAGTTTTATTTTTTATTATTAAAAAAAAATATAATATTAATAATTTAAAAATCCTTTTTTAAAATTTTGAATCTAAACATTTTGATCCATAAAGTGTAAATATAAACAACACTCTTTTACACTGATTTAAAAGTATTTATCATTTTGTTGATACTAATTTGTTTTAAAACTAATTATAATAGTTTTGTAATTAATAATAATTTAATTTTTAATTAATAATCTGTTAATTATATATTGATTGATTACATTTTTAAATTTTTTATTTTTATTTTTTAAATATAAATATAAAAACTATTTTACATTTACATTGATTTTAAAAAGTATTTATCATTGTGTTGATACTAATATGTCTTCAAATTAATAATAATAATTTTGTAATTAATAATGATTTTATTTTAATTAATAATTTGTTAATTATATATTGATTGAATTTTGATTTATAGATTAAAAAGATAGAAAATAATATAAAAGGATGAATATGATAAGACAAGAATTTATATTTTATAAATAATTTTAAGATGTAAAAAAGAGCATATTGGATATAAAAAAAGATATTTTCTTAAAAATATATGTGAAATTTCTTAAAAATATATGTGAAATTTTTTAGATAAATAAATAGATAAATAAAAAACCAAGTAATAACACACATATTCACAAATATTACTTAAAAAAATCATTATATAATAATAATAATAAATATCATTTGATAATGATAGATAATACCACAATGTAAAAGAAATATTATTTAATAATGATGGGCACAACTGATTTGAGATTGATTATAAATACTTTAAGATGGATACAATTATTATATATATCTATGTATTACTATGATAAATAAAGACTTCTAAGACTTATAATGAAGATATTATTCTTAGAATATTTTCTTGATTTTGTATAACGATCCAAGGTTTTTTAAAGGATGAGAACCAATATTTTAACTTTTTCAATATATGGAAAAAAATCTTATTAAATGAGTCGATGAGAACCAATCTCTAAGTTCTGAATTAAGTTAAATAAAATAAAAAACTTATCAAATTAGTCAAATCTCAATAATAATAAAAAGCATATTGGACATAAAAAAGATATTTTCTTAAAAATATATGTGAATTTTTTTAGATAGATAAATAAAAAACCAAGTAATAACACACATATTCACAAATATTACAAAAAGAAGTCATTATATAATATGAAAAAAATATCATTTGATAACGATAGAAAATATCAAAATGTAAAAGAAATATTATTTAATAAATAATGATGGGCACAAGTGATTTGAGATTGATTATAAAGACTTTAACATGGATAAAGTTATTATATATATCTATGTATTACTATGATAAATAAAGACTTCTAAAACTTATAATGAAGATATTATTTTTAGAATATTTTCTTGATTCTGTATAACGATCCAAGATTGTTTAAAGGATGAGAACCAATCTTTAACTTTTTCAACAAATCGAAAAAAATCTTATTAAATGAATAGATGAGAACCAATCTCTAACTTCTGAATTAAGTTAAATAAAATAAAAAACTTATCACATTAGTCAAAGAGAATAGAATCTAATTTTTAATTTCTCAACCAAGCTAAATAAAATAAAAACCAATCAAGTTTTATTAATGATATTTATATACAACAAAGTTGATAAATTATTAAAAATAATACAAGGAAATCACAAGCCTATTTTCATAAAAAAAACATAACTTCCCATTATTGTTCATCATATAATAACTTGTATTGGCAATATTGACACTTCATTCATCTCTCACAAAGTATGTTGGTAAGGTATTTAATATTACTATATGGTTTTCAATTGCATATGCTACATTCTGTTAATTAATATGCATGCCAAATGACATGCGATAGATTTATTGTTCATCATATAATAACTTGTATTGGCAATATTGACTCTTCATTCATTTATTGTTCATCATATAATAACTTGTATTGGCAATATTGACCCTTCATTCATCTCTCACACAAGTATGCTGGTAAGGTATTTAATATCACTATATGGTTGTCATTCGCATGTGCTACATTGTGTTAATTAATATGCATGTCAAATGACATGCATGTGATACTAATTGCATGCACTGTATTGTCCTTACTTGTCTTTAGAAACTCAGGGACATTGTATTTATGCTTATATATTTAAAGTTGGCTTTCTTGATTCTTGGTGGGTATTTTTCTTGAATGGGTGGGTTGGGAGAGGTGACATATGTTTCTTTCTTCTCAGAGAATTGGGATTGGTTGATCGTTAAAGTGGAAAAACGGATTAAGAATTGGAGCTTCCGTTGGCTATCCAAGGGAGGTAAGCTGATTCTGATTAAAGCTATCCTTGAGGCCATTCCGGTCTACTAGATGCATTTCTGGATACCGGTTGGGATTATTGAGAAGATTAGGAAGATGTGTTTCAAAATTCTATGATTTGGAAATAAGAATTTTTTTGGTTTACCGTGGACATCCTGGAAGTCTTTGGCATGTCCAAAGTTTATGGGGGGTTGGGGACTGAAAGTTCCTATTGTTTTTGCAAAAGCCCTTGCAGCTAAGAATGTATGGAATATCATCCATGGATCAGGTCTTTGGGTAAAAATTGTTGTTCAGAAATATATTCATCCTATGACAGTACTGGATTGGATTAGATCTCATGTTAAACAGAAAATATGTATGCCAATATGCTGGAAAGTTGTTCTTTGGGCTTTTGATATTATTGGAATTTTTTTGGTATGGAAGATAGGGAATGGAGCTGTTGTACGTCTTGGGGTGGATCCATGGGTGGGTTGTAAATGGAGACATATCTTGCCTCCTTATGTGATTGAAAAATTACATTTGTCTGGAATCTTTTTTCTAAAAGATATTGGAGTACTTGGTATGACTTGTTTGAGGGTACAACAATGGTTATCAGCTGATTTTATTGTTTTTGTTGATCCTTGGGAGATACCGGTGTGGAATGGATATCTAGCTATTCTTAAAGCTAGTAATGTGAGGATATCAAATGAAGATGATGTTTTGGTATGGAACCTGTCTAAACCTGGTCATTATACACCAAAAGATGGTTATGCACAGCTAATGATGGATAGGGAGGTGGAATATTCCTGGTGGTGGAGAGTACTACGGAAGCTTAAGTGTCCACTCAAGACCAAAATTTTCTGTTTGTTTGTATTATCGGATAAAGCTTTGACATGGGATGTGCTTGTTAAGAAAGGTAGAGAAGGTCTTGGCAGATGTTTTTTGTGCAAATTGGATGATGAAACCAATTTTCATCTTGGTGTGTATTGTTCCTTTACTCAGAGTGTTTGGTTAATCATTGAGGACAAATTAAAATTCAAGAATCTATGGAGTGGGGAATCAATGTCAGAATGTTTGAAATCATGGTGTTTAAACTCGAAGGTTGCTCATATTAAATATTTACTTGTTATTTTCTTATGGTTCATATGGAAAGCTAGGAATACGTCTTGTTTTGAAGATCTATCTTTGACACCAGCTCAGGTTTCAAGTTTCAGTCTTGGAATGATGAGGTCTCTCCCGCAGGAGACTGCTGTGGTAAAAATAAGATCTATATTTGTTGAAGTTACTGACAAATCCTTTGCATGGGGATTTTTTTATGGTTCTGCAGCTGGGGTACCAAAAATATGTGGAGCTGGGGGCATGCTGTATATCACGAATGAGCATTGTTTCTCTTTTAAAGCAGGTTTAGGTTTGGGTACAAATAATTATGCAGAGCTTTGTGCTTTAAAGCTACTTCTCTATCTGGCTAGGAGGAATCATTTGCTAAAATTCAGATTTTTGGTGATTCTCAGTTAGTTATTAATTGGGCATCTGGTAAATACAGATTAATGAATTTAGAATTATCAATGATTCTACATGAAGTAAATAGACTTACTGATTGTTTTGATTATGCGGTGGTGCTCAATCATTTATATTGGGAAATAAATTCTTATGCAGATGTTTTGGTAAAAGCTGGAGGGATGATTCTAGATGGCTATTGGTCCATAAAGAGTATCGAGCAGATGAAGTTTTGGAAACCTTTCAGATTTTTTTATCATGAATTTGGGACTGCTGAGTCCAATATGCAGAATGAAGATCTTTTTTGTTGCTGTTATGAGGAAGAACATGGAAACCTTTCAGTTTTTTTGACAATGAATTTGGGACTGCTGAGTCCAATATGCAGAATGAAGATCTGTTTTTTTTTATCCTGTTATGAGGAAGAACAATTTTCCTATTTTGGATTTTTGTTAAACTTTAATGATGTTGATTAGAGTTTCATGCTAGATCAACTGATATTGGGTTTTCTTAATGTTGAAGACATTATGTGAAGTGTATGACTTTTTAGTTTTGAGAATTTGTTGATCTCCTTTTTCTATATCTGCACGATATCATATGATATTTGATCATTGGAGCTTCAGTGCTTTTGACTAAATTACCAGCTACAGGGTTGGGTTTTTTTGTGTGAATGGACATTTAGAGCCATCTGTAAAATGTGAATATATATATTTACAATTTTTTCCATGGAAATAAAATTGTTTCTTTCTTCTCCATAAACTCAAATAATGTGAGTTTTTTTTGTTGTGTTAACTTTTTTTATTGTATAATTTAACATAATTGTAATTTTAAAAAGATTTCCTTTACTTGAAGAAGTTGCCCACTTTTCAATTATAGCATCATAGAAGAGGCATTTCTCTCTTTCAAATCTCAACTACACTTTCTTACTTAAAATTTTAAATGGCTACTTAAAAATTAAAAATTAAATTTATAAAAAAGAAGATACCAACTTCAAGATAAAGAAAAGAACATACTTTTACAACTATTAATGGTTATTAATAACCAACTTAAATAAAAATAGTTAAATAAAATACAACTTAGTTCAACTTTCTTATACATCTGTATCTACTCAATATAAACATGGCAGCATAAAGGAATAATAATCAATGTTCCCCCAAGGTTTCGGGACGCGGGAGCGGGGAGACGTGCATTTGGGATGTGTGGAGACCACCCCCAAATTTTAGAGAAATTCAAGAGGGACGGCGGGACGGCGGGACACGATAATCATAAAAAAATTTAAAATATTAAAAATATGAAAAATATAAATCCCAACAATAACAAACCATCCCATGCAAATTAGTGAATTGATCTCGATAGCTTTGTAAGTTTGTAATTGCAAATGAAATCATAAATAAATAATAAAGAGTTTATCTCGATAGCTTAGGATCAGGTTAGAAATTAGATTTAGTTTTTGCCTTTAATGATTTATTTAATTAAACTCTTGTTTCATTTTTATTATTTTTTAAATGTAGGTTAAGAAAATTCGAAAATATTATGGGGAAGTTTCTTAGTTTTGGGTGGGACATCCACAAGTCTCGACAAAGTTTCGAAGTTTCGGGTGGGACACCAAGAAGTCCCCCCAAGTTTCGTCAAGTTTTGCCACCCACCGAAACGTTTCGCTCTGCGTCTTGCCAAGTTTCGTTGAAAGCGAGACGTCCTAAAATGTTTCACATGGAGTTTCGGAGTCCCCGAGATGCGAGAAACGCGAAAACACGTCCCTGACCCTTCGGGACGCGTCCCCATGGAACACTGATAATAATTGAATATTTTAAAAAACACTAAAAACATTTCAATTTATACATTTTAAATTGTTCACTAATTATGTTTGGTGTCTTTGATTTGGTTATGTACAGTATTAACTATGATGAGTAAATCATTAATGTTTTTATAGCCCTTTTTTATAAATAACGTAAAAATTAATATTTTTATAATTAATATAAAAAATAATATTTTTATATTTTAATACAAAAGTTGTTTTAATGTTATTTTATTTTTAATTCTAAATAATAAAAAATGCCATTATTTTTAAAAATATCATATCAATTTATTTTAATTAAAATTTTCAAAAAATATTAAAATTGTATTATTTTTTAAAATATTAAATCAATTTATTTTAATTAAAAATCTCATAAAAATCATTAAAATACTATTTTCCAACTCAACTTTAAGAATATTACATAACAAATAGTAGTTAATATTTTTAAAGATAAAGTATTTTCCAATTTTTAGAAAATTATAGATTTGAATTCAAAACTTTAAAAAAAGGAAATGAGTGTTTTTTCACTATAATATCTCCTCATTTTTCTTAGTGGTGTGAAGGTATTTGTGTTATGTTGTAAAGTTTTAAACTTGAGGAAATGTTGGCACCTTAAGGGATTTGTTCTTTAGCTAAAGTTAAGATGAATCAATGATGGTGAAGTAGAATAGTTACAATTTACCTAATTAATGATTAACTTGCAATTATTACAAAAATAATATCTAATTCATTGTTTTATTGTTAACTTCACAATGCATAACATATTAACTTAACAATACATAATCCAATATATTCTCTATTGTAATTGTTGACACCAACTGTTCCAATTTGGAATCATGTTGTAAATAATAACACATAATTTAGAATCTCTCTTTCTCTAAGAATTTGATATACAATATATTTATATAAATGTGTCTCACAATGTAGTCAATTTAAACTTATAGGTGACACACACACACATATAGGTTACATATACAAGGCCATAGTTACATATGTGACATATATCCTCTAGGAACTGTTTTTTTCGACTTAAAAAAAATGTGACATATATCCGTCACTTGAGCTATAAAAAGAGCCACTCTAGGCTAAAATTAGGCTAAAATTTTATATATATATTTTTGAAGTTACATATATCATGCCATTATTATACATATCACTTGAATTGTAGAAATAGTATTTCCAAGCAATAATATATAAAATATTTATATTAAAATAAATTTTTATTAATTAAAAAAAAGTCATTTATTTTCCTTTAATTTATTAGTAATTTACCAAATAAAAAAAATACATTTATAAAATAAAGAAAGAAAAAAAGTAATCTCATAAATTCTCCATCAAATTATTTTTTTAATATGTTTTAAAAATTAAATATAAACAAACTTTTTCATGCTATGGAATTAGTTAATATCAAGGAAAAGTAATTGGTGTCTAAATAATTCATAAAGTTAATATTTTTACATGTACTTTTTATTTGGTAATAATTGGAATAGTCATAACATAAGTTAAATTATCATATCTCAAAAAATTGTTGGATATCATGAAGCTTTAGAATTATGTTCTTAATTTAAATGATATCACGAATTAAATTTATCGAAATAAAGCTAAAAAGTCAACAAATATTTAATTTAACTGTTAAATGTTGGTGTCACTCTCTCGAGATATTTTCTTAATATAATTGATATTAGGAATTAAGATTATCAAAATAAAGCTAAAAAGTCAACAAATATTTAATTTCACTGTCGAATGTTGGTGTCACTCTCTCGAGATATTTTCTTAATATAATTGATATTAGGAATTAAGATTATCAAAATAAAGCTAAAAAGTCAACAAATATTTAATTTCACTGTCGAATGTTGGTGTCACTCTCTCGAGATATTTTCTTAATATAATTGATATTAGGAATTAAGATTATCAAAATAAAGCTAAAAATTCAACAAATATTTAATTTCACTGTCGAATGTTGGTGTCACTCTCTCGAGATATTTTCTTAATATAATTGATATTAGGAATTAAGATTATCAAAATAAAGCTAAAAAGTCAACAAATATTTAATTTCACTGTCGAATGTTGGTGTCACTCTCTCGAGATATTTTCTTAATATAATTGATATTAGGAATTAAGATTATCAAAATAAAGCTAAAAAGTCAACAAATATTTAATTTCACTGTCGAATGTTGGTGTCACTATCTCGAGATATTTTCTTAATATAATTGATATTAGGAATTAAGATGATCAAAATAAAGCTAAAAAGTCAACAAATATTTAATTTCACTGTCGAATGTTGGTGTCACTCTCTCGAGATATTTTCTTAATATAATTGATATTAGGAATTAAAATTATCAAAATAAAGCTAAAAAGTCAACAAATATTTAATTTCACTGTCGAATGTTGGCTCTCTCGAGATATTTTCTTAATATAATTGATATTAGGAATTAAAATTATCAAAATAAAGCTAAAAAGTCAACAAATATTTAATTTCACTGTCGAATGTTGGTGTCACTCTCTCGAGATATTTTCTTAATATAATTGATATTAGGGATTAAAATTATCAAAATAAAGCTAAAAAGTCAACAAATATTTAATTTAACTGTCGAATGTTGGTGTCACTCTCTCGAGATATTTTCTTAATATAATTGATATTAGGGATTAAAATTATCAAAATAAAGCTAAAAAGTCAACAAATATTTAATTTAACTGTCGAATGTTGGTGTCACTCTCTCGAGATATTTTCTTAATATAATTGATATTAGGGATTAAAATTATCAAAATAAAGCTAAAAAGCAACAAATATTTAATTTAACTGTCGAATGTTGGTGTCACTCTCTCGAGATATTTTCTTAATATAATTGATATTAGGGATTAAAATTATCAAAATAAAGCTAAAAAACAACAAATATTTAATTTAACTCTCGAATGTTGGTGTCACTCTCTCGAGATATTTTCTTAATATAATTGATATTAGGGATTAAAATTATCAAAATAAAGCTAAAAAGTCAACAAATATTTAATTTAATTGAATAGGTGAAAGTGGAATGTTGGTATCACTATGTCGAGTTCTTAATATAGCTGATATCAAGAATTAAAATTATCGAAATAAAGCTAAAACATTAACAAATATTTAATTTAATTGAATAGAATAGGTGAAAGTGGAATGTTCGTATCACCCGGTTGAGATATGGTCTTAATATAAGTGATATCTTGAAGTAACGATTTGGACATTTCCTTGGGTAAAGACTTGAAGTATATGATTCAAAATGACTATGTATAAAGCAGGTTTATCATTTCTGTCTAGTCACAGTAAACAATTTCTCTCACATTAGTAAGATTATATGTATCTCAATATTATGCTTGTTGAGTTGGAAAAGTAAAGATCGTGCATAATGATCAAACCACACTGGAGATTCTAATTCGTTGCCAAGAAACTCTAAATGTCATCCTTAAGGGTAAAAAGATCAATTATCCTAGAATCCTAGTTAAGGTAGAACACAATACTCATATCCTAGTTTCTTTGTATCTAGATAAAAACTTGCATACCAATGTTGGATTTGACTTGAAACTAGATCCTAAGTAATGGCAAAGGCACATATCATTGTTCGATGGATTTTATTTAGGCACATATCATTGTTGGATTTGACTTGAAACGAAATCCTAAGCAATGACAAAGGCTCTAATTAGCAATTTCCACCCTACAATTCTCAATATGTCTTAATATAATTGATATCTTGAAGTAACGATTTGGACATTTCCTTGGGTAAAGACTTGAATTATATGATTCAAAATGATTCATCATTTTTGTCTAGTCACAGTAAACAATTTCTCTCACATTAGTAAGATTATATGTATCTATGAGGTGAAAGAAGAGGTAATTGACTATAAAAGTGTGTGATCATATTTTGATGGCGCTGTAAAGAATGATCAAAGTCATAGTAGTGCAGTTGGGGTATATATTTCCAAAAATATCAATTTTCAATTCAAGGTAGGCTTGGGAAATGAATGATAATTTTGTATCATTATTTTCTCTTAATCTTTTACTTATTTTAGTAGTAGAGAAGAATTGAAAGAGTCTTCATATTTTTTGTGACTTTAAGCTTGTAATTGATTAGATGTCGATTTGTCACAATATTTTTCTTATACCCTTATTGGAAGAGATTAGAATTTCAAAGCAACGACTGGAAGCAGTGTTGTTTAGGATGTTTATAGGGAAAGGAACAACGTGGTTGATTCTATGATAATGGGCTAATAGCATATATTTCTAAAGAGCGTGTTAGAATATGTAATTATGACTTATGTGGTATATTGGTAAAATATTATTTAAAGGCATAAAATAAGTCTAATATTATAAAATAGAGTTATCCCACATGCATCATTGTAATTATATCATTTGTAACCATTCTCTATATAAAGAGGTGGAAATTCATTTATCCCAC
>LPNX010587624.1:57882-134790 GCA_001517045.1 Pseudotsuga menziesii
AATGAACTCCGGTTATGGTTTATACAAGGTCAGTTAACCACTGAGTCCTTCGATAGTGATTTAGACAAGGTCTTGGTTACCTACAGTCAAGTAGAGTCTAATCAATTCGAACTTCCTCATGTGGATTCGAATTGCTTGTGGCTATTAAAGCCATTTTACTTCTTTGTAATTATCATCGGATTACTTTTTTGATTAATGAAAGCATTCACAACTGCAAGCCTTTTGCACTGTTTCATTCTTCAATTGCTGAGTAAATTGTGAGATCCACTTTGTGAGTTGTGTATTTGTCTACAGATCTATATGCTCAAATTTACACTGAACACACTGAGAGGGGGAGTGAATCAGTGTGTGTACCTTTTACTACTTTTCAAAACTTGATTATCAACAACTTGTAAAGTACAACATTCATTAATACAATATTAACCTTTACATTTCATAATCATACTATCATCACATCATCATCACATAAGAAGCATACACAATACACATTATTTTTATGTGAAAACCCAAGTACCGGGGGAAAAACCACAAAAGATGTTGTTTATAATGTAAAGATTGCATTAAATGTATTCACCAACACTAACTAGAAGGAAGCTCCAACTTCGTGATTTTCTAGCACAAACTAGAAGGAGGATCCAAACCCATCATGAGTTTATCAGCTCCAACTGAAAGGAAGCTACCCCCTAAGTTCATAGACTCTAACCTGGAGAGAGGACTCCAATCCTCAGTTAGCACCAACTTACAATTCTCAGGCACCAACCTGAAGGAGACTACAATCTCCTATCCTTTCCTCGTATTGCCTCTCTGATATGAATAGAAGAAACAATATGTAATGATTATTGTATCATTGTCTCTGACAACTTGTACATGTATCTTTACCCCTGCACTTGTATCACTGTCCTTGTTCATGTATCACTATCCATGTTCCTGTATCACTATCTTTTTTAGCCGATATCATTGTATCACTACCTTTTTCAACCTGCCACATCACTATCTATATCAAAATGCCCCAATCATTGTATCTCTATCTCAATGTCACAATCACTACCTATGTCACAATGCCACTTTCAATGTCACAATGCCACAATCACTACCACATTGTCTCAATACATGTCACACTATATCAACTAGTACATGCCTCAAGTATATACCCAGAAACAATCATCCGTTGATTTTATTTGGATCCTCAACTTTTACATCATAGAGATTTCCAAAACATTGAACATTCCCAGAGATGAGCCATATGCCACAACATAACCATGGACTATGCTAAGATAATCACTATGATCTCTGCCAAGAACATCGTACAATATGTCTAGATAATCACCATGATCTATACAAACAGTTAATGATAAAGTACAACGTTAAGACACTTTGTGATCTTGATAATTTATTTATATTTTAAATATTGTATTAAGTTGGTTTATATAATGCGTTGTATTAGTATTTAAACAAATATTATTCTTATTAAATGAATCATGATAATAAAAAAACTCTAAATATTTTTGTAAGTGTTTGGATTTTCACAAGTTCACGCTACACATTTGTAAGAATCCCCAATTAAACATCCAAAAATTTCATTTGATAAATTTTCTATTAAGCTCTGGGAAATAACTATCCCAACTTTTTCCACACTTATTCAATTTACATCTATCCTCCAGCCGTTTCTCTAAGGCAACCTCTTCATCTCACCTTGTCCATCATTGCATCTTCCTTAGCAATCATAACCTTAGGGAAGCCTCCATTGAGTTGGAGAAGAGCCAACCTGAAACGAGGAAAAGAGGAGTGTGATGATAGTGGTTGCTCTCTTCGCATTTGCCTCCGAGCCGGTGTGCCTACTTTTGGGCTTTGAGACACATACGTCGGTTATAAATTGTTAAATTTAACATTCATATTGACTAATTAAACAAAAATTTCATGAAGTTCAATATTATCAATTTTTTTTAATAAACTATATAATTTATTCATAAAGTTTTATCCTCTTTATAACTTTTTAATTACAACGTTGCAACATTATAAAATATCATTTTTCTTAATAAACTATATAATTTAATTATAATAATTTATCCTATTTTACAATACAACTTTTTCCTCATAAACAGACTCTTATCTAAGTTATATAAATACAAAAGTAAACTCTCATATATATATTCATCGATTATATAAAGTAAACTTCCACTTTTAAATGGTTGAGTTTGTTTAGTTTTAAACTTATCTGTTTGTTCAAGATCAATTATATTTAAATTAAATATAAAATCTAAACATTACAGAATAATATGATAATACAAGTTTTATTTTATTATTATTAAAAATTTAATATAATATTAATAAGTATAAATTATTTATTTATTTATTATTAATTATCATAAATGATAAGCTTTCTTTGAATTTTGGAAAATAAAACACTTATTCCATTTATACAAAATTTTGCGTTTTGAATTTTGGAAAATAAAACACTTATTCCATTTATACAAAATTTTGCGTAACCAGCTCATTATTTGAAAATTTTGATACATAAAGTGTAAAATTAAAAACTACTCTACTTTCACATTGATTTAAAAGTATTTATCATTGTTAATATTGAAAGGTTTTTAAATTAATAAAATAGTTTTGTAATTAATATTTATTTTATTTTTAATTAATAATTTGTTGATTATTATGTTGAGAGGCGTTCTATAACTTAGTATGGGGAGATCTTGTAACGTTACGTAATGTTATTACGTTGAGAGGTGCTCTACAACCCAGTATGGGGGAGATCTTGTAACGTTACATAACGTTATGTAACGTTCCTCTTGTAAATGCCAACTATAAATCATAATAAAAAATTCTCTTGTTGTAATGTTACAAGGCTAACAAAATAATAAAAAACAAAATTTTTAATTATTTACCAAAATAAATGTTGACAAAAAAATACCTAATATGAGGGAGATCTTGTAACGTTTGTTACTAACAAAATAATAACAAATAAATTTTTTAATTATCGGCCAAAATAAATGTCAGCTAGAAAAACAACCTAATATGAGGGAGATGTTTTAATGTTCCTACCTAACAAAACAATAAAAAAAGTAAAAATTTAATTATCCGTGAAAAAATGTTGGCCTTGCACATGGTTTTAAAACCATCATTCTAAACAACCCATGGTTTTATTGTACATGGTTTAGGAGGGCCTTGCAAATGGTTTTAATACTATGTGCAAGGCCTCCTAAACAACGCATGGTTTTAGGAGGGCCTTGCATATAGTTTTAAAACTATATATGGGGAGATGTTGCAATGTCCTTTCCTAACAAAATAAAAAATAATAAAAAATATTATATGTTGGCTATAAATAATATTAAATATTAATAATAAAAATATTATATGTGAACCTTAAATAAAAAAGATGTGTCTTTTGGTTTGAATCAAATCAATGGCTATATATAGGACACATCAAAGTTGATAGCTCATTAAGTACAATACCTAAGAAAATGTTTGCATCTCTAGAGATTTGATCTCTCTCGGGCATTTGATAGAGCCTAGGATTTGGATCTAGGCTGATATATTAATTGAATTTTGATTTAAAGATTAAAAAGATTACAAAACAATAAGTTATTAATCCATTTTTATTATATTGTTATATAAAAGGATGAATATGAAAACACAAGAACTTGTCTTTTATAAATAATTTTAAGATATACAACTTTTTTTAAACATATTTGATATAAAAAAAGATATTTTTTAAAAGATATATGTGAAAAAGTTTAAATAGATAAATGGGAAACCAAGTAACAAACATATTCACAAATATTACTATCACTGTATAATGTGAAAAAATATCATTTGATAATGATAGACACTACCACGATGTTAAAGAAATATTATTTGATAATGATGAGTACAAGTGATTGAGATTGATTATAATTACTTTTATATATGTGTGAGAGGGTAAATAAAGACTTTTAATGATTTAATATGAAGATATTATTCGTCGAATATTTTCTTTATTTAATAATTTTCTTTATTTTGTATAACAATTCAAGATTGTTTAACCTTTTGACTCTGGCTTGGGTACTACCAATTCCTAAACTTAGCCTTTGGGAACTCTGGTTGGAATGCAATGCTCGAATTTTAAGAGGAAATACCTCTCAAGTTGCCCAGGTGGTCGCGGAAACTCAAGCATTGATGGGAGACTGCCTCCTTTCCCTTCATCTCCCGGAGAATAATCTCTCCAGGGGTATAGCATTTTCTTTGATGGAGCATCCAAAGGAAATACATGGGCGAAAGGAGGGGGAGGGGTTCTTCTTAACCCCGACGAAATCCTTGAACTAAGCTATTCTTGGGGAATATGAGAGGACACTAATAACATAGCGGAAGCACTAACGCTATGGCAAGGACTCCATCAAGCTAAGGCCATGAATATTATTGAAAACAATGTTTTTGGAGCCTCTCGTATTGTGATTCAAGCTCTCATTACCAAAAGACACCCTAATAATATGAGGCTTAGGAAAATCTACAAGAAAATAAAGCTCCTCATGAAATCCTTTCACAACATTAAAGCCTTCCACATCCTTCGAGATCTAAACAAAGAAGCAGATAAGGAAACCAATGGAGCAGTCCTTTTGGACTAAGGAACTTTGAAGTTGAATGAAAATAACCAGCCATTTACCCTCCAATAATACATCCGGATTAAGGGCAGAAGGCCAATCTCGTCTCAATGGATTATGTTGGGGCATGTTGACTCCTTAAAGCATGCCAGGTGGGAATCTGAGCTCATACGAGCGGGCCTAACGACATTTAATAAATGGCAGCATAAGGGTACTACACCCGTATTCTAGAAATTCTTTGTCTTTAACCCAAATCTACAGATATATTTTAAATCCTCGGGATTGCAGGATGGTGCGTGTGGGCAGTTCTTTCAAGCTCTTGGATGGACGTCTGATTGGTGTTATCACGAGGAATACAAAGGTGCTCATTCATTGTTGGGGTCTTCATCTTCATAGAATAGTCAGGAGGCTAGATTTTATTGTCATTCGAGAGGAACCCTCGCTTCTCATCCTCGAGGCTTCCCCCTCTTATAACCCTGCAAACAAATCGATGCATTAGGTAAATGGTTTGGAATTTTCTCTATCACAGCTGAGAGATATGTATCCTATCCCGGAATTTGACTCTAATGGTCAATCTCGGGTCTGCAAACTGGAAAAAGAGATGAAGGTGCTGCGCAGACAGTTAAGGGACCATAATCAAACTTCGGCACGTTTGGATGAGGAAGTGGGGTGTCGCTTCGAAATGGTTAATGAAGACTTGATTCGCCTTTGAGATGGTTTGGTAGACACCCTACATCAGACTCTGCAACCTCAAACGACTATTTTTTTGAAGCTGGAAAATCACATCCTAAAGCTAGAAAAGCATGTCGATCGTCTCACCCTCGATAGTCAGATGGAAAAAGAAGCAAAATCCTCCCTTAAAGCACATCTTTAAGGAGTCTCGAGCAAGCATGACAACTATGAACTTTGGTTTTAGTCTATGTGGACCTTCTTTCAATTATTTCAACAGTTTGTTATATAAATCTTTGTTATTTAGCTTTGGGAAATCTTTTTGTAAAAAAAAACTTTTGGTTTATTGCATTAGAAGGTCATATAGGCTACTAGGATAGGAATATATACGATGCCTGATTTTGAATCTGTAGTGTTGTGTTCTAGGAATAGGGTTAGTTCTTTGTTATGAATTTGGAACTGGGCTCTTTGAGCAAGACTTATAATTTCTGTTGTTTATGTGTTAACGATTTTCTTGTTGTTTTTTTAATACAAATTATAACCGTTTCTATTAAAAAAAAACAATTCAAGATTGTTCAAAGAATGAGAACCAATCTCTAACTTTTTCAATAAATGGAAGAGGAATCTTATCAAATTAGTCAAAAGGATGAGAACCAGTCTCTAACTTCTAGATTAAGTTAAATGAAAGAAAAATCTTATCAAATTAGTTAAAAAAGACTAGAATCTACTTTTTAATTTCTCAACCAAACTAAATAAAATAAAACCAAAACCAAATCAATTTTTATTACTAACATTTATTTGTAACAAAATTGATAAATTATTACAAATAGTAAAAAAAATCACAAACCTATTTTCATAAAAGCATAACTTCTCATGTTACCATATTTATTGTTCATCATATATAATAACTTGTATGGGCAATATTAACCCTTCATTCATCTCTCACACAGGTATATGTTAGCAAGGTATTTTTATTTTTATGTCATTTTTATTTTTTGCCGCTGTCATGTATTTGTAATTCTGTTGACTGTTGGGGATTATGTGGTGGAGTTTGGAGATTTTGTCTATTGATGTGGGAGACTCCTATTTGCTGTGAAAGGTTAACTCTATGTTACAGTATTTATTTACCCTGGATAAATACTGTGATTTTGTACTTCTGTTGAATGTTGTAGGACTTGTAGTGGAGTCTGGGTATTATTGTATTGTGTTGAGGTATTGATGTGGGAGACTCCTATATTTTTATACCCTGGATAATACTGTGTTATTGTACCTGTGTTGATTGCCGATGGTCTTGTGGTGGAGTCTGGGATTTATTGTTATTGTCCGGTGGTTTGTGGTGGGAGACTCTTGTTACTGTGTAGGATAACTTCTTTCTTTACTGGTTTATTTACCTGAAGAGTGTGGGGTTGGGGTATATTTTGACTGTCTTCTTGGGCGGGTATCGGGCTGGGGCCTACTCTGTCGGCTTGTATACTTGGGTCGGTTATTTTCTCTTGTCTGGGTTTGGGGGTCCCCCGGGCCTTTGGTTTCACTACTCGCGATCATGGGTGGATCGACAGTGGGAAGTCAATCCACTCATCTTGGGATGGGCCGGGTTAATCATGCGTCGAGACGCAAGGCAAAGGCCCTCAAGGCATCTGCCCATAAACCCCGCTTTACTCTGGGATTGGACATTTTCATGGACAGGGTGGAGAGCCTATGTCAGAGGGCGTTGATTGGTAGATTGGAAAATACCTCCTTGACTAAAGCAGGATGGGATGACTGGGCAACCCTTCATTGGAAGCCTATTATTCACTATGTTCCCTCGATCAGCCTACTGGAAAACAACTGGCTGGTTTTTGTCTTCTTGAAGGAGTCAGATGCTTCACTTATACTGGAAAATCTTTGGCCGGTACACGAGGGGTCGGTTATTCTGAAAAAGTGGCACTCAGGGTTCGACCCTTTGACTGAGAGGGTGGCTGTTATACATCTCTAGGTCTTACTACCTGCTCTGCCCTTTCCGCTATGGAATAAGGATGTTCTTATTAACCTGGAAAACCTACTTGGTCGATTTGTCGCTTTGGAAAAGGACTTCCACCTTATTTATGATAAAAGAGTTGCTAAAATACTGGTTGAGGTGGATATGTCCAAGGGTCTGATTCCTGAAGTAGAGATTATGTGTGGGGAAAAAATCATTACCCAGAGATTGGACTACTTGAACATGCCTTTCAGGTGCTTTCTTTGTCATGAAACTGGACACCTCCGTCACTCCTGTCCCAGTTTCCGAGCTGGCCAGCCTATTAAAAAGGGTTTTAACCACGCACTGTTATCTGATGTGCCTTGCCCTGAATCTGCTCTTCAGCCTTTGGCCATTTTGGAGGAACCTACTGAACTTGTGGTCTCTTCCTCTCCTGATTCTAATACCCCGCTTACTTTGCCTTTGGAGGTTCCATCGATACCCTCTTCTCTTGTTTCTAGCACCCGTAGTGCTGATGTACTGGAAGACGCTACAGATCAGATCTATCACTCGTCGTCTCCCTCCACTTTCGATGATCTCACAAAAGGTCAGCTGATGTATATCGAAGACATGGAAGCTGTTGCAAAAAACTCTTGTATCTCTCCGGCGGTGAACTTGACCAGCTCTGCTGTTAGTGGTCCCCCCCCCCCCTTGACTTTGGAACACTATCCTTCTCTCCCTTTGATTACATCAGACTCGACCTCCCATCCTTCTCACCCTTCTCCTGCAATCTGCCCGAAACCTTCCCCATTACACTCTTCTCCCACTCCTCCTGAGGCACCTGCTTTCCAGGATCCTGCCCTATTATCTGCACTTCCTATTTTCTCGGACATGGCTCCTCTATCTCCTTCCACTTTACCCTTGGAATCTATTAGATTCAAGGATGTGACCATCAGGAAATCCAGGAAGGCCCAGAGGGAGGGCACTGGGGATTCAAATGTATATACTCCTCTCTCGACTCATTTAAAGCAGGCTACCCGACTATCCTCCTCCTCACCTGTCTCCCCTCAGGTACTTAGAGCATGTACACCTGTGGAACCCACATCTCCATGAAGATTTTATCTATGAATATTCGTGGTTTTGGGGGGGTTGCCAAACAAAAATCCCTTGGCATGTTATTATCTACTCTTAGACCTGATCTGATTTTGTTCCAGGAAACTATGTGCAGTCATGCACATGCACTCTTCATGTTTTCCAAACTCAAGCCTGGCTGGGAATTTTGTGAATCTGATGCTTGTGGCCTCTCGGGGGGTCTTCTTGCGGGCTGGGACCCTCACTTGGTTCGATGTAAAGCTTTCACATCACTGGCTGGAATTGTTCTTAAAGCTTCTTTTAAAGGCTTGGCTGAGTCATTTACAGTTATTAACTGTTATGGCCCTTATGTACATCGGACTTGCTATTGGAATAGTCTGGTGTCTGGAGGGTTGCTGGGATTACCTAACTTAATTCTGGCTGGGGATCTCAATTTCACCTTATCATCTTTTGAAGTATGGGGGCTTAAAGCTAGGCTGGATCCTTTGGCTTTCTACTTTTCCCAGCTTATCTTTGATAATCAGCTGGTGGATCTTACGATGGACCCATGTACACCCACATGGAGGAACGACCGATCTGGGGATGAGGGAATATGCAAGAGACTGGACAGATTCTTGGTATCAGAGTCTCTCCTACCTTCTTTCACCTCATACCGATCCTGGGCTCACCCATCAGATGTATCAGATCATTATCCTATATGTTTGGAATGGGGCCCCTTCAGTTTTGTCCCCTGTAGGCCTTTCAAATTCAACAGAGCTTGGCTGTTGGAGGAGGACTTCAGGCATTTGGTCTGGTCCTCCTGGAATGATGTACTAGATTCAACTTACCGCAGCCACATGGATTTATTTACCCTCAAGTTAAGTAGAGTTAAAGCATCTGTGAAGAAATGGGAAAAAGCAAAGAATCTTGAAAGGAGGCAGCAGATTTTGGATATCAATATGGGCATATCAGACCTACTTTTGGAGGGCTCTGGTATTTTATCGAGTTCTAATAGACTTAAATGGGATGCTCTTCAGGAGAAAAAGAATAAGTACTGGGCCCACGAGCTCACCACTCTGAGGTTGAAGAGTAGAGCGGTGTGGGTGAATGAGGGGGATGCAAATACGAAGTTTTTTCACCATTTTGCCTCTTCCCGAAGGAACACCAACACCATCTGGTCACTCAATGGCCAGGATGGTATTACTGTATCCGAGGACTTGGATCTGAAGGCTCTTGGCGTAAAACACTTCAGTAACCTTTTTCATGATGATAAGTGCTCAGATATTACAGAACAATTGAAAGTGGTCATACTTTTTCCTCAGATGAATACGGATGATGATATATATTGTTTTAATCAGCCCATATCTGGCCCGGAGGTTGAAGCTGTGCTCAGGGGGTTTAAAAAGGACAAGAGTCCAGGCCTTGATGGATGGCCTGTTGAATTTTTTCTGGCCTTTTTTGAACTGGTGGGGGAGGAGCTAGTTAATGTAGTGGAACATGCCAGACGATTTGGTAGAGTTACCGGTGCTTGGAACTCTACCTTTTTGACCCTGATTCCAAAATGTGAAAAGCCTTTAACTTTTGACGATTTCCGGCCGATCTCCTTATGTAATCTAGTCTACAAGATTATTTCAAAGATTGCGGCTATCAGACTAAAGCCTATATTGAACCGCTCTCTGTCAGCCAATCAATTTGGGTTTCTCAAAGATAAACAGATTACTGAACCAATGGGTATTACCCAGGAACTTTTGCACTCGATCAAGACAAAAAATACAGATTCCTTGGTACTAAAATTAGACCTGGTTAAAGCCTTTGATAGAGTTAACTGGACTTTCATCAGGCTGCTGCTCATACAGATTTGTATCCCACTTATGGGTGTAAACTGGATTATGGGATGTATTACGGGCTCCTGTCTTGCTGTTTTGGTTAATGGGACTCCCTCTGAGTTCTTTTCTGTGTCTAGAGGACTGAGACAAGGCTGTCCCCTCTCCCCTCTCTTATTTATCTTAATAATGGAGGGACTCAGCTGAATCATTTTGGATACACAACATCTTGGGAAGATCATGGGGTTTCGGTATTTGCCCAACCTATCTTTAACACACCTCTTTTTTGTTGATGATGTTATACTTATTGGGGCTGGCACTATTGATGAATGGAGGGCCTATAAAGAAGCTCTGGATTTGTTCTGTGGGGTATCTGGGATGGTGATTAGTCCTATTAAGTCATCTTTCCTCTACCAGAATGTTGACTCTGAGTTCAGGGAGGAACTTGCTGGACTCTTTCCTTTTAAGATGGATCCTATTACGGTGGGTTTTAAGTACTTGGGCTTCAATCTTAAACCATTGGGATACCATACCTCTGATTGGACCTGGCTTGTCCATTTATTTGAAATAAAGATTAAAAATTGGACTTACAGGTACCTATCACTTGGCGGCAGAGTGGTCCTTATCAGAGCTGTTCTTACTGGTTTGGCGGTCTATTGGTTTGCTTTGGCTCGTTGTCTCAAATCCATCCTTAATAATTTGCGCAAACTCATTTATAACTTTCTTTGGGGATCCTCTGGGGGCCACAGTCTATCCCATCTGGTCAACTGGGAATCTCTTGCACTTCCTATTGAATTTGGTGGCTGGGACATCAAGAACCTGGAATGGTTTGGTATCTCTCTAAGACTTAAGAGCTTGTGGCTTCTTCTTACTGGTACTGGGACCTGGAGCAGAATCATTGCCCATAAATACTTAAAGAACAGACCTCTGGAGGCTTGGATTCGTGGCCGGTCCTTTAGTATTATTGGTACCTCATATTTTTGGAATGGGTTTATCAGGATTATTGGGTGGATTACCTGTCAGCTGGGATGGAAGGTGGGGAATGGTTTAAAAATCAGAGTGGGTATAGAACCCATTGTTGGGCACAACTCACAGTATTTTTTATCTGAGGAGCTTAGGGAGTATCTCACTGATCTGGGTATCGCTCATCTGGCACATGCACTAAATCTGGATGGCTGTAGGTTGGATGGGACTGAATGGTACTCTGCCTCGGACCTGCTATTGGGTGGGAGCTGGGCTGAACAGTGGTCCTCATATGTTGCTGGACTATCTCATGGGGGTATTAGGATTGGTACTTCAGAGGACAAACTGTTATGGATGTATGATGAACAGAGGGGTATGGTGACAGCTAGGAAAGCCTATGATTTAATTGTCTCAAATTACATTGCTGTGTTGGAAAATGACATTATGATGAAGATTTGGCTCTTTAATTTCCCACTGAAGATCAAATGTTTTATGTGGCTCACATGCAAAAAAAAATTAAATACTTGGGATACTTTAAGGAATAAAGGATGGTATGGTCCCAATAGATGTTGCCTCTGCAAAGAGGAGGCAGAGTCAGTTGAACATCTTTTTGTCAGTTGTAGGTTTCTGAAGGAGGTAATTGGAGGCCGAAGCTGTATTTTAAATGTGAACTTGGACTGGTGTGGCCATACCTTTCTGGAATTATTAACCTGCTGGATTACACGGAAGGGGTATTTACTGTATTTACCTTTCTTCATCTTTTGGAATATTTGGAAGGCTAGGAACCGCTTATGTTTTGAAGATCAGGAGCCAAACTTGAACAGATTGTTATATATCATATATGATGATTTTTGGACCTTTAAGCCTCCTCTGATACATAAGCACAGAATTAGGAACATTGGGAACTCTCCTACACTAGTGTATCCTTCGATCTTTTTTGATGGTGCGGCCGTAAAATATTTGGGGGGTGCGGGATTTGGCATCTGGCTGAATGAATTTCACCTTCTTGCCTTCAAGCTCGGATGTGGCAGAAGTACCAACACTAGAGCTGAGCTCTTAGCACTTTGGGCATCACTATGGGTCGCAAAGGATATTGGGTTACCTTGCCTACATATCTTGGCGACTCCTTTGTGATTATAAAGTGGGCTAATATGGAATCCACCCTGGATATGGTGAATCTTGAGACCTGGTGCCTCAACACTAGGATTCTCATGTCCTCCTTTATGTGGGTGGATCTCAGTCATGTTTATAGGGAACATAACAGGAGGGCAGACATCTTATCAAAGGAGGGACTGCATATGGCACCGGGACATCTCATACTCACATAATTTTTTGGGAATGAGATTATTGGGGAAAGCTCATCACAGCTCTTTTAGAATATGGTCATTCTACTTCAGATCATCTCTCCAGTTTTGTGAGATACTTACAGGTTTTGTTGAGCATCCTTTATTGATTACTTGAGTTTCACTCCCTCCTTGGATCAGATTTCTGGGTTCCTGTTATGTTCTTTAGGAACATAGATGACTGTACTTGATAGTCTTCCTATGAGAGGGTTCTCTATGTTAGTGAACTCAAAGTGCTTTGAGTTTGAGATACTATGGATATATTTATTGTATTTTCATGTATTTACATATTATCATAGGCTGATAGGACTGTATTGCTGATATGCCCAGGTAGGACTGTTATTACTACTGCTGTAATTGTACAGTTTATGGCTGATTTACTTGAAGATGTAAAAAGTTCCTTTGATTCATTGAATACCAAGGAATGTATTTTTTTCGACTAAAAAAAAAAGGTATTTACTATTAGTATATGATTGTCATTTGCATGTGCTACATTGTGTTAACTAACTTGTATGGGCAATATTAACCCTTCATTCATCTCTCACACAGGTATATGTTAGTAAGGTATTTAATATTAGTATATGATTGTCATTTGCATGTGCTACATTGTGTTAATATGCATGCATGTGATACTAATGGCATGCACTGTATTGTCCTTGCTTCCCTAAACTTAGGGACATTGTATTTATGTTTACCATATTTAAAGTTGGCTTTCTTGTAGGGACATTATATTTATGCTTACCAGATTTAAAGTTGGCTTGCTTGATACCAATGGCATGCATAAAGTTGGCTTTCTTGATACCAATGGCATGCAGTGTATTGTCCTTGCTTCTCTAAACATAGGGACATTGTATTTATGCTTAGCAGATTAAAAGTTGGCTTTCTTGATACCAATGGCATGCAGTGTATTGTCCTTGCTTCTCCAAACTTAGGGACATTGTATTTATGCTTATCAAATTTAAAGTTGGCTTTCTTGATTCTTGGTGGGTAATTTTTTGGGTGCGTGAAGAGAGGTGACACATGTTTCTTTGTTGTCCATTGACTCAAATGGCGCGAGTTCTTGATTGTGTTAACTTTTTTATCATATAATTTAACAAAAGTGTAATTTTAAAAATTTCCAATCTGCTTGAAGAAGTTGCCCAATTTTCAATTTGGGTATCATGGAAGAGGCTTTTTCTCTTTCCATAGACATCTACAGATATGTTTCTTAAGCTTTCAAATCTCAACTACTGTTTCCTGCACTCATACTTCTACGGTTATAAAGGAAAAAGAAAAAATTGGCTTTAAAATCTCAACTACTGTTTCTTGCACTCATACTTCTACGGTTGTGAAGGAAAAAGAAAAAATTGGTTGTCTTCTAATTGATGGATGGATGGATGAGACAACCATTAACGAAGGTAGCAAACCACTGAATTCTGCAATCATATCTCCAGCTTCATCGCGCAGAACATGTTGTTGAAGGCAGTCCACGTCGTGTAGTATTACGGAGAGAGATCATGGGTTCGAATCCCTTCGGTGAGCTTGCCTTGCATATATTTGCAGGAGAGCAATGTTCCTGTGATGGAGGTTTCAGAAAAAGAGGCATTGCAACTTCATGAATATTCAACTATTCTAATTCTTCTTGTTGAAAATCAAGTCTATAAGAAGATAATTGTAATTCTGTAGGCATGACTTCCTCTTAAGCATAGAGTAATTGAAAAGGTGTGGCCCCTGTAGTTGCTTTCGCGATAGTCCTGTCTTCCCACAAGGCATAAGGAAGTTGGAGATGCCACTGCCGGTGTTTATTTTCTACGATCTTTTTTAAGATTTTAATTAGTTGTTTGTTTGGTGACTCTGCAAGTCTGTTTTCCTGTGGATAATAAGAAGAAGAGTAAGAATGTTTAATTTTGAAGTTAGTGCAAAATTGAGTAAACCTGGCAGAAAAGAAAGTAGGATCATTATCCGAGACGATGTCGAGTGGAATCCCAAAGCGATAAAAAATAGTATTTTCCAAGAATGAAATGACTTGTTCGTCTTTTGCATTTTTAAGAGCAACTGCTTCTTTAATAAATGCTGCTTTTGACCATTTATTAAAACAATAGCCACTAGGTGGCAATGTCTCCGACATTGCATCTGTGATAGCTAGTGGTTTGCAATTACTTATGGAAAAAATTAAAACTCAATAAAAATAGATTAAATTTTGTTATAGCCTACTTAAAACTCAATAAAAATATAATAAATGTTGTTATAGCCTACTTAGGCATCCTTTTGAGGATGGTAGAGATTTGATTACTTAGAAGACTCTACACTCAAGTTCTATTTCAATGGATCCAAAGTGAGGATGAGCTTTACCAGCTATGCGAGAACGACTACTACATCTCAAATAGGCCATGAAGGACATAAAGACAAGCCTAAATACAGAGTGGGGATGAACCATTTTTTATTAGCTAAATGATATATTGTTGATGCTTGTTGGGTGGTTATCAAAATATTAGAATTCGAAACTAACTTCTCCTTCTAAAATGGTACCCACCTCTCTCTTGGAGTTGCACATTTGGGCTTGAAAAGTAAGTTATCCTCTAAAGGAAGGGTAGAAAGGCAAAAGAAAGGCAATGAAAATGAGGGTAGTACTCCATATTTGAATAATGTTAAGCCAATATGAGAAAAAGAAGAAATTGAAAGAAAGCAAAACCTTCTTCATTGAAGGAAAACTCACCACCTACCCTTCAATCAAATAGAAAAGTTTTAGTAAAATAAGACAACAATTTCCATTATTACATATATCATAATAACCACTTATGTAAGCATACACCTATCTTAAAAAAAACCTATTAATAAAAATTAATAACATTTTGAAAATAAGTTCCACCTAATTATTTGCCCTTCTTTGAAACGGGTTCTTAAGATTTTCAATAGTATTTTGACGGGAGGCATATGCCCGTCAAATTCCAAGCCTTCCTCAATAACTTGAGTTAAAATGAAAAATTCATTACATGAAATAGACATTACATGGATTATTTTAACACACTTATCAAATATAAAAACCATATGGACTTTATGTAACAATTCTATACATATATATTTAAGAAAAACACACATGTATAATAAATATATGTAAATTAAAAATTATTTTACCTCTTACTCAAATATACTATGAATGATAAAAATATTTATATTATGAAATTTCAAATTAAAAATAAATATCATTCTAATATATTTAGACATTGCAAGATGTTGTATCATTTCCTAAAATTTTGTTAAACATTTTACTATACCATTAAGTAATCAAAATAAACATAAAACTATAAAATTTTCAAAAAAATTCAGTGGTTGTTTTTTATGTGTCATTCATGACAGTTGAAGGTAGATGGCCAATCTTAGAGCATAAACCGGTGAAAATGAAATCATCATTAGGAGAGAAGTGGCCCCATCTCACTCAACCTAATCAATTTGGAAAAAAAAATAAGTGAAGGCTTTA
Organism: Pseudotsuga menziesii; assembly: GCA_001517045.1. NCBI lineage: Eukaryota > Viridiplantae > Streptophyta > Pinopsida > Pinales > Pinaceae > Pseudotsuga > Pseudotsuga menziesii. The sequence goes on from LPNX010587624.1 coordinate 73,725, forward strand.
CAAACAATGCTAGTGTCGACCCCATCTCACTCAACCTAATCAATTTGGAAAAATAAAAAAAATATAAGTGAAGGCTTTACAAACAATGCGAGTGTTGACCCCATTTCACTCAACCTAATGACATTAAAACAAATGGCATGACAATGCCAATGTTACACTTTTTTTTGTATGAAATCAAATTTGCGTATATTTTATAGTAAGACAATAAATTCCATTATCCTAGGGGATAAACTCCATTATCCTTAGTCAACTAAACTAGGCCATAACGAATTCTATATGCCATAACGAATTCTATAGTAAAGCTAATCACATTAAGAATTTAAAGATTAATTTTTCAAACCCTAAAATAAACTTTATCAATATAAATACCATAATACCATGAATTAACGAATATCATATGCCTATAAACCACTAAAAGATAAACTCATGACTACTAAAATCTAATTATTTTTTTAACTATCTTTCGGTGGCCTTTATTGACGAGATAAAAAAGTGCTTAGCTGTGAATGTCGCACCGACATTGGGCTGCTTCATTGATGAAGGAGATGACGATGTTTTTTTGGATAAAACAAGATTGGAAATTGCAATCCAGTTGTAATATTGTATATACCGACAATTCCCTGATCAAGCTTGTACTCTGCCGGATTGCTAGGACTTGGGATGAATGCGATTAGAAGAGATAAACAAATCCATGGTTACAGGAAAACTATGGGGCTTCTCTCAGTCTGTTCAATATTTGCGTTAGAGAGCTGGGAGAAAGTTGAGTTCATACAAATTCTCTGGGGTTGGAATCAGTATATAAGTGATATATCCATTGAGTTCTTTGAGGTGAAAGAGAAGAGAGTTTCTATGTGGATGCCTGCGGCAACATGGTGCAAAGGCAAGACGTGAAATCGAAATGAACAGGAGACGAGAAATCCAATGTACAGAATTGTGCGTCGCCGGAGGTGGGAAGTGGCAGTCCAAGAAATCCAATGTACAGAGTTGGGGAAGTGGCAGTTCAAAAAAATCCAATGTACAGAGTTGTGCGTCGCCTTACACACAATGCTTTTTGTATGAAATTAATCAAATTTGAGTATATTTTAAAGCATGGCTTCAAGTTGAGTAATCCTCTCATGCGCGTGTAACCTTTCTCAATAAATAACTACCACTATAGATGTTTATAGTAAAATCAGAACTTAATACTAGGTATTGGGATTCAGTGTCATTGTGTCTTTATGAATATAAAGGCATATTGCAGTCTAAACTATCTGTCGGCACCATACTATATAATTTAAAGCGTGACTTCCAATTAAGTAATCGTCGGACCATGAGCGTTTAACCTTTGTCAATAAATAACTCTAAGCATCTTATTGTAAAATTAGAACTAAATACCAGCTATTAGAATTCACTGCCTTTATGGAAAAAAAACGCGTATAGTAGTCTAAACTATATGTGACAATGGCGTCACCATCCTTCACATTAGTGCTGCAACAAGCAAGGCTGGTCCTTTTTGAAGATGATGACGTTAAGAAATTTAAATTTCTAGGAAACTTCAAGAGAAGTTACAATAACCGTGATTTGTAGAGTTACTGTGGAATTGGTAATTCTATTGAATTAGCAATTCTCTCCATGACGCTACTTCGGGGAAATGAACCTGGATTATGCCTGGTTTCTGTCTTTTAACAAAAAAGCCCTTTCCTTTCCAGTACAATGTCAATTATTTAGCCGGCGATTGGGTGGTAACTTTCCCAAGGAAAACAGATCAGTTCATGAATTTAACTGAACTGTGTGCTTCATTCTACCGGTTAACCACTATTTGCAATATTTAAATTCACCAACTTACACCAAATAAAAGGCATGGATAAAATTGTATGTCCCAATATTCCTATGAAAAGTCAATCTCTCGATTATTCATTAATGATATTATATCAGTGACTTTAATCTGTTACACTTTTTAAAACATTGTATGTATTAATGTGCATATTAAAGTTCCTCAAAGTTTTCTATCATAGTCTACAAGATGACCACGGTCACACGAACGATGTGAAACGATAACACCAAATAAAAGTGGCATTACTAGCTAAAGTTCTTGGCTACCACGATATAATTATAATTAATCAATATAAGCGACTGCAAGTATAGCAATAATAAAGAGATGGAATATATCATTTCATAATAAAACAAAAACCGAACGATAACAACAACGTAGTGACAACAACTTATATTATGCTATAAATAAATGAAACAAAGCGATTGTTACAAATATTTTAAAACAGATCTTGCATCTTAGCGTCGCCCAGGATGGATGACAAGATCTGTCTATATGTTGTAGCTACTAGAAACCGAGCCGCGTCTCGTGTACATACGTACTCTCCTTGTTATTCTATATATTGTACACGTAATTGCGTCTCTCCCGGCATCCTGCAATACAATAAATGAAACGAAATAACTGAAATGAAATTTTTTTACTTTGAATATTGTATACAACATGAAAGTTACAGTATGCAAGATAGATATGAGAGCCAGGAAAACTTACGGTAATTAGTGGTGAATGGGAGGAGGGGCCATGTACATGCCCCCATGGCGTTCGTGAAGGGGTGGAGATTTGTAGAAGTGGGGAGGGTATGTGTAGGCTATTACAAGTTTATTAAACCCTCTTCATCCCATCCCATCCCACCGCACCCCACCTCAGGTTTTGTCGAGAATCTTCAATGCTCAGAACAAGAATCATTACCAAGGATGAGAGAGTGGTTAAGACTGATAATTGGTTAAAAGTGTACTCCCAACCAAAAAAAAGTAAAAACAAGTGCTATATTTTGAATAGCACACATACACATTCTTTACATTTAGAGTTCAAAGGTGGTTTCAACTGAATTGGCATGAAAATGGGTTTTAACTGAGTAAAAATAGATTATTTGCCTAAGAATTGCTCTGTAAACAAGGACCCCATTGCCCATTATTCTTCTCTATTTCGTGCGCCCAGTGTCACCTGATTCTTCTCATCTATCCTCCGGTTGTCAGTTCACTGCCTAAATGCCTTGAAATACTTACTAATTACCATATGTATTTCGAGACTTTTAACATCTTTATAGTTCATGGTGAAAGAAATATGCCATATGTCAATATGTTAGAAGGCATTTGGCATTTTGCTTGACAATTGGATGCTCTATTATTGATATTCCATACTTGAGGATGAACGAATCACTGCAGAATGATCTCAGTGGCATTGTCAAGTGCATTGGCGAAGAGATTAAGAGGAACACTTAAAACAATATTTCTGGATGCTCTAAAATGATTTGCAATGACCCAAAACCGTACCATATAGGTTGCTATTACACCAAGGATCAAGATCCCTGTAAAAAACTCTAACGTTGACAGTGATGAGCTATGTTCAATATACCCGATGATGAAAACGAGCATGGAGATAAACATTTCCTTTATATTTTTGCGTTGTGCGTATTCTGCGAAGCATTTGGTATCACTGATACCTTGACATTTGGGGCAGGTAGGTTACCGTGATGATTCAACAGTGTCCACTACGGCAAGTAGTATGAATGTCACTGTCATGGATAGATTTTATCATATTTTTTCAATCAGGCTTTTATGAAATTATAACATTTACAGTGAAAATAATAAAATTATTGTTAAAACTATACTTGTCAGAAAATATTTTTATTTACCGCTTAACCATCATTGGAAAAGGATGACATCATTGGTCCTCACTGGTTAAGAGAATAAATGTCCCCCGATTTGACAACAAGCAAATTAGTTAATTACTTAAGGCTTTGCAACTTTCAACTATATCCTGGTAATTGCTCACTTGGGTATGAAGAATGCTATCATGACAGTGATATTCATTATTTTAGTAAAAAGTATCTGTTTTTATATATATCACATTCAAGCTCAGAAATCTCCGTGGTTACAAAATTTACCTATTTAGCCCAAAACACTAGCGAATGAAGATCTAGAGCTAGAAGGGTTGAGTTATGCGGCTGTCTTCATTCTTCTTGAACACTGAAAACTATCTTGCGGACACTAGGGTTTGGATATTCAAAAGATGTTTTAGTATGACTCTTCCCTCGCAATTCATCTTTTTTTCCTTGGAAAAGAAATGACTCTTCCCTCGCAAAACTGATCTATGCACAAAGAAACTTGCAAAACTGATCTATGCACAAAGAAACAGGTCATGCATTAGATTTTAGGGTTATGATTACCAGCCATAAATGAAAATGAATGCCAAGAAAGTAACATAGACGACCATTTTACCCATGTTTTCCTGTTCTCTCGCATGACCAAAGGTGCTACATTAGGCAACTGAAGGAAATCGATTTGAGCCCTGCACGAATTAGGCATTGATGTTGTTATTAAATTAAAAGGATTTGACTGGGTTCTTTCAATTTATATATTTAAAACACTATCAAAGAAATGCATGCAAATGCAAAGTGGTGGAAGCAGGAAGAAAATGATAGCAGATACATGCATGCAGATAGACACAGGTCATCGCAAAGGCAGCTCTAAGAATGAGCCTTCAGAGTTGTCAAAGATACTTAAACTTCTTGCCACGAAAAGATGTATTCAAATGTATTCTCTGCAAGGTTTTGTGACAAGACAAGTAGGTTGTTGGGAGTGTGCAGTTCATTGATTGCAGAGTTGCCATGTTGTCATCTTTAATATGCGTTAGATTTTCTTTTAAATACCACTGTGACTCATGAATTCAACAATGTTGTCCACCTTTTTTTTTGAAAAGACATTTGTGGTTTATTCTCGAGAATATAAGCTGACAACTATATACACCTTATTTTTTTATTAAACCATCTGCAACAATAGTCTTTTCACCGTATTCTTGTCCACACACTGTAAGATGTCTGGCACAAAATGATCATTTTCTACTTACGCAGCTCGCCAGCACAAAGTCCCAAGCCTACTTCACCTATATGGACCAATAGGAAGCAGGATAAATTAAAATTTAAATAATCCTCCCAAAAAATTTGATACAAACTATACAAAAAACATTTGAAACGTGAAAAATTTAAATCTTCCTCCTAAATTAATTCACCTAAGCGAATCATATATATCCCCTCTCGGGAACATAATAATTAGTTGTCCTCAAAATAAATATGTGATCAACCAAGGACATAGGATTTATAGGGCCAATAGATTTAACTCCCCATTTTTCAAAGGGGAAAACAATTGTAACTGATTTTAAAGGTATGGCTGAAATTTCAGTTTACCAACTACTCACTGACAGTCTGCATCACATGATCGAACAAGCCTTTGCCTCTACTGAAGGGGACAAACATCAACTCTAATTGGTATAGCGTGTTGAATAATGCGAGGGTCGAGTCATCTTAGGTTTGAATAAGACCATGCGAAAATGTCACGAAATTCATGAAAAAGAGCAACAAATTGTTCTCTCTCGTGGACAGAGTAGGTGGCCGAAATGTATAACAACTTTTGGTCTTCTTCAGTTCCAATGTTAATTGGGACGGTTTCATCAATTTTATGTTTTAATTCTTCTTGGGAAGATTTCTGTTTTGGAGAATCACTGAGTCAAACCTCTTGGAAATTTGTTCTATTCTATATTAATAATTCTTGAAAATTCACAAAATCTAGTTGATCACAAAAGCATGAAGGAATTTGTCATCATCAAAAATCTTCGAAGGTTCAATGTTATCGGGAATGTGAGGGCGATTAATTGAAATAACGGGACAATCTGGCTTGTCTAAAATTAAATGTCTATTTGGTCTAGCAACATAAGTTCATAAATTATCAACTATAATGTTCAATCCTCTCCAGTTGCGAGTTATGTTAAAAGTTGAGAACTTCACAATCATTTCATAAACAAGGGAAATATATCTTCTCATAAGTTTATCTGATGGCGAATAATCCCTTTTGACCAATTTAACTATTAATTCAAAATATCCAAAAACTATGATGTTATGACAACCTAAGGCAAGAGCATTTTCCAGACCAAGGACAATGGCTTCAAATTCTACTATATTCTTCGTGCATGCAAAATTAAGCCGAAATGAATATGAATGGACCTTTCCTAAAGGGGTATACAGGGTAATGCCAAAACCATTTCCCTCATGAGAGGATGCTCCATCAAAATGCATGTGCTAGATTTTGGTCTAAAGAATTGGATCGAGGAGTATCTACTTCCTCCTCAAAAAAGATTGAATAAACACCAAGATATGTTTCGATGAAATTGACAATTGGTTGAGGAGTGTTTTCAATGTAAGGAACACTTTGTTCTTCCTTATAAACAATGATGTTTTTATGACCCCTTGGGATAATGACATGATTGTAATCCATTGAGTAATAGCCACTCATTAAATCTTTCCAATCTCTCCCCATAATGATAGAGTAATTACTAAAACTCATGTCCATCACTTGAATGTTACAATTAGTATAGATTTCCGGATGAGAACACATGCTTAAGGTGATGTCCTTTATTTATCCTATCATGGGTTGGTGTTGATTTTTGAAAGAAATCATGTTCTTTGATATTTCATTTGTGCATGAGATCCATAGTTCTTCCACAATTTTCTTGGACATTACATTTGGACTAGATCTGCCATCAATGAGACAACAATGTGCGATTTTATCCATTATTTTCATGGAAACATAGAAAGGGGGGCTTTTGGGACTAGAAGGTGTGAAAACAGACTCCAACACTTCTTTGGAGTATTCTTCTTCATCTAAAATCATGTTTGCACTAGTTGATTTGGGATGGGAGGAGTAATCACTAGTTGGTTCTTCGGCCAAAAACTTTTCAATAGTTTTCCTTTTTTCAGGAGTTCTAGCAAGATCAAGCAAAGTGCTATTTGCTTTAACTTTTGAAATTGATTCAATAAGATTATAATTTTGAGTGTTGATGTTTGAGAAAATTCAGGGCTTCTTAAACTTAAATTTTTTTATCAAACAATTTCAACACTTTATGAACTTTAAATCAAACACATAAGAAACTTTATATCAGCTACAGAGTCAAATTTATATCAACCATTTATGAATCTTTAAATCAGCCACATATCATTATGTATATCAGCAATATATGAATCTTCAAGAATAAATCAACCACATAAAACAATCACCATAAGGGACAATATGTATCCTGGAAAAAACCTCCAAATACGGAGGATGAAAAACCCGACAATTCTTTGAGTATGATAGATATATTTGCAGAGAATGATTTACAACACAACAACATATTTCCCGATAAGAGATGTCACCACAACAATAGAGAAGAGAGATCCAAAGCAAACCTGCAAAAACAATTGAATACAAGCTGGGTTGAACTTGCCATATGCCTCGCATATTAATAACAAGCTAAAACAACCTATCATGCAGAAGGGGGTGAATTTTAGGCTTAGTAACACACCGAGGATACATGGAACATTCACTGAGATTAGCATGCACTATAACTCTTCTCATGCATACATTACACCCTCCTAAACTTCAGTGTCTAACTGACACTTTAGATTCTCTTGCATGCACAAGATATGTTCCCTCCTTCTTTAATGATAGTTAACTGGATGCTAAGTGATTTGAAATGAATGTGATCTTCTTGAACTGAATGTGAACTTCTTGAACTAAATGTGAACTGATTAAACTGATTGTGAATTGACTGAATTGAACTCAATCTTCAACTAAATGTTAGGAGACTTAACTGAAAGTATTTGGTACTTCACAATCAGTTTCACCCATGCACAAACACTTTGCACGATTTAAGGAGATATTCCTTCTTTAACTGACATGTTCTTTATTTACAAATTAGGCTTAACTCAGGCCTTCATAATTTTGATTCCCATTGAGGCATGCATGTGCAATTCGAATTCATTCTCTTTCTCTATGTTGTATCTCATTATCATTAATTAAATAATGCATGGTCCATATGTGTATTAATTAATTCACCATCTTATCATATCACACTCAGAATAATTGTTCCATACTAATGATCATATGTACTACCCCGATTGATTTAGTCATATGCTAAAGTAATTCACTCTAGGGGTAGTTAATCCTTAAAGGAGACTTATAGAACCTAGTGACCATGACTAGAAATACATTACATAGTATATCCTCATTACTTGATAGTGACACAAGCCTTCAATCTTGATACAATACAAGAACATCTCCAGTTAAGCATATCCATCTCATAGAGTACCGTCTTTGAGATTCATTTGACTTGATACAACACAAGTCCATACTTGATACAACACAAGTTTGTAGTCTTGATACAACACAAGACCAGTCTTGATACAACACAAGACTCCAATCTTGGTACAACACAAGATTCTAATATTGATACAAAACAAGATCATAGCATAGGCATCCCACCTCAATACATGAGGACATAGATAGGACTTGATACAACACAATGTCCTGACCTGATACCACACAAGTCCTTAACTTGAGAAAACACAAGTTTCTGAATTGATACCACACAAGTCCTTAACTTGATACAACACAAGTATGGAGAATGACTCTTTATTTTGTACATTTAACATTGAGTAGGAGAGGATGAGGAAGTTATAGTTTGTTCACGTGGTGGGGCAACTTATGTTCTTTCAACATTTTGAGTAGGACCCTGTAGAGACCTGTTTTTAGAATTAAAATTTTGATTCCTGTTAAAATCATTGTTTTTTTATTCCTGTTAAAATTATCTTGACCCCTAATAGTGACATCCATAACTTCATCATCCTCCACCCATTCAAGAGCATTTATAACTAACACGAAATTTTTTCGAATCCTTTCTCTCTCATAGTTTTAAGGAGTTGACATGCATCTGGGTTGTGATGTTCTTCACAAAAGTTGCAATATGGTCGAGTCATAAAGGTCATGGGATGAGTTGGTTGGGGGTTTACCGAGGGTAGCGGAAGAGGGGAATTCATTTGTTCAGGTGCATGATATATCCTTCTCTTGAAGGATATCATCCAGATATTCATGTCTTGAATGAGCTGCAAGACAACTATCATTTCTACATTTTTTGAGGTATCAACCAAAGGTAATCCAATACAAAGAGATTTCTCTTTAAACTCAGGAAAGTTTGTAAGGCTATTATATAATTAATACCCTTTCTTCGAGCCTATTCCGAAAAATAGGAGACAAAGCATTATAGTAACGGATTACAACAGATCTGTGAGATGTAGAACAGTTGGTGGCGGGGTATGGTTAAGACGCCCCCTAAGCTGGAAGGTCACCGGTTCTAATCTCGTCGGATACCTAAAATCCAACCATGTTAAGGGTTAGTGCGGTCCAGGCCAGGTGCGATCCCCGGGTGATTTTGACGGCTTAGATGCCCCTGGTTCGTGGCCACTCAGCCAATGGCAACCCTGCTAGTCAGGGGGGTTCCACCACTTTGCCAAAAAAAAACAAAAAAAAAAACGGATTACAACAGATTAACTATTATGCCTAATTATCTTTGGGTTTCGATTGTACAACTTTGTTAAATGTAGGATAAATGACTTTATAGATTCATCAGGTTGATACACAAGATTATTGTAATCTTTGATCCATTCAACATGGTTATGAGTTTGTCCGTAGGTAGACAAAAACCAATAACAAATTTCATTCCAAGTCGAAAAATACTTCGGTGGGAGATCAAAGAAATCATAGGCAACTTTCCCTTCCAAGGTGTTAACAAACAGGAGCATGCAAACATCATTATTATTGTCCCTGGTGTTGTTACAAGAATTTGAGAAAGCACTGAGGTGATCCTCAACTATGGAAGTGCCATTGCTAGAAAATTTAGGAAGACCGTCCTTAAATTTAGGCAAAGGCACTCTATCAAAATTTAAGTTTAGGGTGAAGGTACATGCCATGACACAAGATTTAGATCTTCTTCAAATTCAAACAACCCAATATTCTTGATTATTTTATTAGGATCATGGGGAGAAATGGTGGGGTTTTAACCGCTATACATACCTCCCAAATTCTAGGAAGAAATTGGTTGAGCAGCCATCTTCTTAATGACTGAAGGAGAGGGTTTGGTGTCTAAAAGAGGAGATTTAGGTTTTTTCATATGCAAACTAGATGACTCTAAGTCATAATAATATCGTATAAATTGTTTTCTTCTTCTCCTAACCTTAGAAAGTGAATCGAACTCAGGAGACTTGTCTCTAACTCGACGAGAATGTCGTGGGCTGTGAAACATAAGCTAGGGTGCAGATCTAATATTCATAACCTGTAATATTTCTCTTTTCACGCTATTCGTCCCTATCAATATCATGTCGGATGACTTCCCAATATTGTTCTAGTTGTTGGCGTGTTTGAGTAGTTGCGAGAATAAAATCAAAACGACAAGAGGTGACACTTGCGTGGTCCCTAAAACCCACTCTAGTGTTTGGTTGTTGTCTTGTAGGAACTGTCATTAGTTAAGATAGAAAAAAAAATTAAAAAACTGAATTAATCAACTTGCATTAAAGGGGGTAATATTTCATATTAGTATTGATCCAACAAGATTGAAAAGGTCTAAATTTGATAAAGATTGAAATATTCTTATGTTGTTTCAACTTCAATAATTAGGAGTTCTGGTTCCAACTAAAATATTGCCTGGGCAAAAGGCTAACCTCGCTTTATCTATGTTACATCGGAACCTAACAATGCTCTTATTATTGTATGCCATTACCATTCCTCCCGTACCTTCGCTCAATTTTTTTTAGGGATGAAATCGCTCGACCAAAGGGATGAAATCAAGAGTACTGAGTGGCTCTTGGAGCCGTCTTATGATAGTAAGTGGTTTGGAAGGGTACCAACTAAGAGGCATCAGGCTGTGGGGACATGACTTATGGTCGCTCAATAGCTGGCTCATCAAAAGCTGTCCGAGCCTGCTACATCAGGTTGTTCTACAAAAGGTTGAGCTATGAATACAAATTAAGCAAAATGAAAAAATTATAAAAAGAACAAAGCAAATCAGAAATGAAACTTGTAACAAAACAAACTAACAAAGCAAAATGAAAGACAAACACAAAGACAAAACAAGATACCAAGGAAAAATGTCCCCAGTATGGTCGCCAAAAAATATATTGATGTAGGAAATGATATGTTCCAGATCAAATATTGTGTGCTTCAAATTCAGCTAAACAATGAAGAACAAGAATGAGCACCCTCGTTTTAAAGCCTTCCAAAAGATACACAAATCTCCGCCTTCATTTGAAACTCATGGGAGTTGTATTATGCATATTTTTTTAAAGTTAAGTAAAAGAAAGGAACAATAATTTCAATAAATAAAAAAAGGAAATGAAAGAAATAACTTAACCACAATTTACAAAATTGTTAACATAGACAATAAATGAAATACCAAATATAAACACCATTGGATACCACAAGAATGTAACCATCTATACATTTTGAAAGAAAGATAGAAAATACATAAAACCAATGAAGTAAATATGGTGCTAAAAGAAACAAGAAAAATATGGCATCCAAGAGATCTTTTTATTAATACTGCTTCAAAATTACACCAAAAGATTGTGATTATCATTTCCAACACCGCTTAGTAAATGTATACTGATAAATACAATAAAGTTGAAGTTGTTCAAGAAAAAATCAATTAAAAGCGACCAGAAGGCTGGAATGGTTTCACTACAATCCTCTTTATACTATCTTCCTCCAAGAAATAGTTAAATAACCAACTTCTCAAAACTTTAAGAATCAATTTAAGAAATCATAAAAGGGATAGGTGGAATGAGGGATAAACTCATAATGTAACCTTCAAAAGGAGGGGAAAGTTGAATTATCTTTTAAAACTTCTTATATATAAAGAGCCTAACAATATTTAAGAATAGCTAACTATAAGGGGGGACCCATTATTCAATTAGAACTTTCATCATTTAAACTTGTTGTTCCTCCCATAACCTGTATATGATTATATCCATGAACATATATATATCAAACCTAAATTATTCATCACATGTGTGCCACCTGTATATATCAAAATTTGCATCCATCCACATTAATATGTCTTTAAATAGAATATGTCAACCATAGAGAATTCAGTGTTGTGACCATTGAAAATATTGTCAAAATAAGTTACACAACTTGTCCATCATAATTGAGATACCTCCATATACAACAATTATGCCAACATAAACTAATATTTTCTTCCAAATATATTAGAAATGAAATGTCTAAAGGGAAGGCGAAACCCACCAAACACTAGAGTTGGTACTATAGTTGTTACATTCTCTGCTATTATGATTGGAGTGTCAGGCCCCACTTCTTACGTTAGCTGCTCTGGGGGTGGACTTGGAAGTAGAAGAGGGGTATTCTAAACTACTAGTTCCATCTTTGCAAGCTGATCAATAGGTGATGATTGATTTGTAGGTAAAAGAAAATCTTTTGGATGATGGCTAGATGATTCAGAGCAAACAATTGATGGCATAGGATGACTTGGTTCAAGGTCTCCCCATCTAGTCCCTTTACCGTGTGGAGAAGAAGGAAGAACATCCCAACCAAAATTATGGAGAGAGTAATGACGAGGAAGCCCAACACAATTAGAAATAGGTTGGGGGGATTGGTACACATGTGAAGGAACTGATTGATAGGAAGGAAGGGCACGTCAAGGTCCAAAGTGAACGTGACCATTGCTTGCTAGTTGATTGAACTCATTGGAGCTATAATCAAAATGTGTTGAGAACCTGACATTTATATCCCTCTTGTTGCCAAATATATTGACCTCTGCCTCCTCTTACCCTTACCAACCTCCTTGAGCCCCTACTGTGAGAACCCATGATTGATTCTAGCATGAATAACAACATGTACGTAACCATTTTAAAATAACTAAATATGTTAATAACCACACACACACACACACACACACACACACACACACACACACACACACACACACATAGTGAGTCGTGACAACAACTACTTGATTCTNTATCAATGCAAAATTGATGTTATTTTCATGTAAATACCGTCACAACCTACGCGCGAATAAGGCAATAGAACAAGGTTATACGTGAGGGATAGGGTGATGTTATATGGGAAGATGTACTTACATTTGTATTATACAAACACACCACAATTGTGAACCAAGTTCTACTCCAAATTTATCATCGTCTTAAGATATTCAACACATTCATCATTGAACCAATCTTGAAACAAATTGATTACTTAGTCACAACTTGTGTCCTCCATGAATACTCAATTGTTTATTAATTTCAAACTTTAGAAATTTCCATCGAGTTTACTTACTTGAATAGGACAGAGTTTACACTCCCAACATGACACAACAATTTAGTAGCCATGACCGAATCCATAATTTTCTTGCTCGATAAATTGTGATCCATATTTTGCTGAAAATGACATGTTTTTCTACAAACCTTGAACCTCGACTCATTTTCCAGTTCATACAAGATTATCACATTTCAATAAAAGTACAAAAATGGAGGAATCTTGAATCAATAGTGAAATCGTCCTTATAACACCTAGATGGAAGGTCCTTTGTAAGCTCATGAAAAGAATTCAAGATTGAATTGGTTTCAATAGCTGGTAGGCGAATAATTTAAAATGGGGCATGATTAAAATGGAGAGAAAATGGATCAAGAACTAAGGAAGGAAAGACTAATAGTAAAGACCAAAACTTAGTTCATATAACCATGATGTAATGAAGGCAAGTAATCCTTTGGACAATCTATCAAATATTTTATCTTCCATGACTTTCATCTGTCAATGACAACTTAATCTATGAATTCACTAAGGTTTAAGCATATCTTGTTATAATTTTTCGTAAGACCTTCACTTCATAACTAGATGATGGCTCATCATTTCAATAATTCCATGACAATTATCTAGCAGTTGAGAGCTCGAAATTAGAGCTCAAACTTCATCTTGGAGTATTTATAGCCTAGGGTTTTGACAAAATAAATTCTTCTGGGACTCGGTTAGAAGAAATGTTCCAATAATAACAATATATTTCACTTCATTTAAAACCTTGAATAATCAATCAACTATGTCTTCATCTTTCATGTAATTTGGAACAATGATTTTATCCGTGTATGCTCCCAAGGTAAAAAACCCCGCCGTTTAATTCCAAACCCACTATACTCGTTAAAAACCCAGTGAATCGAATACTGAAAGATCAATGCTAATAAAAAGACGATTACATTTGGTCTGGTAAAATTTATAACAAAATGTACAATTTTACTATTCGTCTTTGGTAACTTCTTTCATAACACTCTCCATATCGACTTATTGCTCCAATTTTCTAATTTTTTGAAAACAAGAAATTAGAAGTTAGGGAAAACGAGGTTCAAGATTTCAAGGGTTTCATGGTGTTAATATTAGTTGGCAACTTGGCAAATATGCATGTGTCAACAAAATCACAGCATCTCCATATTCAATTCGAATTCATTGCAAAACTGATAATCGTTGGTGATAAACATGCATTAATTATGTCGTGAGGTTCACTTAGATACAATGCCAATCCTTGCTAATTAACGTAACCAATAGCTTGAATTATTTAACCACATCCCAAATTTCACTAAAGCACTTTAAAAGGTATGTCCATAACATAGTAACTAATAATACAATGAACAACACAAAAAGCGACCACATAAAGCCACGTGCATTCTTCTTTGAATTAATGTTCATTGCATTTCACTAGGTCCCCCTTTAGTGAGCTTAACTTTTGGCTAGTTCTTGGAAATTTTTTATAATGGAGTTAAGGACGAGTAAAATCATCTTGGGGGAGTATAATAAACGAAGCACAAGATTGGCAATTTTCGCAACACTTTGTGAAAAAATAAAAAGGATGCAAATTTGGGTATCGATACCTCCCGCCTTAATCGGGCACATGTTTCAACACTATCCCAACTTCCATTAGGATTAAATAATATATATTTTGCAATGAAAATCTTTTGTCACATCACTTACAGACTAGACTAATATTTAATGTCATGTCAAAGAGGTAGTTCAATCTGTTGTAATCAATGTTGTAGTGAATATTGTTGAGTATTTGATTAGTTTCTTGTCAAACAGAGATATGGGTGGTAGAAGGTTTTATTCAAAATAAAATTAGCATCCAAAAACTTGAACACGTATATTAGGGACTAAGCAAGTATTACTACCATGGAGATATCCAATTTAAAAATATTGTGCTCAGTATTTTTTAGTTTTGCATTATTTTTTAACCTTTTCTCATTTGATCCTAAAAGCTATCATCATTCCACTTGTATTGGGGCCTCTTCTTCCACTTAGGATCTCCTAAAACTTTGAAACCTACATTATGTGCGTATTGTAGATAATAAATTATTCCTGCCACTTTATAAGCACATATCCCGTACAAAACCATTAAGTGTGTTTATTCTTAGTGTTGCAATTCTTCTTGGAAAATTTCTCAACATATTCTAAAAGCTATCATCAAACCATCAAGACTGCAACAAAAATGTCTATATTGGAGGCCTCTCCCTCCACCGAGGCTCCTGAAGTGGAGGAATAAAACAAATGTATGATGTAAAAACCATAATTGCAAATATTGTAATAAAATAACTCTGTAAGTTTAAGACCAACTATCAAGGAGTTTTAACAATCAAGCATCCATCCCATCAAAGAATATTTTGTAGCTTTATCGGTATAAGCATTTATCAGCTTCACTAAACAATATTCGGTGTATCTTTTCCAATATAACTATTTATCGACCTCATTTGAAAATATGAAAATACACAATTACTTGAAGATCAAGGCATATATTGTTATTCCAACTAACATGAAACTCATAAAACACAACACAATATGGTTTCTAAGAGCATTGTTTTAATCTAATATTGCTCGTGTAGAACTAATCCTCTTATGGATACATGAGTGATCCATGAATTTATATGTAACAGAGAAAATAGAATTGCAGAATATGTCCATATCATTTTGAATTTAGATACAAAATCCAACCTTGTTCAAGAATGGGGTAGCATTTCTACCTAAGAAGTAGAACTACAAATTGATTGGTAATAGATCCCCTCTAACCATCTGCTTCTTGCAATCATAGATGCAAACAATGTGGCATGTACGGGATGAGGAAACCTAGAGGTAATGTGCCCTCTTTGTGTATAAAGAAAAATTTTGAAATTATGAATGATGACATAATATGCCAATAATTGGTATACACTTGTATTCAATTAGCATCCAACAAATAGATCTTGTAACCATAATATTCTAGTCAACCATCTGTAGCCAATCATTGTTCTACAAGTTTAATTGTTTGACGAGCTAGCTACGGTCATCCCGTATTGATGCATGTTGTTGTCAATAACCACAACAAAACTACACAAACCCATAGCCACGTTAACATCACATACAAGTAAAGGGAAAGGTCATTTTAACATCAACCAAATCAAACAAGGAAAGACAATTTATTATATGGAAAGATTGGAATTGCAAACTAGATATATATGCATGTGGCTTGAAACTATTCTTAAACAGCAATATCATTGACTTGTCCAAGAGATTTAACAGATGGTAAATACAAGAGCAAATAGCTCCAAGGGATATTTTGGTTGGTTCAACTCTTTTTGTTAAGGTGTAATTCCCATAGAGGAGGGGGGATGGAGGAGGGTGAGGTGAATTCCATAGAAAACCAAAGAATGGGATAATAAAAGTATATGGATATATAATAAATTCCATAGAATGTTTAAAAAAATGGTGTCAAGTTTGGAGACACAAGATTAGTAAGGTTGTATTTGAGAAGATAACTAGACATATATCAGGTTAAAGTTTCAAACCAAGAATTTGGCATCAAAATAACAAGAGTCAAACAACATAACCTTCAACCCTTTCCACAATGTTGCAAACCTATGTGTGTATATAAAATCAGTTTAGCACACAGACACAATATTTTTAATTACTTCTCAAAGACAACACATGACATTGCATCTAAGACCAATATATGTGCATTGCTTGAAATATTTATTGTCACACCTAGGACATTATCAGATGAATTAAGTAAAACATTACCTACAGAATTATCAACAATTTCAGAAATACAGTACAAGTGCTCATAGTTCTCAGAACCACATTTATCATATGAGGGAGAAATATTAAGAACATTCTAAAATATTTATTAGATGAAATTTATTTTTAATTGCTTCTCAAAGAAAACACATAACATTGCATATAAGAGCAATTTATGTGCATTGCTTGAAAGATTTATTGTTTGAGCTGAAACACTATCAAATGAAATAAGAATGACATTACATGCAGAATTATTAACAATATAAGAAAGAAAATATAAGTGTTCATAGGTCTCCGGACTGTAATGTTCCTTTTTTAATTTTTTACCAAAATACCCAATTTTCCAATTTTTTCACAATTTTGGCTCTTGACTAGTTTTAGTGTCTTGGTCTCCAAATCAGCCCAATTTCTCCCAAATATTGATAGAAGGTGTATGAATGATATAATAACTTAATTATTATGTTTGTGGATTTATTTTGGCCCTCCAATCACTTCTTCAATTCTATACTAAATTATGAACAAGATAGATGATTTTACTGGCAATTTTGGGCTCAAATCTCCCCCAGGGTAAGTGGTAGAAATGGCTTCCCAAATGTGCAGAAACCCACTCGAATTATTAAATTGAAGAATGGGATGTGTATAATACATTATCAAAGACTCATATGCATAACCAATCGACCTCCCATGGTTGTTATCACTTCTTTCACTCAGATATAAAAAAACTAGTTTTGGACCCTTGGGGAAATGAGGTGTAGTTTGCTCCAATGGCAGTGAAATTCGACACAATGGCCACAAATTCTTAGTTACTGAACATGAAACCCATAATAAAATTTAATGACAGTCCATTCATTCATAAATCATCAATATTTTATACATCCATTTGAATCCATCAAGATTACAAGAGTTTACAACGAGGTAGTGGGGAAATGGCACTGTTTCTTCATTATTGAGCAATAATACATGAGATTTCTTGGTATTTTGACCTGATAGATTGCTGAGCTTAAATATCAGATAATTTACATCATAATACAAAATACTAGAGCGATAGAATCTCCCTCAAAGAGATGAATAGCTCACCAAGTGTGCCTCACTCCATACAGCTGAAATATGGTGAGAAAACTTGAGATGAAAGGAAGACCAAGCTGAAATTGATATGTCCATGAGCCACTGTATCTTGAACATGTAACTTATGACTCCATTTAAGCTCCTTGAAATACTTGAGTGGCCTCTCCAAACACCAACTAGGATGGGAATCTTTCACCCTTGAAATTGGCTAAGGCATGAACTAGTCATCCACTAGCTCTCTCTCTTCACAATAACAATTTTCACAAATGATCAAAACAGCCTTCTCATGGATGATCCCTGAATTTTATAAGAATTATTGGTCTTCTAAGGTTCCAAATCCATCCATAAACCAAATCCAATTCGAATTGGTGTGGATGCTCATGCTATGCCATGTGGCCTCTCTCTTCACCTTCCCTCTTCTCCCAAATTTGAGTAGGAGCCTCTTGGCCTTCTCCAACTCCCATGAGCACACTCTAAGATGAGCCATTCAGGCCTAACATGTCATGTATGTCAGATTTCAGGTTTCAGATCTGATTTGTGTCATAACTATCATAGAATCTCCATCATTGATGTCATAAATGTCATAAATGTAAGGGGAATCTAGCCAAGTGTCCATGAAACTCCCATTTGGATCTTCCTCTCCCCATGTAAGTTACAATTCATCCCAAATTCGACCTATGAAGTATATGGACAAGTATATTAACCTTATAATCCATCCAAAAACATTAGGCTTCCCATAGATTCGAGATTGCAAGAGGAGGATGTCATTTAACATAGGAAATCTAGCTTGAGTGGGCCCCATAGTCTCCAGGTGTCTCCATTCTCCATAACCATTTAATTTTTCACTTGCATTCATTTAATTAACGCCATTAAATAAATATCTATTATTTCTAATGTCTAAACACCATTTATTATCTCCCTTATTAACTTCCCAATGTTTCCACCCAACCTAGGGAACTAGTAGGATTGATGGAATTTTCTTGCTATGCAATTATTTGAATGGGGACATTACACGGACCACATTTATCATATGAGGAAGCAATATTAAGAGAAATCTAATATATTTATCAGATGAAATTATAACAAATGCAATCAAATCTTATGTGTTTATAAGATGAAACAAGCAATAATGAATTACCCGGTCTCCATGAGATTTTATATATTTTATTGGAAAAAGATCCTCCTTGGGTGTCTAGATTCCTTTTCTTAATCCAACATATGAATAGGGTGTATGTGTTCTCTTCATCTTTAAATTTGTCTCCCTTTTATATTCTTATATCATGGACAAGGATTTGAATTCCCTTAATGATCAAAAGTTGTAGTGCACATATAATATAACTGAAACTCAAAAAGTACAAAGAGCTAATTAGTTCAAGGTACACATGCACATCCATACCTCATGCTTGGATCAGGATTTATTGAAATTTAAAATAATAATTCATGTGTGGGCTATGTAAACTGCTTCTATGCATGTGGGGGATGTGAGAGTTGGCCCCAATGTCGTGACTATATCTATCCTTATTCATTACAACAGTCCATTGCTATTCACAATAGGTTACAACATGAATGACTTTTCTCGATTTATCTTTTGACATATGCCAAATTAAAAACTAATTGTAAATGAATTGGTTATTGGAAAAGATACAATCAATGCATAAATATTTGAAACTATTCTTCCTAACCACTACTCAACCCTATTGTTGCAAATATAGTGAAGGCCCCATGTTGTGATTATATATGCACCTTAAAGTTCATTTCTTGTATCCTAATTCATTGTAATAGGACATTCCCATTCACAATGGGTTACATGACCAACAATATAGCCCTATTTTTCTTTCAAACAAGAATCCATGGACAAATTCTCCTACATTGCTCCCTTCGATCTATGCAAACCCCTGCGATGTTACATAAGCTGGAAGGTTCAACCCTGATTAATATGGATTCAAGCCTATTCAAATAGATCTTAAATATAAAAATATTTTTACTCCTACAATTTATACCCTTTATAAACATTTTCTCTTCAATCCCATTGGAGTATGCACTTTTACCAAGCCAACTTTCTGGTAAACTCCAAAAGTAGCTATGCCAGCCCTATACTGAACCAAATTGGAAAACCATTCATCGCATTATTAGGAAATCCCTTAACCCACAACAATAAAGGATTAAGGAAAAGAGAATGGACTACTAATAGAAAAGAGAGGTAGAATATTAAAAAAACATTAGATTAGTTAAAATTTACAAGAGTGGGGCCCAACAAAACATTCAAATTTAAATTAATAAATGTGGATAAATCAATGTATGGACATGGTAGAAGAGAACAAATAAAAACTCTTGATATACTTTTGAGAACCCATAATACACAAAGCATAAGTTAAGATTGGATCTACACTGGACCTTGACAAACAAATGCCCATGTAAGTAAATTAGGATCTCTAAGTAGACAAGACATCCATGCAAGAGACTTATAATTGTGTTTATATCACAATATTACAAGAACAATTATCATCTATCTTATAGGAGAATCACTCAGGAGATATTTGATCCTAGGTCCCAAACAAAATCACATACATAGAATTGCATATAGCACTGCAAAAAGTGGTTTTAAGCCTTGAACTATCAGTCCCAAGACATTATGACTGGGAAGTGAATATTAAAAGCAAATAAATAGTTCTCATAAGACTTTGACCAATCTAATTCCAATAACAATGGCGAGTACATGGACTCGTTGCCAATGTCACTAAGGAAATCCATTGCATGGATTCTCCACCTGATTGGCCACACATATTACGAGGCTTGCTTATTGGGTATGGTTTAATTCACTAATATACCTCATAGGACATGTGGAAACCCCCTCAATGTTAAAATAATTGCACTAATATTATCAGATAACATATTGGATGGGTACCTACACCGCTTATGAAGAAGTTGGAGCTAATCTTATCTAATATGATTGAATGGTTATTTCCCCATCCGAACAAGTTAGGAGTAGAATAGTCTTTTTTGAAAATGGTGGTGTATAGATTAAAGCTTCCCCAAATAACCACAAAAAGTGAATCCAAGTAGAAGATGGTGAGGCTAGAGAGTCTACCATGTTCACATTATGTACCCAATAAGACCACTCTCTACAACAACATACACATAGATGTTGTTTCTCTTCTTCCTTAAAGGAGATTAGGAGACAATTAATTAAAATTGGTTGGTTTCATTGTTTATCCTCTAGAGACCTAGTTAATTCAATGCCCAAAGACCCATTTAATCCAATGCCTTGTCCATGTCTGTGTGATTCTTTAACTAATAGAGATGTTGTGCATCCAATCCCACTATCTTGGGGATTGTTGTCTTGAAGGATAAGATTTAAGGCAGTAACAAACTCCCATACTGAAACAAGTGAAGGCCCGTATCTTATATCTATATTTAAAATGGAAATGAATAAAATGACAAAAAAAACCTAATACATATTTTAACTCTCGTCATTATTAAAAACACCCACAAGTTTCAGAGATTCGAGCTTAATGTGTATTTATAATAGCACTTGATTTTATAGCATTGTTAAAAACAACCACAAAATCTAAGAGATATGGGTTTGAGGAGAATTTATGCAAGAACCTACTTTTGAACTTTAGAATTATTAAAGACACCCACAAGGTTAAGTGATCTCAACTTGAGATGGATTTATACTAACAACTACTTCTAAACTCTAGGAATATTAAAAACACCTACAAAATTAAAAGGTCTGAGATTAAAATGGATTTATGATACCACCTGCTTATTGAATAAAAACAATGCCAAGAAATTAAAACCCTATAAACCCCACACACAATGATTTCCAAGACATATATAAAAATATACATCACAAAAGCTAGTAGCTTTAAATATTTAAAAATAATAATCAAACCCTCACATAGAATTGGATTTTGAGGGTGATTAAAAACTTTAACACATACATCTCATATTGTAATGTCCCCAAAAATCGAAAAAAAAAAATTATAGGCTAGTAAAAACTACCTAGACTAAACATTATTCACTTGCGGAACTATATCGTATACTTCATGTACCACTGTTTACTCGTAAGCTGTCCTTACATTCTGTCATTTACTTTCAGTCATTATTATTAATGTATTTTACTTACGATGCCGTACTGTTGTTTACTGCTCAGTCTTATGTTTATGCATCTGTCACATATGTGTCTTTACTGGGTTTAAATGCTTTGTCCTTTCTACATAGTCGTACTCGTTAATTATAAATTCCTAACTTAACTTTGTTTGTGGAAACAAAGCAGGTGGAGTGGAGGGACTCGTTTTCCCATGATGGTTTGAGAGGTAAAGGTGTTTACTTGTTCGCAAGCTTACTTAGTTCTCTAAACTAAGACACCTATTTTATTTTATATGCAGTTCATACCTTGCGACGGGGTCTTGTTTAAATAGTACTGAACCTCTTGATCCTAAAGGATCTAATGCTAGATGTTACGGTTCCTAACTGACTCAGATTTATACATGGTAAGTGCTATTCTTGTCAACTTAGCTATCACAGCTAAATCTCCTATACACTACTTATG
This sequence comes from Pseudotsuga menziesii, assembly GCA_001517045.1. Lineage (NCBI taxonomy): Eukaryota > Viridiplantae > Streptophyta > Pinopsida > Pinales > Pinaceae > Pseudotsuga > Pseudotsuga menziesii. The sequence continues at coordinate 96,280 of LPNX010587624.1, forward strand.
CATCATTATGGTTTTATGTTTCGTCTTTTTATAACTTAATATATTTTACGTTCGATGTTTATTTTATTAAAACCTATTAACATCTCCTATGTTTTCTATTTGCAGGTTATTATCTTGGCTTAACCTAGACCTTTGACTTTTATGAGGGTTGAATGTTAAAATGGCATATTACATATGCCATGTTCACTAAGAATAAAGCTTAGGACAATTCGCATTGTATTAAGTTAAGGCTTTTAAGCCTATGGTTTATATGTTATTATGTTGTATGCCTTGTGGCTTGACTTAGGACTAGCGCATACCATACTTGGACTATGCACTAACCTTAACCATGCAATGTATTAAACCTTGTGGAATGTTTTGGGGTGGCGAATATATTATAAAGTTGAAACATATGGTAAAGGGGTTTAACCCTTGCATGGCAATGGAGACCAATATTATTTCGACATTACCAAACTATGGCATAGTGGGTTTTGGCTTTGGTGGTGGAAACTAGTTGGTGCCATTAATGCACCTTGGTTTTCGTGGCAGCCCACATTTAGGCTTCACTCACGATGGTTTAGTCAATTTTCTTGTCATTTGGGGTTTGGTCTTGGCTTTGAGTAGGGGGAAGAATGGAGGAGACCTTTACACCTGGAATGTGAGCTTTGCTTTGGATTTCATGCCTGCATTTTTTTGTTTTGTTTCGAAGCCTCCATCGTTTCCATATTTCTAACTCGTGGTTTCATTGTTTGGTTGCAGGTGCCGAGGGATGGCGATGAAGAGTAACGTGGCTCAGGTTCTGTCATGGGTTTGACTGTGAGCGAAGTGCAAGGTAAGCCTTGCCAACAATCTTATGCTTGTTGTCTCTCAGCCTGTATGCGTTGTGTTCGGTCATTTGATGTTGGGGTTCTCTATGGGGTTTGAATTCACCATAGGGCTTGTACTGCATAGACTTGGGTTTTTAAATTAATGGTATGGTTGTTTTGGTCGTGGAGAAAAACTTGCGTTTCTCAAAGGATCTGTGTATTTAATTTTTGGGTTTTGTAAATTATAAAAGGATTGGGGCTTTTGAGCCATAGGCTGCACCATTGCTTGCAATGGTGCCATAGCCCATTGGCACGCCTGTGTGGAGAATGACTGCAATGATGGAAATACTGTGCATAATGTAAATACTCTACGTTTTATGAGATGGCCATGGTTTTTATGCTTGTTGTGTGTGTAGATGGAATTTATATTGCGTTAATGGTTTATTATCAGGGTTTATAAACATGCCTACGCCTTCGTTGTGGTCTATGTGTTGAGTATTTATATTTGGTTGTAATGGTTAACAGTCTGGGTTTAAGGCCATGCCGTATATGGCTTGGGACTTTCCCTTAGTGGTTGTCATAGCTCCCATGTATTTCATTACTGTTTATATTTTGTTGATTAGAGTTGGGGTGAAATAGTTAACATAGTTAGTTTGTTATTAAACCATACTGTGTATTTTTATTTGGTATGTCGTATATGGATTGGGTGAATGTTGCGCAGCTTCAGATGGTTGTTTAATGTTATCATTTCATGGGTTTAGTATATAATGTGGATTATATTTATCTGCCCGGGGTGCAAGCCCACGATGGACTTCGTCGCTATGGTTATACTTTTAAACAGGGACTCTATGTAATATTTGTCTTGGCCGAGGCTATGCTTACAACATTGGGCAGAACCCAGGGTCTTACGACCTCGCTGTAGCATAATGGTTTGTTATTGTTTTATTATGGAGTTTATTAATGAAGCTCGCATACTTTAATGTATAGAGTGGCCTTGGTAATTGATAGCCACGGGGTTTGAATCTTGTTCGTGAATGATTGTAATAAGTTGTATTTTGATTTATAAAAATAGGGTTGGGCTTGTATGCCCACAGGATTTCCGATTCCTATTCCCCTTGTAAATACTTGGGTTTGTAATATGATTTCGATATTGTTTAATACAAGAAACGATTCATGTGTAATGATATATTTGTTTAATTCGTTATATGGAATGAGATGTATGTTATGTAATTTTGGTTATTGTTTATACATATATGAGATGGTTGTTTATTTAAGCCTGCGACTTGGGCTGTGAAGCCACAGGGGTCGAAGTCGTGACCTCTGTTTATAATTAATGTTTATGAGCTTTATCAGATGGGATCTTTGAATTATTTGTAAATGTAATTATAATGCTATTTATTTTAATTACTAGGACTGTGGATTTAGAGATGAACAAAGATGTGAATCTTTAGACCAAAAGGATGGTCACGATACTCCTTGCTCATTTATTTAGGATGTTGATATTTAATGAAAGGGTTTACTATTTAGTTTGTATTTAATGAGACAGGCCTTGAAAGGTCTTAATGGTTTATTTATCTTGGATTTAAATGTAGAGATAGCTTTCATATTTGTTTATGTATGATGTCTTCCTCTGTTTATATATGTATATAATAGTTCATTTTGTAGATAGTACCTTAGGTTATCTAGTTTGTAAGTTTATGTATTTAAATCTAGTTTCTAGGATTAATCTATTTTAATCTATAACATGTCTCTACTGACAAATGGAATATATCAGTAGAGTAAGTAAGTTTAACAATACTTTTGTATAGTAACCTGAAACAAAACCTAGTTTAAGTAATGAATATAAATACAGAAACTAACTTAATTAAACAAACCCAGGTGAATATAGCTTGAGGTATCATTTGCAGCTTAGGGTTACAATTTAAGAAATATAAACCCTAGAAGATATAGACAGAACAATCATTTCTAGGGTTAGAAATATAATATGAACCTTTTCATAAAAAATCCAACATTTATGCTAGAAATTAAATTGACATACTAAGAACTCATACCTGTAATTTTTTGAATCTCCCTTAATGGCTGAACTTGCACACTTTTAAATAACCATCATTGACGATTTGAGACAGATATGACCTATGTTTTGATGTCCAAATCACTTGGGAACTACCACGTTCCACCTAACCATGATCTGGAACCATTCTTGGTTTTAATCTGGGTCCCCCCGAGATGGAGTCCAACATGCAAGTAGCTTAGAGCTCCTAAGGTAGGGTTTCCTATCTGGTGTATCAGATCTAGATCAGTTTTCCTTTTTCCTTCCAGGAAATTATTCTCCAAGAATTTACTTGAGAGAAAACAGACAGAAAAATTACTCCTCTAATGATAGATCAAAACCCCAATCCTTTCCTTGGCTCAAGTCTTTATAGACAGACTTTTCAATCAAAGGGACAGTTAAATCAAGAAACCTTAGTTTCCTGATTTAACCCTTTTCAATTACTTTGGGTAATTATTAATATTTTAACTTAGGAACTTTCTTCTACTTCCTAGTTATACTTTTTAGATTTTGGACTATTTATTATCTTTTAATAATAAATAATAATTGATGGAGCTTCTTCTTCTTTCTTTCATTTATTTATATTTTTAATATATTTAATTCTTTATACATACCATGTATAAAGTACATAATAATATAACATTTTGTTAACAATGTCTTTTGGGCATCATATACCATGATCCCTAGACTTACTGACACTTCTTCATTAAGGTCAAGTAGGTAGATGGTTTAGGTCTACTAGGCTAGGCAACTCTAAACATCCTTGCATGTTGGATTTCCCTCGTATAACATGGTAGCTCTTCAGTACTTGATGAGAATACATAAATTCAAAATTTAATTTAATCACTTTTAAATAAGTATGATGATATCAATATTTTTCTTGAGTCCTTTTCACTCGGAAGTTATTAAATTCTTTTCAGTAACCCCTAGCGCTCACCAGATCCCATACTCAACGCTTTAACAGGGAGTTACAATTCAGTGCAATTCTAGAGCTCCTCGCTCAACACTAATGCTAGGTTGTACTTGTATGATACACCTAGGGATACAATGGCCAAGGATCCGATGCTCTAGAGCTTATGCTCAACATCAACATGGAAGGATCTAGGGCTTATTCCCAACACATCCAATTATCTTTTCATGTGTTATAGAGATTCTCGCTCAACACAAATCATCAATCACTCAAGTCCTCTAAATATCCTCGCTCAACACAAAACATCTCATCAATCATGTGCTTCAGGGTCCACTCCCAACACAAACAAGCATATATATATCATCAATAATTGGCTTACACCCAATATATAAAACAAATCATCATGTTCATATGCAGTGGGGTCTTTGACCCAATATAAAAATAAAACATCAAGATCATCATCATAATCAATAGGCACATGCCTATAAGTGTTAGGTCCAAAATTCGGGATATTACATCCCTCCCCGCTTAGAACAACACCGTCCCTGGTGTTCTAGGGACTCGAAATGACATCATGAAACAAGGCAAGGTAAGCCTTTCTCATGGTGGGCTCATTCTCCCAAGTAGCCTCATCAGCCTTAAAGTGATTCCATTGCACTTTCAACTAGACTATAGTGTGCTTCCGAAGCTGCACCCCTCTCTTATCTAGTATATGAGTAGGCTCAAGGGTAAACTCCCCTTCAAGTTCCACTTGTAACAAGGAGAAATCAACAACATGTTCAGTATCATAAACATATTTCTTTAACAAAGATGCATGGAACACATTATGGACTCTTACATGTGCGGGTAACGCTAGTTCATATGCCACTGACCCTTTGTTGGCCAGTATTTCAAAAGGTCCACAAAATCTAGGTGCTAACTTACCGCACCTACCCAAGCTCAACGAGCTTCATTTGGCTTTTACTTTCAAGTAAACATGATTGCCTATTTGAAATTCCTTATCTTTTCTTTTTCGATCCGCGTAACTTTTCTGGCGATCTTGTGCTTCTTTAAGATTTACGTAGACCTTGGTAACCAACTGTTCCAAGTCTATCAACAAATCAGGCCCTAACATGAGCTGATCCACCGGGCTATCCCAAGTAACCGTTGTTCTAAACTTCCATCCATAGAGTACCTCAAAGGGGCTCATCTTAGCAGAATTCTGATAACCATTTTTATACGCAAACTCTGTGAGGTGTAGGTAATCCTCCCACTTCATGGGGTTGTTCATGACATACATTCGAAGCATGTCCTAAACAATTTGGTTTACTCTCTTTGTCTGCCCATCTGTCTACGGGTGATATGTAGTTCTAAAGTTCAACTGCATCTCCAATCCAGAATAAATATCTCCAAAGTTTCCTGTAAACTTAACATCTCGATCCGAGATAATTGCTTTGGGTATCCCATGCAATCTAAATATCTCTTTCAAGAGGATATCAACAATGTTCATTGCTTTGCAAGTTTACTTCACAGGAATGAAGTGTGCTGCTTTCAACAACTTGTCAATGACCACAAAAATAGAATCATTTTTCTTCTTACTTTTCAGTAAACCAGTAATGAAATCCATACTAATGACCTCCCACTTCCATTCCAGAATGGGTAATGGCTGCAAGAATCCCGCTGGATGTTGATGCTTAGCTTTGACTAGCTGACATTCTTGACATTTCGCAATAAACATTGCAATGTCGGCCTTTAACTTAGGCCAGAAAAAAGTTTCTCTTGACGGCAGATATCATCTTTTGATATCCCGGGTGCCTGGAGTAGGGTGCCCGATGAAATTCCATGAGGATGCTGGATCGAATGTCCCCTCCTTCTGGAACATACAAGCTATCTTTGGACCATAGCAGTCTGGATTCATCTACCTTGTATTCTTTTTGTTGTTGAAACAACCTGTCCTCCTGGACTTTCTTGAGGATTTCCTCATAGAAGGGGTTAACTTCATTGGCCGCTCTAATCCTCTCATGCAAATATGCATTGGTTTGACTCAAGGTCACCTCATAAATCATATGAGTTCTTCGGCTCAAAGCATCGGCAACCTTATTCTCTTTTCCCTTCATGTGCTTTAGCTCGAAATGGTACTCGTTGAGGAAAGCCAACCATCTGGCTTGCCTCACATTCAGATCCGGTTGATCAAATAAATACTTCAGACTCATATTGTCTGTTTTCAGAAGGAATTTCCTTCCCATGAGGTAGTGCCTCCACATCCTCAAAGCATGGATGATGGAAGCTAACTCAAGATCATGCGTAGGATCATTTTGCTCATGCTCTTTTAGCTTCCGCAATTCATAACAGATCGTGTGATCATTCTGCAAGAGGACTCCTCCAAGTCCTTCCTTGCTTGCATCCATGCAAACAATGAAATCCCCATCGAGATCCACAATTCATAACACCGATGCGGTCATCAAAAGTTGCTTAAGATTTTGAAAAAAATCTTCACACTTAGCGGTCCATAAGAACTTACTTGCTTTCTTCTACAAAACAGTCACGGGGAAAGTGATCCTCGAGGAAGTTCTCAATGAAATTCTGATAATATCCGGCTAATCCCAAAAAGGACCTAATGTCAGTGACACTAGTAAAGGTAGGCCAATCCTTTATGGATTTAATCTTTTTCGGGTCCACAGCTATCCCTATCTCGGAGATAATGTGACCTAGATAATGTATCTATGGTTTGTAAAAATCACATTTACTAAACTTAGCATAAAGCTGGTGTTCTCTCAACACTTGTAGGACTACGTGAAGGTGTTCTTCGTGCTCTTATTTTTTCTTCGAATAAACTAGTATGTCGTCTATAAATACCAAGACGAACTTATCCACATACCTATTGAATATGATGTTCATTATACACATAAATTTCATGGGTGCATTGGTAAACCCGAATGGCATCACTAAAAACTCGTAGTGCACGTACCTTATACAAAAGGAGGTTTTGTGAATATATTCATCGTGAATCCATACCTGATGGTACCCAGATCGCAGGTCAATATTTAAAAATATCCTAGCTCCTCCCACCTGATCAAACAAGTCATCGATCCTAGGGAGTGGATAACGGTTCTTGATAGTCATTTTGTTCAACTGACGGTAATCGATGCACATCAGCATCGTACCGTCCTTCTTCTTTACGAACAATATAGTTGCTCCCCAAGGAGACACACTGGGTTGGATATACCCTTTCTCTATCAATTCCTACAGCTGCAGTTTGAGCTCCACCAACTCAGGTGCACTCATGTGGTAAGGGGCTTTAGAAGCCGAAACTAATCCAGGGGTCAGTTCGATGGAAAAGTCTAGGTCTCATTTCATAGGTAGGGCTTGGGATTTCCTCGAGAAGCACATCCTTGAATTACTTAAGAATGGGTAAGTATTCTATGCCTTGCTCTTTATCAGACTCTATGTCTCAGATGTTCACTACAAACAACTTGCAGCCCTTCCTGACGCATTTCTTCACTTGTAAGGTAGATATTTGTCTTACAGAAACTTTTTTTGGAATGCCTTGAACCTTCACTTGGTTCCCTAGGCTATCATTACACAAGATAGACTTGTGCAAGCAATCAAGCATGACATGGTGTTGTTCCATCCAGTCCATGCTGATAAGTACATCGTACGATCCTAAAGGTAGGATGTTCAGGTTTAATTTCGTAGGAAAACCATTCAGGTTTACCTCACATTCTTTAACAACTTCTGAAACTTTCCATTTCATACCTATGGCTAGCTAAACCAACCAAGGTTTATCATGTTTTTCTTTACCGAGATTGCATTCATCAACAATTTTAGGTGAAACATAGCTCCGGCAAGCACCGGTATCAATAAGTATTGAAATAGAAGTGTTCAAGATCTTACCTTCTATTTCAACCATTGCAGCTTGATGGTCTGCCTAACTGCCATCCAATGCTGCATAGATCTACGGTGTTCCAGCTATGTCCTCAACAGTTGGTTCTTCCTATAAGTTATGCAAGCCCCCACCGGTCTTGTTCTTATAATCTCGGGCATAATGAGGCCCGCTACATTTCCAGCACTTGATCTGTAGCGGGGTAGCATTGGCTCCACTTGCTACTGGTTTTTTAACATTAACAGCTCGTACATAAGGCTTCGTACCAGATTTATTAAAGTTCTGGTTCACTTGAAAGCTGCTATTTTGCTTTTTGTATGGCTATGGGTTGGACCCATGTTTGCGGTTATCATAAAAGTTCTTAGAATTGTCTCGGTTTCGGTTCATGTTCTCCTACCTTATTTTTCCATGCTCATAATAGAGCCTAGATTCATGTAGTGTGGTATCCAAGGTCTTAGGCATGTCGAATTCAATCATGTCCCGAAAACTAGAAGGAAGACATCCTAGGAACTGCTGGATCTTTACCTTTTCTTCTTTGATGTATGGTACATAATGCAACAGATCTAGAAATATGTTAATAAAAGCATCCATAGTCATGGATCCCATGCATAGTTCATGAAACTCTTTCACTTTTCGATCAAAGAAACTTTTCGACATATATTTTTATTGGAAAAGTTTTCGGAAAGTATCCCAACGTATTTCCCGCCGCTCTTCTTTCTTGGTGTGTTTTAAATCCCTCCACCATCTTGCTACCTTACCATTTAAGTTATAGATGGCAAGTCGAGCCTTCATCTCACTTGAATAGTTGTGAACTTGGAAATACTTACTCATGCCTAGCAGCCACTTTTCAGCCTTTTCCCCGGTGTTTACTTCACCTTCATAGGTTGGGGCTTTTATTTTTCAAAACTCCCCCTGAAGACTATCATTGCTTCTCTATTTCTTTCTTCGGGGAGAAAGAGAGTCCTCACTGGAAGGACTGTGATGATCTCCTTTTGGTGGTTCAAGGGTCTGTTCCTCTCTTTCTCCTTCTCTTGGGGTGCTATCCTATTTATGGTATGGTTCTCTTTTGGAACTGTTTGTGGACTGGGTAGGTTTACCCTGCGGGCTTCCTCCCGTCATATTTCTTAGTAATGCTTCATTTATAGCTTGTTGTTCTTTTCTTTTTTTCAAACTGTCTTCTTTGAGACTTCACAATTTTGCTTGAAGACTTTGTATAGTCTTCAAAATATCAGAATTCAGCTCCACCACTAGTTCTCCTTCCGGGGTGGGGGTGTTCATTCTTCCTTGTCGGCTGTTATCTTCCTCGGTGTTCATAAACTGAACTGTTTAGTAAAAGTTTTCCTAAAATTTCAAAAATTGTAAATAACAGAAAAATTTCCTGTTAGTAACAAATTTAATATCATACTTTATTTTCCTGGCAGTAAGTGCTTGGTGCACCCATAGGTCTCTTAGTTTTGAAACTGGGCTCTGATACCACTTGTAATGTCCCCAAAAATCGAAAATTAAAAACAAAAATTATAGGCTAGTAAGAACTACCTAGATGGAACATTATTCACTTGCAAAACTATATCGTACACTTCATGTACCACTGTTTACTCGTAAGTTGTCCTTACATTCTGTCATTTACTTTCAGTCATTATTATTAATGTATTTTTCTTATGATGTCATACTTTTTTTTACTGCTCAGTCTTATGTTTATGCATCTGCCACATATGTGTCGTTACTGGGCTTAAATGCTTCATCCTTTCTGCATAGTCGTACTTGTTAATTATAAAGTCCTAACTTAACTTTGTTTGTGGAAACAAAGCAGGCGGAGTGGCAGGACTCGTTCTCCCATGATGGTTTGAGAGGTAAACGTGTTTACTTGTTCGCAAGCTTACTTAGTTCTCTGAACTAAGACACCTATTTTATTTCATATGCAGTTCATACCTTGCGATAGGGTCTTGTTTAAAGAGTACTGAACCTCTTAATCCTAAAGGATCTAATGCTAGTTATTACAGTTCCTTACCGACTCATATTTATACATGGTAAGTGATATTCTTGTCAACTTAGCTATCACAGCTAAATCTCCTGTACAGTACTTATGCATCATTATGGTTTTATGTTTAGTCTTTTTATAACTAAATATATTTTATGTTCGATGTTTATTTTATTAAAAACTATTAACATCTCCTATGATTTCTGTTTGCAAGTTATCATCTTGGCTTAACACAGACCTTTGAATTTTATAAGGGTTGAATGTTAACATGGAATATTACACATGCCATGTTCAATCAGCATTAAGCTTAGGACAATTCGCATTGTATTAAGTTAAGGATTTTAAGCCTATGGTTTATATGTTATTATGTTTTATGCCTTGTGGCTTGACTTAGGACTAGCGCATACCATACCTCGACTTTGCACTAACCTTAACCATGCAATGTATTAAATCTTGTGGAATTTTTTGGGGTGCACAATATATTATAAGGTTGAAACATATGGTAAAGGGGTTTAACCCTTGCATGGTAATGGAGACCAATATTATTTCGACATTACCAAACTATGGCATAGTGGGTTTTGGCTTTGGTGGTGGAAACCAATTGGTGCCATTAATGCACCTTGGTTTTCATGGTAGCCCACACTTAGGCTTGGCTCACGATGGTTTGGTCAATTTGCTTGTCATTTGGGTTTTGGTCTTGGCATTACGCAGGGGGAAGAATTGAGGTGACCTTCAAACCTGGAAGGTGAGCTTTGCTTTGGATTTCATTCCTACATTTTCATTTTGTTTCGAAGCCTCTATCGTTTCCATACTTCTAATTCGTGGTTTTGCATTTTGGTTGTAGGTGCTGAGGGAACGGTGAGGAAGAGTAGCGTGTCTCAAGCTCTATCGTGGGTTTGACTGTGAGCGAAGTGCAAGGTAAGCCTTGCCAACAATCTTACGCTTGTTGTCTCTCAGCCTATCTGCGTTGTGTTTCGTTGTTTCATGTTGGGGTTCTCTGCGAGGTTTGAATTCACCTTCGGGCTTGTAATGCATAGACTTGGGTTTTTAAATCAATGGTCTGGTGGTTTTGGCCATGGAGAAAAACTCAAGTTTCTCACAGGCTCTGTTTATTTAATTTTTGGGTTTTATAAATTATAAAAGGATTGGGGCTTTTGACCCATGGGCTACACCATTGCTTGCAATGGTGCCATAGCCCATTGGAACTCCTGTGTGGAGAATTTATGCAATGATGGCAATACTGTGCATAATGTAAATACTCTGCGTTTTATGAGATGGCCATGGTTTTTATGCTTACTGTGTGTGTAGATGGAATTTATACTACGTTAATGGTTTATTATCAGGGTTTATAAACAGGCCTACGCCTTAGTTGTGGTCTGTGTGTTGAGTATTTATATTTGGTTGTAATGGTTAACAACGTGGGTTTAAGGCCATGCCATATATGGCTTGGGCCTTTCCCATAGTGGCTGCGATAGCTCCAATGTATTTTATTACTGTTTATATTTTGTTTATTAGAGTTGGGGTGAAATTGTTAACATAGTTAGTTTGTTATTAAACTATACTGTGTATTTTTATTTGGTATGCCATATATGGCTTGGGTGAATGTTGCGCAGCTTCATATGGTTGTTTACTGTTATGATTTCGTTGGTTTAGTATATAATGTGGATTATATTTATCTGCTCGGGGTGCAAGCCCACGATGGCCTTCGTCGTTGTAGTTAGAATTTTAAACAGGGACTCTGTGTAATATTTGCCTTGGCTAAGGCCATGCTTACAACATTGGGAAGAACCCAGGGTCTTACGACCTCGCTGTAGTGTAATGGTTTGTTGTTGTTTTATTATGGAGTTTATTAATAAATCCCACATACTTTAATGTATAGTGTGTCCTTGGTAGTTGATAGCCACGGGGTTTGAATCCTGTTCGTGGATGATTGTGATAAGTTGTATTTTGATTTATAAAGGGTTGGGCTTGTATGCCCACAGGATTTTCGATTCATGTTCCCCTTGTAAATACTTGGGTTTGTAATATGATTTCGATATCGTTTAATACAAGAAACGATTCCTCTGTAATGATATATTTGTTTAATTCCTTATATGAAATAAGATGTATGTTATGTAATTTTGGTTATTATTTATGCATATATGAGATGGTTGTTTATTTAATCCTACTACTTGGGATGTGAACCCACAGGGGTCGAAGTCGTGACCTCTGTTTATAATTAATGTTTATGAGCTTTATGATATGGGATCTTTGAACTATTTGTAAATGTAATTATAATGTTATTTATTTTAATTATTAGGACTGTGGATTTACATATGAACAGAGATGTGAATCTTTGGACCAAAAGGATGGTCATGATACTCCTTGCTCATTTATTTATGATGTTGTTATTTAATGAAAGGGTTTACTATTTAGTTTATATTTAATGAGACAGACCTTGAAAGGTCTTAATGGTTTATTTATCTTGGATTTAAATGTAGAGATAGCTTTCATATTTGTTTATGTATGATGCCTTCCTCTGTTTATATATGTATATAATAGTTCAGTTTGTAGATAGTACCTTAGGTTATCTAGTTTGTAAGTTTGTGTATTTAAATTTGGTTTCTAAGATTAATTTATTTTAATCTATAACATGTCTCTACTGACAAATGGAATATGTCAGTAGAGTAAGCAAGTTTAACAATACTTCTATATAGTAACCTGAAACAAAACCTAGTTTAAGTCATGCAGATAAATACATAAACTAACTTAATTAAACAAACCCAGGTGAATACAGCTTGAGGAATCATTTGCAGCCTAGGGTTACAATTTAAGAAATATAAACCCTAGAAGATATAGATAGAACAATCATTTCTAGGGTTAGAAATATAATATGAACATTTTCATAAAGCAACCAGCATTTATGCTAGAAATGAACTTGACATACTAAGAACTCATACCTGTAATTTTTTGAAGCTCCCTTAATGGCTGAACCTGCACACTTTTAAATAACTAGCATTAACAATTTAAGACAGATCTGACCTCTGTTTTGATGACCAAATCACTTTGGAACTACCACGTTCCACCCAACCATGATTCGTAACTGTTCCTGGTTTTATTTCGGGTCCCCCCAAGCTGGACTGCAACATGAAAGTAGCTTAGAGCTCCTAAGGTAGGGTTTCCTATCTAGTGTATCAGATCTGGATCAGTTCTCCTTTTTCCTTCCAGGAAATTGTTCTCCAAGAATTTACTTGAGATAAAATACGCAGAAAAATGACTCCTCTAATGATAGATCAGAACCCCAAGCCTTTCCTTGGCTTGAGTCTTTATAGACAGACTTTTCAGTCAAAGGGATAGTTAAATCAAGAAACCTTGGATTCTTGATTTAACCCTTTTCAATTACTTTGGGTAATTATTAATATTTTAACTTAGGAACTTTCTTCTAGTTCCTATTTAGACTTTTTAGGTTTTGGAATATTTATTATTGTTTAATAATAAACAATAATTGATGAAGCTTCTTCTTCTTTATTTCATTTATTTATATTATTAATATATTTAATTCTTTATACATACCATGTATAAAATACATAATAATACAACATTTTGTTAATAATGTATTTTGGGCATCTTATACCATGATCCATAGACTTAATGACACTTCTTCATTAAGGTCAAGTAGGTAGATGGTTTAGGCCTACTAGGCTAGGCAACTCTAAACATCCTTGCATGTTGGATTTCCCTCGTATAACATCCTTGCATGTTTTGATTGACCAACGAATAAGGTACCTTGCTTTCTTGGGAAATGTCTCATTGTTACCAACATAACACCACAATTGTTTTCACCCCCAATACCTTATTAGAACACGTTGAAGGCTCTACTAATATGATTCCACTTTCGAACAAGCTCTCCACATAAATCCACTTTTCTCCCAAAACATGTGCGTCAGGTCACTGTTCAGGTGTTGCGCACCAAATTCAGATTCTAATAAATTCAATTCCATGTGTGTGTGTGTGTGTGTGTGTGTGAGGTTGTGTTGGGCAATATTGATCTATATGGAAACAAGCTTCTTAGATGTAGCTTTGTCAAGTAGAGGTTTATATGCAAGCAAAGTTTTTCAAAAACACAGTTCATTAGAAGAAATGTGGTTTTCAACTTCTCTAGGTTTATTATTGTGACTCAATATATAAATTGCAAATATACATGTTTCATTTTAGTTACAAAATAATCAGAGAGTATGGAAAAATATGACATTGTTTTCAAAAGAGTAATTCACTCAATTGGCCAAGAACTGCCATTACAGTAGCTCTATCTTGTATTTTTTGGATCACAACCTATCACAATGCTCTATTCATGATTTTCCAAAGAAGGGTACACAATTCTAAGAGGCATGTGTCCAATCAAATCTTTCCATATTTATTCAAATAGATCCATAATTGTAGAGGGTTTCTCACATGTTTCTAAAAAAAATAGACTTGCAACAAAATTACCTAGAATTGCAAGTCCAACCCTGTAGGGTTATAATATTCCCTACAAAGTATCCCCTTTTCGTGGGCATAAAATCAAAAACCTAGTCAAGGATTAAATATGGAATAACATTAAATTTGTTAACATCAGTATGAGAGTATTCCTCTGTATTATACCAATAATTGTTGTTGAGTTGTGAAATATGTTCTCATATGATAGCTTAAGGCATGTGGTTGTGTATTTATTCATTCAATATATTCCTTTCCTCCACCCTATGGCTTAAGTAAAATTCTTGCACTACGTAATGCAAGGAAAAAAAGGCTTGAATATTGAGAGGATAACTCAAAATTTAGGCATATACTCATAAAAACCCATCTAATCTGGGTCCGAGTCTGATATGTAATATAGAACCATCTAACCCTAGGTTTAATATGCACTTCGAGGTTGTGAAGCTTAAGATGCTTATTTTGGGTTCCAACATGAAGGGTGCATATTTCAAGTCAAGTCATATATGCAAGCTTATGGAGACCCTAAAACTTCACTACCCCCATTGCCAATCCCCATGGGGACTTTGTAGAACTCACTACCCCCATTGCCAATCCCCAAGGAAAAAAAGGCTTGAATATTGAGAGGATAACTCAAAATTTAGGCATATACTCATAAAAACCCATCTAATCCGGGTCTGAGTCTGATATGTAATATAGAACCATCTAACCCTAGGTTTAATATGCACTTCGAGGTTGTGAAGCTTAAGATGCTTATTTTGGGTTCCAACATGAAGGGTGCATATTTCAAGTCAAGTCATATATGCAAGCTTATGGAGACCCTAAAACTTCATTACCCCCATTGCCAATCCCCATGGGGACTCTATAGAACTCATCTATATTTTGTGGGTGGAAAGATTATGAATAACATTAATCATATAGATCAGGAATACAAATAATTGATTGCATGGGGTTGCAGTTAGAGATTCTCAATATCTTTGGGAAAAAGTGAGATCCTAAGTTGTAGGTAAGCCTTCTTTATTGAAATTTCTTTTACCCATATAAACAGTTGCACCCATGGCGGCCTCCAGGGTTTCGACAGAATTATTATGAACATAGTTCACCATACCATCTTTGCACCAACTACACCCTTAACCAAATCAGTATTCAAACAAAATATTGATTGAAAAAAAGGACATGTTTCAATCATACTCTACATCCTTAGACAATATGCTTCTCTAGGTGTATTGAGTATCCCTTCCCAAAAACCAACTTGGGTATGTCATTCATATTGGATATGATTCATTGAAAATTGTAATGGATTTCAATATTCTATCTTGATATATGTTATATGTTATCACCGATTTTGAATTTTCATCAAAATAATTGTGATTCCCACCCACTTGTATTATCTCGTGAGGCCTTGATTGTGCGCAGTGGAGATGGGAAACCATAGTAATAGGGATATCATTTATCTGCCTCCTCATCACTACCCTCTACATTGTTAGTGACTTTGTCACTTTATTTTTATCACGTTTTTATCTCTTTTTAGGCCCACATGAAAAAAGACATAATTATTGTTTTCTTGATTGATATCATGTAAATAACATTGCCATTTTCAGGTACTGATGGAGCAAGAAAATTGCCAGGTTGTTTCAAATTTCAGTTGCTTCTCCTTTAACAATTGTTATTATTTCCATCCTGTTAGTCTTTTCAAAACATGCTAACAAACATGGGATTGATATAATAAGTATATGAACTGTCTTTTCATAATGATTATAAAATTGAATACAACCCTTACAATGTATCTTACTGTATGTACATGTAATGGTTCTTAAAGAGGAATTATGACAGCTAATGGGGAAGGCCAACATATGAGAGGGTATGGTAAATAAAGGATATTTAGTTAATGACCCAATTTTGGAACACATAATTTAGTTAGATAAGATCATCTCTTGTAATGGAGTTAAAAAAAACAATTAAAATTGTTTTCCTTTTTTGGTAATGGAGCTACAAATAAACACTTTTGTAGTATCCTTTATATAAGGTAAACTACAGTATTGAAAGTAAAAAATAGTATTTTCCTATGTTATCTAATACTCCATTAACTATGAGCAAATAAGATGAAGAACTTCATAATGCATAGTTTGTTGAAAAGGGATGATAAGCAAGTATATCCAATATGTGTCGGAATATATAAGAATGTATTCGAATAATTTAGAATTGACAAATAGTTGAAAATTTTGAGCAACTAAGGATTTTATGGATGTTAATATACTTCATTCTATTATCTTTCGAACTTCATGCCATTCCTTTTTCAAATCCATTCCTACACATTGCATCCATGAAAGACCCATTTGCGTTCATTTCTTTGTTGTTGGTCAAACACGTTAGTGACTTTAAAAAGGGATTGAATCCATTGTCCATGAGCCATTTCATATTTGAGGGTCGATATGTGTAGATTGTTTTATAGCCAGGATTGATAACTGCCATTCACACATTTACTGTAAGCCCCCCACAATCCTTCTCAATTAGTAATTATTAATAGTTTATTTACTGATCAGCATATGGTTCGATGTCCACAAGTTTGTTAAATATTTCAAATAATAAAGGAGGGAATTTTTGTTCAAAAATTACAATATTGATGGCAATAAAGAAATGATTGCCACTTTTATGTTGAATATTGTAAGTTTCTATACCTTTTTCTATATTACAACATGCATTCAATCAATTTCTCATCAACACTTAACTCATAAAATTTCATCCCAACTCTTAGTGAAATTGGAATTTTTTATTATTGAAATAAATAAATAACCCATCGGCTCATAGAGGTGCAAAATCGCATATTATAACTTACTATCTTCATCTATATCATCTTCTTTTGTGATTGGTTAATACTATGGGCTTCAATGGTTTGACATGCTTTTCTAATATGCTTCAATAATACTGCAATGGAAAGCATCCATTACTTATTAAGAGGTTTGACACTACTTACACTGCTCAACCACCTAGATTGATTTAATATCCCCCTTGCAAGTAGCACATCATCAACTTCTTGTTAGGATTAAACCCTAGTGATGGCTAAAATAGCAACCTAACTTCACTAACCAGGCTCACTTCTTGTGGCTAACAATGACATGTTATTTGACCTAATGATATTCTACGGAGGAAATGCACTCTTAAATATCAACTTGGTTATGAACTTGCTTTTGTATTAAATTAGTAATACCATGTGTTCTCTTGGTTGGCATGTGCTCCCATTCAATATCAATCCTATTATCAAGCATCCTATCATTTTCCTTAGGATTGGGAATATACTTTACCAATTTGTATGGTATTGGGGCACCTCGTTAACTATCCAATCATATTACTTTGTTTCAATAATCACTATTATTATGAATCTTTTTACCTTTACATTCAACATAAACACAAAAGTGAAGAGAGTATGACAACATTAAATTGATGTTGTAAAAAATGTACAACACACAAAACCCAATATAGGTTACCCATATAAGGTTTGCACACCACACTCTCAACTATGCTATCTATCTATTACATCCTTCGTATAGAATTATGGTGATTAAACTAACAATAACATTAATTGTTTGTTGATCACATGTTACAAACACTTAACATTTGATGTACAATCCATATAATGACCTACACGTATCCTCTAATATTATTCTCACATGTAGCCTCTGACATTAGGAGAGATTTAGGTTGATTGTATCCAGGTTACCCCAAGATTACCTAGTCAGGTCCCCTCTCATCCTCGGACGTTCCTCGGAGGATATTATCAAACTTTATATCAGTACGGTGATTGAAGATCTTAGAGATACCTCCCCCACTAGAACATCTACCTCTATCTCCCCTCCTTCACCCTTTTGCATAACAATGTACATCTTTAGGTTTTATTGAGGTTTACCCCTACTCACTACTTTTATTTTGGATTATACATATAACTTAGTCATTTCCTTGGCATGGTTGATTGTACTTTCTAATACCATTAACCTTTAATAAAATTATCTTATATATCAATCTTAAATTTCCAAGGCCAACAATTCTTTATAAAGGGAGAAATAAGAAGTAAAGTTACCATATTTGGATCTAGGTATGCACACAACTACCCTGAATCGAATTGGAACCACAAAATTACTGATCCAAATCGAAATCCTGCAATAATATTTATCATTTCTGATTGATAGGTATGTTTCTCGTGTATGGATCCATTTCTTGTTTGAAAGGATTTGGATCATGTAAGAAGATTCACCTAAGATTTTAGTGGAATCATATCCTATGGAAGGAAATGACTCCCTAAGTTCTGAAACCATTTCCATCGATAAGAATGATTGCACTAATGACTTAAAAAATGGGGAATACATATTAAAAAAAGAAAATGAATAAGGGGTTCACATTTCAAGAAAATCGCCGCCACTTCAACATTTTTCTTGTAAGTATTTACCTTATTTTGAGACTCCAACTATCAATAAATAGGATCTTCAAGCTCCTGCATAAGTGTTTGTAGTTTCTTTCCCATCATCCTCAACGATGTTTCCTTCAATTTATTGTTTGGGTTTACTCTGAATAAACCCAGTGTCGAGTGACATTGTTTGTATGAAATTATGAACTCACTTGCTCCAGTTCGTTGTTTGGAGCGAACGGCCAATGTCAAAAATGTCATTGGTAAGCTGGTTTGGCCAAATTTAACCAACATGGCTTTTTTCATACAAGGAAACTTCAGCGACAAGCGAAATATGTCGTCATTTTTTATTGCACCTATAGACGAGAAATATTTACACCGTAGGCATTTTCACAATGGAGACGCAGTCTCAAAAGATTCCTCATCTCCCTGGCCATTAACATTCTGACACGTGTCGTGTCGTCTTAGAAAATGGAGACTAGACAGGTGTTGTGTCTCGGTTTCCCTGTCAAACATGTCCACTCAAAGGAAATCATTCCCATCCTGACCAAATGGCCACCAATTACAGCTGTTGCTGTGCATGATTGATTGATTGTCCTTACCTTTTTTTTTCATGCATATATGCTAATCACTTTTTGGTTTTTTTAGTGCACTTCAGTTGGGTCCCTGATTCTACAATCTCGATTCTAGGACTTCAATCGTGCAGACCACAGGTGTCCTCTGTGTTCCGAATAGTGTTGCTCGTGAATGGATTGATGGACTTCATGGATTGATTTTCAGTTGTGGATCCTTCTTCCAAGTTGGTGTATACCGTGTTTTTACGACAGCTGGTTTGCATTTTTTCACTACACTTCTATCTATTTTCCTAAACGACGGGTCCTAGCAAAAAAAATTTACAACGTTTCGTTGTCCTCACTACAGTTCATTTCTATCAATTCAACATATCCCTTGCCAAGATTTTGCGAAAGTTTCAGTCCAACAGTTTATTTGGGTTTAGGATAAGATTTTCTCAAGGGATTTTCTGCCTTTAGGATCTCGGTTTGTGAGTCAATTTGGTTGTGGTTTTGTTTCACTATTGTTTTAGTGGATGGAATACACTTTTCCCATGTCCCTTCATCCACATTAATGCTTCATCAATGCATTGTTGCTCCATTAAAGCAAGAAAGTTTGTCATTTGATTCAGAGATGGGCCTATATCTTCATTTTTTCTCACCTTATGACGATCTCCAAGATCTTCATACAATACTCGATTTACTGCATTTGCTTTTGCATCACCTTTGCTTTGCACATATAAACAGGCCTTCAGGTAACCACTATTTCTTACTGTTTACCTTTGCTTTGCTTATATTGATTTTGTTGTGTTACATTTACACTAGAGAGTTTCCAACGGAGGTTTTCGTACCTTGTTAAATTTGCAAGTATTCTTTAGGTCTTCTTAATTGTTTTGAATATTCAATCAATCTTCTTATGAGATGGTGAAACACCATTGCTCTGTTTTAATTGAATGTGACTCTTGCTATGTTGCAAAAAGATTGTGACTTGTATTGGTTATGCCATGCTTTGTCAAAAAAATGATAGCTATTAGGTTTTTGGCTAAATGAAAATGTTGCTTATGAGATGGTGAAACACCCTTTCTCTGTTTTAATTGACTCTTACTCCTGCTTTGTTGCAAAAGGACTTTGACTTGTATTGGTTATGTGGCTTCATAATGGTGTAATGCTCATGCTATGTGCATAAAATGATAGGTATTAGTTTTTATGATGCACTTTTTTTAGGTAAGGAACTCAACCTAGAGCTACAAGTCCACTATAACAATGGGTGCTTCCACCTTCCGCATTCCGCTGTCTAGAATGCAGAAGGTGGAGAAGTTTTTGTACCTTTTTTTATTTTTTCATTTTTTTGACTTACGGTTTCCGTACTGTGGAACGCGAAGATAGAAACTTTGGTGTTTTTCTTCGCAAAATAATCTTCTTCCGCTTTCCGCTTTCCCAAGTACGGAATGCGGGACTTCGATACGTTTTTTAATTTACATTTAGGAAAATTTGGCAGATTTAAATGTTCAACAATATAAAACTTTATTATTCCTTTTTTTGCATAATAATTTATTTAATTTTTTTTTAACAAAACGAAGTTGATTCAACTAAAAAAACAAGTTAAATAAATTATAAATACAGTAATAAGATAGTATATAAAAATTCTTTATGTAAATAGAACTTGGGTAGCGATTTCGCATTCCGTTTTCTGCACTGTGGAATGCGGGAATCGATTTTTTCAACTCATCGGGGAAATCTATTCCTGGCTTTCGCCTTTCACCTATGCGGATTCCGGATTTTTAATTTCTTTCTTGACGACTTTTGCTTTTCGCTTTGAATAAATTGAAAAGCGGAAAGCGGAACTTACATGTTCGCATTTAATATTTCATGCTTTCCGAGAGTCGGTTTTTCTCACACGAAAATCCGAGGTTTAAAATTTTTCTTTGCAAATTTGTTTTTTTCCACTTTTCGAAGAACGGCATGTGGAATGTGCAACTTCGATACATTTTTAGTTCAAATATTTTTCATTCCGATTTCAGCTTTTCGAATATTCTTCTTCCACTTTCCCAAGTACGGAATGCAGGACTTTGATACATTTTTTAATTTACATTTAGGAAAATTTGGAATATTTAAATGTTCAACAATATAAAAGTTTATTATTCCATTTTTTGCATAATAATTTATTTAATTTTTTTTTAACAAAATGAAGTTGATTCAACTAAAAAAACAAGTTAAATAAACTATAAATATAGTAATAAGAAAGTATAATAAAAATTATTTATGTAAATAGAACTTGGGTAGCGATTCTGCATTCCACTTTTCGCATTTCTGTAACACCCCGGTTTTGACCCCATAGTATTAAATTGCATATGATGTAAATATTGTATTAAATCATGGTGTGGAGCTCAAGGCAAAGGCCCCACCATGGGTTTAGTGTTTGATGTTTCATAGATTAAAATCGATGCCGATGGTTTATGTGCTAGCCAGGAACAATGTGTTTTGAGACATCATGTAAAATGCAAATTAATAAAAATACCACAACTAGCTATGCATCGCAACGTTAAAGAGATGGGGGCATGATTTCACAAGGAATAGGGAGAGGGAAATATCCAAACCTTTGGCCAATTGGGGAAAAGACAAATGTCAAAGGGAAAACCCATAGAGTGGTCAACTACCTTTTTTTTCTTTTATGCCCAGTCATCTAAATTTGGTGAAGAAAGTTATTTGCTTGGGATGGGAAAGGTATGCAGGTCAAATTCGAATTTGGGAAGTCACCCATTTTTGGAAAGTGTGTTCTTGACTTGTGGGGAAAGAAAATTCTTGGGAATGCATGCCCAAGCCATTATGCACCCATGCCTTTAATTTCCTCACACATTCCCATTCATGTGGAGGCTCTCTCACGCAACAGGAAGAGGACGGATCTCTTTCCCTCATGTTTTGATGTCGTTTCTCCATTTCTGCATGCCCGGAAATTGGTTTGGGGTCTTGCTAAGTTAATGTGCAGCAAGGATGGATGATTTGGGGGTTTCTAAGGGACGCTTTTGGTTTTCCTCACGTAGCAAGAGCTTGTTGGTTAATTACCTCCACGATTTTTTATTGTTTCTCTATTTTTCCATACCCGGATTTTCGTTTTTGGAGTTGTGCAATGAATGGGCAAAGGAGACCCACGATTTTGGCATGGATGGGGGTTTTTTAGCCTCTACAATGCCCAGAAGCATTTGGGAGATTGGATTTTACTCACAGGTTGTTTTTTCCCAATTTTTACCAGTTTGTTCTTGATTGCAAACCCGTTGTTTTTGTTTTTTATGTGTTTTCCCTCACTTGGGCAGTGATTTTCTTCAATTTCCCTAGGATGGGAATTCATTTTTGTAAAGATCAATGGGTGGGTTCCTTCCCCCATGGCTGCATTTCTCCATTTTTTCCAAGCTGGAAATCATTTTTGGTAATGCTTGGCAAGTGGGAGAAGAGACTCACAATTTCTTGGGTATTGTTGAGTCTTTTTTGGTCACGTTAGGGCCAACAATTCCCTGGAAATTGAAATTACTATCAGAGGGTTGTTTTACCCTTATTTCCTTTTCCATTTTGGTCCAACAATTGTGTATGATTATGTTTGATTAAATGGGTTGACTATGTGTTTAATGCAAGTGTGGCTTGGCTGGACAAGTCCAAGGAACCCATGTGTTGTTGGCATGTTTCATTAGAAGCCTGTAAAACCCAATTTCTTATTGGCTTGCTTGGACAGTCTGTGAAACCCAACGGTGTGTTGGCTTGGCTGTGGATGTTTGGTTTAGGGCTAGGTGTGAGCCTGTTATTTCCCTAATGTAGTGTGGAATCATGCCCAGCTTGGGGGTGGCAGTGATACTAAGAGATTGATGAGCACGCTGGCCTATAGTTGGGTGGAACGTTGCATCGACGTAACTAGTTGTGGGCCAACTTCTTTTCCATATAAGTATTCTTGTGTATTTAATATCTTCAATGAATTTTTTATGAATTAAAATGAACATGATGAATGCATAAATGAAATAGATATGTTTGCTTCAGCTATAGATTGCATTATGCATCTGGGTATGTTTTTATATTAATGCATTTTATTTTTATGCTTACGATCATGGGTCTATATTGCCCAGCTTGACAGCAGCAGCATGTTGGTCATGTCCTCTCCATCGTCGGTATGAGGTGTGGGGATGTGACAATTTCAATGTACATTTCATATGTCAAGCTTGTAATTCAAAATCAGTATATCAATCAACACATTTAATACATCAACAACCTATGATCAGTATACGACAAATATAGAGGAATAACTCAAAATTGATGAAACAAATTTAATAAATAACCATAGAACATAACATGAGTAATAGTGTTATTTTATTCAATTGCAGAACACTACAATCTTTCCAAAACTACAAAGCTTTCCTGATATGTCTTTCGTTGTCCTTCTCTAGTACTGGACAGTGAAAAACCATTGTTTAGGGCTTGCATCGTCAAGTGTCCACTTGACCAGGTCGATATAAGACATGAAACCAAGTTTGGATGATTGAAAAAGACATAGGTAAAAGGGGTTTCATTTCTTAACATACAAATATGGAGGCTAACATCAGTCTCCACAAATCATACCAATTTAGAGGCAGGCCGATAAAAAAGAATGCAGAGCGAGTTTTAAATAAGGATGGACTTAGCGAAGGAAGAAGTTACGCGGAAATAATACGAACAGATAGAATAAAGCCTGAAATACCAAATGACCTTAACAAAATCGAAGTTTTCTAGTTTCTGATACCCGGAGATCGAAAATCGGAAATATGAACTTCGACATTTCTTTATTTGAAAAGACAAAAACTTCCAATATCCAAAATGTCAGAAATCAAAAATCAAGGAATCAGAAATCGGAACATAGGGTGTTCCTTATTGGAAAACATAGGATTTCTAGAATCTCAAATGTCGAAAATCAGAAATTAAGAAATCGAAAATCGAAAATCAGGATTTCATGCTTTCTGACTCCCGGTTTCCTCACGCGAAAATCCGAGATTTAATGTTTTTCTTCACAAATTTATTTTTGTCCACTTTCCAAAGAATGACATGTGAAATGCGCAACTTTGATACGTTTTTAGTTCAAATAATTTTTATTCCGATTTCCGCTTTTTGCTGTACAGAATGCGGAAGCCTAAAATGCCAAATCCAAACTGGGCCCAAACTTTCTATTTCTGAAGTTTCAGTTGCGCGCTTTAATTTCAACTTTTTGTTGTCTTTCGAGGTTTCGACTTTCACCCAACAAAACACAAAAAATAGATTAAAACCTTGGCCCAGAAGGTGTGGTTTTATGTTTGTCACAGTCCACATTTAATTTCTATAACATATAATGAATAACAACAATCGGAGTTATGAAATATGTCCACGCGAAGATTTTTTTATATATGCATTTTAGTTAGGTCACATGAATATGTTACATTGTAATTTTTTCTTTGTTCATGCCATGTTTCATCCCACAGGAAAAAATAACCATCACATTATGGAGACTATGCTAACTGAAGATTTTATTTCACTATTGATACATGGTGCTTTCAACCTTTGCCCTCCAGTATAGGTCTCCTCATTAAACCAAGTTAACTCACTCAACTCATCATCTATTCGGTTCTGAATTTCTATCTCAGATGACCTTCACAAGCATGAGCTATTGATTCCAGTTATATATAGTGGTCTTGTAGAAAATGGATAGCTAAAAGATGGAACTATAATCAAAGTTACCCAATGTACATGCAACATTGTACATAATGTAACGTACGTTTAATTTTCTTGTTCTTTTTTTCTCACTTAATAAATTTCACATTGTTCATGCATCCAATTTTTTTCTCTCCCATTGAACTCTAACATACTTCTTCTCATAGGACTATTGCATTGCTTGCACTTGAAGTTGTCACAGTGGATGCAACAATTATTGGAGATCCTACACCTTACCACTTACCTGTACCTTCTCCCTCGTAGAGTAGTTCCTTTGTTCCAATCAACCCTAGCTCAATAAATGAAAACCCTGGCTTGGTTGCATCGACTATCCCATTCACATCACTCTCCTATTCTAGCAAAGTTTGGAACATTCAAGGTTAAGTTACTGCCAAGACAAACATACATGAATATGGAAACCAATGAGGGTCTAGAAAAGTGTTTGGATTTGACCTTGTTAATGCTTCACATGATGAAATACATATATATGCATTCAATGAATTGGCACTCTCTTTGTATGACCAAATACAAATAGGAATAGTGTACATAGTATCAAATGGCACAGTCAAAGCATCCAATCCAATTTTCAACCATTTGAAAATCCATAATGAGATTTTCCTAGGTTCCTCCTCAACCATCCAGCCATGCTTATATGAATGCCCCTTAATACCTTTATATTGCTTTAACTTTAAAACTATCAAGGAGATTTAAACTATAATAGTAAATTCCATTGTTGACCTTGTTGGACTTGTCATTTTAGTTTCACCTACATCCATGATATGAAAACGAGATGGTGTTGATACTGTTAGGTGGACCATTGGACTCCGTGACATGTCAGGATATAGTATTGACATAACACTTTGGGAAGATAATTTCCAAATTAAAGGAGTCGAGCTTGCCATCCTTCACGATTTACCTACTCCTCCAACTGTAGCAATCAAAGGTAGTTGTGTTACAGATTTTAATGGAAAAATTGTTGGCACTCTCTCCAACACTACTATTTTTATAAACCCAAATATTGAACAAAATTTAGTTCTCTAGAAATGGTTTCATGACAATGGATTTCGTTCAGCATCACCATCTTTGAGCCGAAAATTCAATGCCTCTCATTCTTCTCCTCGTAAAATCATTACCATCAATGAGCGACAAACTCTTCAACCATCTAAAAAGATGTTTGGTACTCTCTTGTTGCAACCATCACAAATGTTAACATGGATGACTTTCATTTCCTTGCATTCCCTCTTTTTGTTGATGGTATACAATGCATGAAAAAGATTTCCCACAAAGTTGTATACATTTGGCATTGTGGTAAATGTGATGGGGAGTTTCTTGAATATGACTATTGATACATGCTAAAGGTTGACTTGGAATATGTCACTGGATACCTTCATGGTGTGATATATTTTGATGATGATGCAAACCAACTCATGGGCATCTTTGCAAAAATCATGTTTCTTCTCTCAACTAAATCAACATCAATTGTTGAAATAGTCCATATGATCTACAACAAACAATTACTTCTTACTCTTTCAGTTAGAACAGAGACCTTCTGCGGAATTGCATGTCTAAAATTTGTAATTGTCATGGTTGAAAACACATAATTGGCAATTTTAGATGGATACATAAATATATAGGTTTTTTCGACCTGATACAAAAGCATATTCTTTATTTCCTGTAATGAATGCTTTCAATTGTCTATTTTAAGTCATTATTTCATAGTTCAACATAGCAGGGTCTTTTTTTTAACTCCCTTATAGCACTCCTATTTTGCAGTCTCATACTTCCACTCTACAATCTATCACTTAACGTTTTTTACCTAAATTGTTGATGTGACCTATATGGTAACTTTTGGATACAATACTAATTTGCTATTGTGTTTATTTATTAAATAAACAACTTTCTTCTCTTGTTTCTTAGCACAAGTTTTCATTCTTCTGTACATAACAATATATTTTTTTCATATATCCTTTTTCATACTACACTTTGTTCTTCTATATTGTTTCTTTCTTACAATTATCAAGGTAGGACTTGGAAAAAAATTATTTCATAAATATTATTTTAAGGTACATTCTTAGTTCCCAATATGCAATCAATTAACATTTGCTTTTTATCTTCTGCTTTATATCGATATACTTTGCAGTTAATAGATATAGAAAATGTGTCGCCGCCAGCAATCAAAGATTCTAAGTCTTTAACAACTTTACGATTTTCTTGTAGGCATTATGCCAACTCATTAAAGTGAACAAGCCAATGCATGAAGAAGAGTTGTATATGCACATAACATAGATAAAAACAACAAGAAAAAACACCTTCTTTATAGAGCTGCTCGTCTACCTATGGATATGTCTTCTTCAATTTCTCTTGTCAAACCTTCCGACAGAGCTTCACTTCCATCACCTATGCTAAATCCATCGAATACCCTCCTCGACGATGCACATCAACAATTTCGTAAAAAAATGGACCAACTGGCTGATATGCATGTCTGCTCGATTTGCAAAGAATGTTATCTTTGTATTGTAACGAAAAAGTTCCATGATGCATACACTTGTTCTCGTTGTATTCTAGAACCAAAAGGGCATCGATTTCATTGGAAAACAAGATGGACCCGGGAATCCAACCACCTATCCTTGCAGTACTTACACAAGTTGAAGAAATTCTCATTAGTCATGTTAACCCAATCTTACAAGTTACACATGCTCATGGTGGTCAATATAAATATTTTGGACATACTATTTTCTTCCCCCAAGACATTTCCAATATTGCCAAATACCTACCCCATTTAATATCAGATCTTAACATCCTTGTTGTTCGCAAATGCAACTCTACAAACAATCCATATGAATTGTTTATTAGTCGAACACGTGTTCTTGTTGCCCTTCAATACAAAATGGAAAACAACCCATACTACAAGGATGTAAAGGTCAACCCAATTTCATTAGCTTCTTTGCCTCTTGTTTCAACAGACATTTCACCTTGGATTCCGCATGTTAATAGCAATGCTACATTATCTCATCAGCAAAGCTTGTCCTCTATAGTTCAACCACCAAATTCATTTGAACCTTATGAATTAGAATCCTCCTTGTTTATTTCAACACAAACTAATGCTAGAACTAAAGTTTAAGAAATTAGACAGTTGTTACACATACCAAATATCCCACTACCACCTTCCATTGATTGGCCCCCTATAGGAATTTCCCCTATCAATGAGTACAACACAGAAGGCCTTCTTTCCATGGCTTTTCCAACTTTGTTCCCCACATGTGCAGCAATGCTTAAACAACCACGCAGTCATGAGGTTGATATGCATGATTATGCACTTCACCTAATTCACTATCATGACAACATATTTGGACAACATCCTCGGTTTCGATACTACATATACAATCTAATTATGCGTCATCAAAGCAATGCTACTACCTCTGTTTTTGTCAAAGTTAATCTTGAAGATACACTACCTCCGATAATACTTGAGCTTGTTAACCAATTGCAAGACATGCCTAATCAGAAAATTGGTGAGCAGGTTGCAAGGTTTGGGTCTTCATTATGTGGAACATGCTCATATTGGAATAAAAGTAGAGTTGAACTAACAAGTATGATCAATCAACAAAGTACATCGACGTTCTTCTTTACCCTTAGTGCAGCTGACACAAAATGGCTAGATTTGCATGCTCTAATGCATGTTGGATGTCCTACCAGTTTATCTCAAGACTACCAATGGAAGGTTCAAAACATCATATAAAATACACATATTACATAACAATACATGAATCTATTCAAAAAATTCCTTCAAGAGGTGCTTGAAAAAGGTTTTCATATAACGGATTCTTGGTGCGGGTATTCTACCATATCTTCCTTCTTATTCTTCTCTTCGTAATTCTCATTTTTACAATTCATTTCTAATACATTCCTTTTCCTCCCATGTAGGTGTGAATGGCAGCATAGAGGATCCACACACATTCATGGTTTTATTTGGTTGGAAGATGCATCAAATATGGACACCTTATAATGGGAAGATTTTCTTGCAGTTGAAGCTGCAAAAAACAATTTTGACACATATGTTAGATCTTGGAATCCTCTTAATTCCCACTTGTCGACATCTGGGTTACACAATTCTACTACAAATGATCCATGCAGTATTGCATCACCATCCATATTTGCATCAAACTACTGAGTTGACTATGAAGAACTTGTAAATTTTGTTCAAAGACACACCAGATGTTCAGAATCAACTTGCCTTCGCAAAAAAGGAACAAATGTTCAATGTCATTATGGTTTTCCGTATGACCTACAAGCTACTTCTTCGTTATTCATTGATCCAAATGGACGTAATACATACAATCATGTAAGAAATGATTCCCTTCTAAATATTCAAAACCCTACCATGCTTTCAATATGGAGGGTTAATGTTGATTTCCAACCTGTTCTTTCTATACATGTTGTCCTTAAATACATTTCAAAGTATGCATCAAAAGTAGAGCCAAAATTAGAAATCTACCATGCAATTCTCTCTTGCCTTGCACATGTAGCACCAAGTGACGGCCCCATTCTTTAGCCAATCAAACAATTGCTTGCACAAACAGTTGTAGAACGAGACATTAGTGCACAAGAGACGTGTCACATGCTCCAAAAACTTCCTCTTGTACTTTTTAGCCGTCACTTCTTTTCCCTAAATGTCAGTCAAAGTGTCTTCCACCATGTTTCTAATGACACTAAGAACACCCCTCCAAACCCCCCTTCATATTTTCATACATGCAAAGACCCCTTGCTCTTGAACATCTAACCCTACTTGAAGCTACTCGTTCTTGGTCTTTCTCTCCTAATAGGAAAAAAAATCCATGGAAACAAAACTTGCGTCACAAGATTGTTAGAGTCTATCCACGGTTCATTTCCATTCCTCCCTTTGATTCTTCATCTTTTGAACCATTTTGTTGGAGCGAACTTCTTCTATACACACCTTTTCCTTCCATCCTTCATGATATTAGAACAACAACTTCTGAAATTATTTCTCATTGGCATCACATTAAAGGCACATATGTTGTGTGGCATGTTGAATGTGCACAATAAGAACCCTCTACACCTCTATTTGATGATTCAAACTCTAATTCTATTACCTTTTCGATGAATGGGAACTTCTCTCTCAAATGTGACCAGGAAACAACATCCAAATTGATGACCTTGAAATGATTGGACATCGTGGTTTTGACAAAAATCACAATTGGACACATAACAATATAACCACCCACTTGCATGAGACAACAACATCATTCATTGACCTCAATCGCTTGTCCACCCAACTACATGAAGACACCCTATCATTGTCCAATTCGCCCGATTCCTTGTCTCCCACACAATGCATAGCCTTTGATCTTGTCATTTCCCATTTTAGAAACACTACACTGGCTCAACCACTCAAAATGGTGATTCGAGGTACTGCAAGCACCAAGAAATCTTACCTCGTATCTTGATTGAAATCTGCACTGGAAACTGCATCTGAACAAAGTGCCTCCCCACTTCTTCTCCTTACTCCAACTGGTGTTGCTGCTTTTAACATATATGCATCTACAATACATTTTTCTCTTTGAATACCCATTAGTGAAATGCACCCCCTTGAAGGCCAATCCATTTCAAAACTTCAAGAAGAACTCCGCCATATTCGTTATATTCTCATAGACGAAATGAGATTTATTGGACCAAAAATGTTAACTCAAATTGATGCATGCTTACATCAATATTTCCCCTCGAATTATACAATCCCATTTGGTGGTTGTTTCATAATCCTTTTTGGTGACTTTGGACAATTGCCTCTTGTAAAGGACATCCCCATGTATGCAGGCTCATCCATTGGAACGGCTCTTAGGCGTACATTTGATACTTTTATCACACTGGAAATGATTTTTCGACAACAAGGAAATATCCCTTCTCAAACTGCCTTTCGCCAACTCTTGCTAAACCTTCAAAATGCAACACTAACTGTTGAAGACTGGGCACTCCTAATAACAAGAACCTCATGCCTTTCAAATGTGGAAAACTGTTCTTTTCAACAATCTATCCACTTGTATCCCACCAATATCTCTATTGCATTGCACAACAAACACATGTTGAAACATATTAATATGTCAATTACACATTGCTTTGCAGAATAAAGGAACAAACATGCCCACGAATCCATTGATGACGAGCAGTTTCCATTAAAGTTCCTTCTTGATGTTGTTCAACAAGTCATGTTAACTGCTAATTTATGGGTTCAAGCAGGACTTGTTAAAGGCTCACTTGGAAAATTCATTGACATTATCTACAACTCCAGTGAACAACCTCCTAGCTTACCATCTTTTGTTGTTGTTGAATTTCTCTATTACAAAGGACCCTTATGGGATACTTCTAATCTTACTTATGTTCCAATATCTCCTATAACAACAGGATCCCATAGGCAACTACCACTTCGTATGGCATGGGGTTTAACAATTCATAAATCCCAAGGTATGACCCTACAAAATGTTACAATAGATATTGGAAACACTGATAAACAAGGGTTTACATTCACTGCAATATCAAGAGTTACATCTCTTTCAAGCCTTTGCATTTCTCCATCTTTCTCTTTTTCCATATACTCTCAAATGCAAGACAATCCATTTGTCCAATGTAGGAAACAAGAGGAAAGCTTACTTACTTCAAAGTCTTTAAAACCAAATTGTGGTAGAAGCTTCTCATTGTTTGCTCTATAGATGTATTGTTTTTATTTGGTCACTTTTTGATGTAAGAGATTTGCTTTTGTTTTGAGAAACGTCCAAGAAATTTTGAAATAATTGTGTTCTAAACTAAACTGTCTCAAGAAACTGAGACACTCACTATGAAAGTTTTTAGGTAGGACAGTTATTATATATAAGGAAATAATTACTCAACGTATAAATTTTTTATATCAACTCTTATTTCCTTAAATGAAATTTAAATAAAAAACAACAATAAAATTGCAATGCTTTATCCAAACTATTATGTGAATACAAAACTATCCTATGAAGTGATAGTAATTGACAAATTAGTATTAGGAATCGATAACCATTCATCAGTTGCAGTAAAGGAATATGTAATTAAAAAAAATACATTTTTGCAATGTACATTTCATATGTCAATCTTGTAATGCAAAATCAGTATATAAATCAACACATTTAATACATCAGCAACCTATTATCAGTATACCACAAATATAGAGGAATAACTCAAAATTGATGAAACAAATATAATAAATAACCATAGAACATAACATGAGTAATAGTGTTATTGTATTCAATTGCAAAACATTACAATCTTTCCAAAACTACAAAGCTTTCCTGGTAGGCCTTTCGTTGTCCTTCTCCAATACTGGTCAGTGAAAAACCGTTGTTTAGGGCTTGCATCGTCAACTTCCCACTTGACTAGGTCGATATACGGCATGAAACCAAGTTTGGATTATTGAAAAAGACATAGGTAAAAGGGGTTCTATTTTTTAACATATAAATATGCAAGCTAACATCAGTCTCCACAAATCGTACCAATTTAGAGGCCAAAATCTTCGCCAAATTTAGAGGCAGACCGATAAAAAGGAATGCATAGCAAGTTTCAAATAAGGATGGACTTAGCATAGGAAGAAGTTACATGGAAAGAATACAAATAGACAGAATAAATCCTAAAAGACCAAATGACTTTAACAAAATTGAAGTTTTTTGGTTTCCGATATTCGGAGGTCGAAAATCGGAAATAGGAACTTTGACATCTATTTATTTGAAAAGACAAAACTTCTGAGATCCGAAATGTCAGAAATGGAAATTGGGAAATCGAAAATCGAAACATAGGGTGTTCCTTATTGGAAAACATAGAATTTCTGGAATCCGAAATGTCGAAAAATCGAAAATTGAAAAACAAACTTCAACGTACCTCTAAAACAGGGATTTCTGCTTTCGAAAATGGAAATAGGAAACTTCATAAAAAGGTTTGAAAATATATAACCCAGGTTCTGAAAGCTGAAAAATCCCCCCAAAAAATTATTGAATAAGTTTATCCTAAACACACAAAAACAACAAGAACTTACAACTTGATAATTACCTTAAGTGATGAAGGGCCAAAGAAGCTATTCAATGGGGGTCCCTATTTTGATGATTCAAAATGGGGATATGTTGCAGGAAGAAACACCGCATAACATGTTAATCGGAAGCCACAAGTTTGTTGTAATAAAACTTTCTGTATTTCCAACTTCTGCTTTCCTCAGTGTGGAATGCAGAAATCGGAAAAGTATTTGTCTCCTAAGGTTATATTAGAAAAAGCTTTAATTTTCCTTTTCTGCTGGGATTTCTGTAAGATCTTTTGTTTTCTCTTTTCCACCAATGTTTATGGTAAATCTAGGTCTCCAGTTGAAGCTTATATATTCTTATTTCCCGATTTCGTCTTTCAAAAAATTATTATTAAACAATCTTTTAAAATAAATGAACAATAAATGCATTCAGTCATCTTGATGTCGGATCATCTTTAAACTTCATATTTATTAACATAAATAATTGTTATTGGATCTTTAAATAAATTTCATATACCCAAATCAAGCTATTTGCATATATTGGATGTTTAAACTTTAAGTTTATTAACATAAATAATATATTTAGATATATTATATCTTTAAACTTCATTTTTTTTGTAAGTCTACATTAGTATTAATCAACTATACAAAAAAGTACAAAATATGGAGAATTATGATCAAGGGAGAGGAGTGGTCTAACAACCACCCCAATCCGTCAAAAATAGAAAATTATATAGTAGTAGTGTAAAGAGCATAAAAATCATGCAGCAAATGGAGCTTGCTGCCTAGGTAAAGTTTAAACAAAATTGCAGATATATTCAAAAGAGCCACAATAACCCATGTGATATATGGGGGTCTACGTACAAAATTACTATGCAGGAATGTTTATGAAGACACCTTTAAAACTAAAAACCAACATAAACTTAGAAGTAAAGAAAAGGAAGCGATATAGAGAGAAACATAACAAAAAAAATCTCATGGGTTAGCATCGCTGGTAGTGACAGTCTAGTCCTGCGTCTCCTGTGTTTCCTCAATGATAGGACAGGGCCCAAAGAGTTCCTCATCTGAAGATGGTACACTGGGCTTCACCGGGAGGGGAGTTGTTTTTCCTACAAAAGCATCAGATTCACGAACTCGTTTGGAAAGTTGCGTAATGGTGGTCAAAATCGGAAGAGGCACCGTAGATGTAGGAGGAATGGTAGGAGACGGGTCGACATTCATTGAACCAAATGGAGCCATAGAGACACTACCACTACCCCCATCACCCAAGGATTCAAGTCCCATGGATAATATTTTCCAGATGGCCATGACATCTTTGTGTGTGATGACTAAATCTAATTCCATAATTTTGGCCTTAGACTGTGAAATTGAACTGTGAGTATGGTTCCATGTGTCCATAATTTCCTCCATGAGCGATCCCATCATGTTTTTCACAATCCAATAGTGGTTGGGGCTGCCACCATCAATATCATGAGCAAGGTTGTCGTTTACCATCCTGGTTTCTGAGTCCTCTATTATAGAGCGAACCTGTGGAGAAATCTCATTGGCATAACCATCTACCTTTTTCAGGTGCAGCCCCCATTGCGTATGACCGCGAACACTCCCAGCACAGCGAGACATACCACGCTGCTTGGAAATATTATGATGGTTCAGATGCAGAATAGAACCCAACAAAGGTAGATAGGATGGTTTTTGCAACAAAATCTGGGAAGAACAAGAGTGCCCCCAGATCAAAGCATAGTGGAACAACTCGAAACAGAAGAGAAGGATAATAAACAAAAGCCAAACCCGAGAAATTAGCCAAGAAATAGCCCAACAGAATGAGGGAGAAAGCTTCATGGCCACGCTAAAACCAACAAGAGGCACGATGTCCATTAATGGGGAGAAAATATTGATGCACCACTTCCAGTCCCTAACCAAGTGAAATTGCACTGTAACAAACAAACGAAATGACCACTAGTTCAAATCCTGCCTTAGCTAAGTAGCGACGATGTCCTCCATTGAAGCTGATACGTGTTGACAGAGCTTCGTCGAGAGGAAATGGTTAATTCCACATCGAAGGAAATGGAAGGGAACGAAGAGGATTAGTCGTACCAACCACTGTGGTGATCCCGCACATAGGAGCATTGTTATTGAATTGGAGAAGGAATAAGTTACGCAGAAAGAATACAAATAGACAGAATAAATCATGAGCGCTTTCAGAATGTGTATTTAACTTATCAACTCCATGTTGCCGTCTTCAGTCCTTGTTGGATCACAGGATATAATAACCGTAAATTTTGACAATGGGTATGTTGTACCTAAACTCGCCAATCAGATCACGGGATATAATAACCAAAAAGTTTAACCATGGTCATGTTGTATCTAAACTCGCCAATCATATCATAGGATATAATAACCGAAAATTTTAACCATGGTCGTGTTGTACCTAAACTCACAATTGGGATCTGTTGTAGCAGTGGAGGCGCCATTGTTCATGATGGACGTGACTACCGAATCAACTGTGATCCCAGCATTAAAATTCAATTGATGACCAACTTGGCCAGCCTCGAGAGCAAGACCCCCTTCATTAATGCGTAATGAGTGCAGGATAGGGCACAATGTGATGGGATGACAAGTAGAACGTGGTTCTACCACGATAGCGTTGTCTGTTCCATCCTTGCCAACTTGACTCACATCATCCCCATCCAGGATTAAACTTCATATTTATTAATAGAAATAATTGTTATTAATAAATCTATAAACTTCATGTATGATGCTCAAGAAAAATATAAATCCAATACAATTACAAAAAATTGTTTCTTAGAAAATTTACTTTATAAATTAAAAATTATTATTCTTTAAAATGATTAAATTTTAAATGACTTTTTAACTCATTTCTCTAAATAAAATAAAGTCATATAATTTCCAATATATATAAACAAATTAAAAACACATTATATATATTATAAATATTTTTAGTTTATAATATTTATAAATTTTAGTTTATAAATAAGCCTCGAAATTGATACGATTTGCAGGAAGAAGAAAATAACCGGAGAGAAAATGCAATTATTGGAATTTTTAAACAATATTTTAATAAAAAATATGAAAATCCGCAATACAGAATCTATTTAAATATTAAATGATATATTTAAAAAATAATCTATAAACTGTGTAATATAATGAAGAAGAAAATATGATTACAATTAATGATGAAAAAAATTATTGCAAACGAATTTACGAATTAAACATACTTATTCATGATTCCTGACTTCTGCTTTCTGCAGTGCGAAACATGAAAATCGGAAGTTACAAGTTTGTAATAAAACTTTTTGAATTCTCGATTTTCCCTTTCCTCATTTCAGCCCTTTAGTGTGCAAGTCAGAAATCGGAAAACTTAACTTTCGACTTTAGCCTTT
Organism: Pseudotsuga menziesii; assembly: GCA_001517045.1. Classification (NCBI taxonomy): domain Eukaryota; kingdom Viridiplantae; phylum Streptophyta; class Pinopsida; order Pinales; family Pinaceae; genus Pseudotsuga; species Pseudotsuga menziesii. The sequence goes on from LPNX010587624.1 coordinate 132,403, forward strand.
TCTCCAATTTCGACTTCCCGTTTCCGAAGTTACTTTGAGGATAAATGAAAAAGTATTGAAAAATAATGGATTCCTAACTAACTATTTAAGGACACTTAAACACTAAATTGGTACGATTTGCAGGAAGAAGAAAAATAACTAGAGAGAAAATGCCGTTAGTGTAATTTTTAAACAAGATTTTAATAAAAATATGAAAATTTGCAATATAGAATCAGTTTAAATATTAAATTATATATTTAAAAATTAATCTATAAACAATGTATTATAATGAAGAAGAAAAAATGATTAAAATTAAGAATGAAAAAAATTATTGCAAAAAAAATTACGAATTAAACATACATATTCATTATTCCTGACTTCCGCTTTCCGCAGTGCGCAACACAGAAATCGAAAGTTACAAGTTCATAATAAAACTTAATGTATTCACGATTTCCACTTTCTGCATTTCTGTTCTTCAGTGTGGAACTCGAGAATCGAAAAACTTAACTTTCAACTTTATCCTTTTCTATAATTCTGAATTCCGCTTTCCGACGTCGGACTCCAAAAATCGAAGGTTACTTTGAGGATAAACTGGAAAAGATTGAAAAATAACTGACTCCTAACTAACTGTGTAAGGACACTTAAACACGATGAGTAATGATTTCAAGATAGAACTATTGCAGGATATAACAAATGAAAGGAAACAACCAATTAATGTGCAAACGTGCAAATCAAGATTACTTATTTCAACTTACTTTAAACAACTTAACAAATAAAATTGTAAAGAACAATGTCCAAATTATTAAAGATACACAAATTGCAAAGAAAAATGTTTCTTGGACTTACACAATAAGTCCAAGAAACATTGTTCTTTGTAATTTGTGCAAAGAGGTTGGCAAGATAGGATTTTGGGTCATGCATCTTCTTGGATGCCTCTCCCAAATATGATAGAAATTTATTTTCCCAGCACAGCTGCATGGGTAGAATTCTGAAGTACAAGGGAGTCAAAATAACACAATGTCTATCCCTCTTTAAATAAGATTACAAACTTTTAAGAAAAGAAATATTCCCAAAACGTGGGATTATAGAATCAAATAGTTTCTAGGTTTGGCCAAGGGTGGAACACCAATTAGAAAATAGGTCTGCAATGTCATCGACTTCATGAAAATGAACATTCCTCAACTGAATTTTGGTCTTGCAAATTCGGGAGGAAATATCCTCCTTTCTGATTTTCTTTCGTTCTTTGATGAACAGCTGTATCCGAGCTATCGAAGCATGGGGAGCTTCGATCTATTTCTTGATTTCTTGCACCATGAGCTAACTTATTTGTTGGATCAACTCTTTGGTATCATCAAACTGCTTTTCCACTTGTTACAAATGAAGTTTAGGAGAAGGTGCCTCACTGATAGGATCCAGAACAGGTAAAATCAAATAGGTTAGCAAATTCTTTGAATCTGGCCACCTGTGTTCACAAATCGTTCGTCCTGCATTGATTGGAGCCTCAACTGAATCGCAGATACCCTCCCATGTGTCAATGGAAACTTTAGTTGTTTTGACCTATAACTTGTCTAAGATTGGTAAGCCATGAGGTCTTTCCTTAATATGCTTTTTCCAACCTGTTACTTGCTTTAAAGCAGTGGATGTTGCTCTCATCCAATCATGGTGATCCTCAAGGGTTTCAGAATGCTTGGTAAACTTGTCGTACAACCCTTGCATCTCATCAAAACAAGTATACAAATCTATCACAGCCTATCGAAATTCTTGGTGTACTTTACAATGTACCTGTTTGAAATCCTTAGGTGTCAGATCCATAAAAGAGGAGGATTTTGAGGCTAGATGGGCATCTTTCAGCTGTTGATTGATGAGATCAATTTGCTCTGATTGTTGTTGATTCAAAATGTCTGTATTCCCAAGTTGTTGCTTGACTTGTTCATCTTTGTTTTTCCATTGTCGTACTCTGTCTTCATGTTCCCATTTCAACTGGTCGATTTCTTGTTCATGCCTCTGTTATGCTTCTGCTAAGTCCTGTTTGGCCTTCTGCAATTCCTTCTCTTTTTCACCAAGAGCCAAACTTAATTGTGAAACTGAGTCAAAATTATCTCTAGCGAAAACTCCCATGGCAGCTACTGTGTCCACTACCCCTTGATGGATATCACTTGTGTTTGCCTTCCAAATGACCTGACCAAGGGAAGACACATGTTTGGTTGAGCCTTCTATGGCTCTGCTGGATCCCCTTTTAACTATAGATTTATCCTTTTTACTCCAATAATATTTTCCCATGGATACCACTGCATCTTCTCCAAAATATTCCATGACTTCTGATGATGAAATGGTCTGGTGGTGGATGGTAACCATGTGATCAGTTTGGGTTTGGTTTAAAGGGATGTCTATGCTGGGGGGGGGGGGGGA